>VWZV01009267.1:70080-289662 GCA_013397155.1 Irena cyanogastra | reverse complement strand
CCCCGCCCCCGCTACGTGCGGCGAGCGCTGCCCCGCCCGCCCCGCGGGAACCGGCCCGGCCGCCGCCGAGCCCCGCCCCGGGAGCCCCGCCCCGTCCCCGGCACCAGTGGCCGCTCCCTCTCAGCTGGGTGGCTACCTGGCCCTGTCCGGGTAAGGGGAAGGATGGGAATTCCTCTGGAATATGAGGAAAAACTTCTTTACTGTGTGGGTGCCCATGCTCTGAAACAGGTTGCCCAGAGAGGTGTGTGGAATCTCCCTCACTGGAGATGCTCAAGAACCATCTGGCCACAGTCCTGTGCCATGTGCTCTAGAATGACCATGCTTGAGAAGGGAGGTTGGGCCAGATGAGCCACTGTGGTCCCTTCCAGCCTGACCCATTCTGTGAGAGGTCTGTCCCTTGGACAGGACACTAAAAGGTCACCCTTCTCCCTGCCCTATGTGCAGGTGAGAGTCTGTCAGTCTTGGGCTGTGTTTGGCTTGGCAGATCACAGCAATATCACCACATGCAGCCACATTACCTGACTGAAGCTAATTGGTGATTGGTACAATTAAAAAGATACAATGGAAAAGTACAATTCTTGTTTGGACACATCTAATTGAATCAAAGACATTGAGTATTGTGCTGGTGAGATGTTGGGACAGAGCTGGCCAGAGAATTGTGGATGCCCCAACCCTGGGGCAATGTTGGATGGATACTGAAATCAGATGGACAACAAACTGATACTGATACTGAAATCAGTTAGACAACAAACTTTCTAAGACAATTTTGAGTATCAGACAGCAGGCCTTCGATGGACACATTAGAAGGATAGCTCTGTTAATCTGATGTGTGTCCAGAAGGTAGAACAAGGTACTTATTCCATCATGATCATACATATTGATTACAGTGTACTTCTGGATAATACATAATCACTTTTCATAGAAATAATTTGCATGCAGCTGCCTCCTACTGGAAATCCTTTAATGTTCCTAGAGGGTTGTCTGAAGGGGTCTTTGGTGGTTGTACACACCAAGTACCCCCAATGTTACAATGACCTTTCCTTGAACTTCCTTTCCCAAAAAGCCACTGTGTTCCTCATTATCTGCTTATCTACTGGTTCTAGATAAATTTATCATCCTATGTGCACACTTCTAAATTATTTTATCTTTTTTTGTTAGTTGGTCTTTAAGCTCTATCCAGCAACTTCAGGGGAACTGGAAATTATTCTTCTCTGTGTTATCTATCAGGACAGGACTTTGAGCAACCTGGTGTAGTGGAAGGTGACCTGCCCATGATAGGGTGGAGTGGAAGCAGATAATTGTTAAGATCTCTTCCAGCCCAAGCTGTTCTATGATTCTGTGAGCTTCTATGCATGCAGACACAAAACATTGCTAACACATTGGTTGCTGGATCAACCATCAAGTGATCCAAGTTCCTCAGAACATTCCACATGTCTGTGCTTAAATTCTCAGAGCAGCTACTATACTTCCCACTTCCTTGCAATTTCTTCAAGACCCTAACATAGGTCCTGTAATAAATAGGACCATAAAAAAGCCATACATGACAAAATACTAATTTCTTCAGCACAAGGAACAACTGTATACAGGAACATTGTCATGATTCAGCATGTCTCACATGCATAATTTATCATGGTAACAGGAGAACAATAGTACAGGTTGTTTTGGGGAGGAGGAACAGATTTGGCTTTACAATGAGGAATTGTTAAGAGGGAAATGTCATTCTCTGATTAAGAATATCAGTGGAGGGGACAAGCCATACTTTCTCAACCCTTGACCTGGCAACACATGATGTAAAAATGCCTCCAGAAGCAGTTTCCTGAAGTACACCTTCTGCCTCCCAGTCCAGCTGCCCCTGTCCCTCTACTGAGAGTCACCAAGTGTAGGAGAGATCCCTGTAGTCCTCCTTCCTGCCCCCAACGGTTTGGTTATCCAACACCCTGGGATGATGTGCTAACAATCCATTGTGCCAGGAGCTAGCAGGCTGAGAGCATGCCGAGTGTGAATGATGAAATGGGTTCTGGAATTAAAGTTAAGGAGAATGGTACAGGTTTTGCAAGTAAAAATTACCAAAAACGCCATTAGAAAGGGTCTGTTGAGGAACAGGCAGCAACTGAAGAATAGTTGATTACTATTGAGAGCAAACATGATCAGTAACTCAGTAAATAATGCATTTGTGAGGAGTAATAGCAAGCCATAAGGTCATGAAACTTGGTCGTTTCTGTAACTAGTATGAACTATTTCTCTAACAGATGTCAACATAGGAAAATAGCAATACTGTGTAATAGTACAAAGATCACCCTGTGAGGGAACTGAGTGGAGGCTTTGTTGCAAATTATGGTCCCCATGAGGCAGTGTCCCAAAGATTAGTAAAATAATAGGATTATGTTTCCTGCAAAGTTTGTTTGCTTCGGATGTTTGCAAAGCTTGCTCAAACTGTGCTGTAAAATCTGTAGTTTTGCATCCGAACAGCATCTGATTTAAAATTAAAGTTTGAACTTGCATAATTTGAATTTAGAACTTTACTGTTAGTGGTTCCATGATATTAGGGGTACTTGGGACAGCAACAAAAAGGGCATTGGAGGAACAGAAAAAACCACCCCGAGATAACCAACCATTCAGTACATGTAGACAAGGGAGTGAGGGAAAAAGCTTTTAAATGCAAAAGGCAAAGTGTGACAACATTATTCAGGCAAAGTGTGACAAATATCAGTGAAAGAATTGGCATCCCATTGTACTGACCTGGGTGTGCAGCTTTTGGCCACAGCTACACCACACCTGGCCATCAGAGAACACAGGCAGTGCTGGCTTGGGGCTGTTGGAAAAGGTCACGTTGACAAACCCAGGGCAATATGAACTGTACTCACTTTTGTCTGAAAACAGCTGATGGTTTTGTCTGGTTTCTGATGGAAGACAGACTTGTTGGGTTCTCCAGTGTTTCACTGGAATGAGTCAAACCAATGAAGAGAGAATGATGATGGTGACAAGCTGATAGCTGGAAATCAAGATTACTAGCTAGGAAACATCCAGAAGCTGAGGCTGCTTCTCTCTTCCCTTGCTACGCTACTGTTATAAATACTAGGAGCCAATCCGTCCAATCAAATAAAAATAATTTTATTTGACAATATTTTTGGTATAATAATCGAAAAGAGCCACAATGCAGGAATGCAGAGTCAAGCCCGGGGTTGACACTGGGTGAACCGTGACCTGACTGCTATTGCATCAGATCTGGTACTGGTTCTGGTCTGCTTAGCTTATATACAGTTTATTTTGCCCAAGGCCGAATGCATTCAAGTCTCTCCTGTCTCTACATATTCATTTTCTGTCTTGCTCTGCATCGGTTTGGACAATGCTGTTCCCTGAAGGTGTTGATTATTAATGCATCNACTGGGTGAACCGTGACCTGACTGCTATTGCATCAGATCTGGTACTGGTTCTGGTCTGCTTAGCTTATATACAGTTTATTTTGCCCAAGGCCGAATGCATTCAAGTCTCTCCTGTCTCTACATATTCATTTTCTGTCTTGCTCTGCATCGGTTTGGACAATGCTGTTCCCTGAAGGTGTTGATTATTAATGCATCCCTCTGGAACGGGTGTGGAGTGAAAATTCTTCACTGATCTTGGTTATCTCGATCAGATATCTTATCAGGTGTTGATGGCTGGGAGTAGCCATCCAGGAAAGCCCATCTCCGGCCTGGCCACATCTTTAGAGTTGGTAATGAGTTCCCTCCGGAACTGCTGGTGAATGTTGCAAGCGTCCTCCTTGGCTTGGAATGTGGCTTGTAAGAAGCATGTCTTACAAAGATTTCAGTCTGATATTTTATACACACATATATACACATTTTATGGGCACGAATTATACGCCTATACATAACACTACTCATTACTGCTGTTTACAATTTGTTTTACTACCTCCTCTGCTTCTTCTGGACATCCCATTTAAAGCAAATTCCAGAAGCATTTTGCCTTCTGTTCAGATACAGACTTTGTGGCTGCAATCTAGATCTTTGCCATTTGTAATCTACATTCCTGGGATACACTCCACAAAAAGTTATCATTCAGAAACTTCAGCTGCAGAAAGAAATGGCTGCCAGCTGCACTGAAGAACTGCTCAATGGAGATCTCATAACTAGAAGTTCCTTGTGTTTAGAATTTACTTGCTGGCTCTAATTTCCTCCTTTTGTGCCTGGTTCAGTTTGTCTCTTTCCTGTATTTCTAGATTGCCTAGCAGTCACTTGGCCTTGCAAATGCAACAGATGCAAATCTCCCCAGATTACTGCTAAACATCAGGATGTGCATTTCCTCTTCTTAAAACAGCCACGTTACACTGAACAGTTTCTTTCCAAAGTTTGTTTTACAGACCAAAATAAAGGCATGCGGCTTTGCAGTGTGTCAGGCCAGTTTAACCTTTGTGTGGCAACAGTGAAGGAAGTGGGGAGGAGACTCAGCACTCCATCTGTGTCATTAAAAAATGCTTTTGGCACAGTAGTCATCCAAGGCATAGATCTGGCAGCTTTCTGACCAGACTCTTATTACAGCAACACAAAGCAGTCACTGGGAAGATGTATTCCAGAATATACAGCCTTTACTGTAGGTAAATGGACATCTTAATATGTGCTTGTGCTTTTGAAATCTGTAAAATATAAAATATTTTCACTGGTAGCAAGATGAATATATGAGGAATTCATGGTTAGGGAAATGTAATATATTAACCTTTCCAGCAGCTGTAAAGTAGGAGAACTTTACATACTAAAACATGTATGCAATGAGTGAGCATAGTGCCTCCCAAGCTCTGAAGGCTGAATTAGGAATTGATCTAGACTATAGCTTAGATCTGTAGGCTGTCTTTTGGAACTTCACAATCAAGAACCCATCGAGCTATACTTACTTGTCCTTTCAGTAAGGAGAGAGTGAGAACAATTACCTGGTTCAGGTGATTTTCTTGAGATTTCCAACTTTCTATTTTCTATACTTCACTCACCTAACATATGCAGACACACACATAAAACTTCTTCCCGATTGGGGGATGGTTTCTTGGAAACCTTTTTTGTGTCCTATTACTTATGCTCTTTACTCAAGTAAAATATTTCTCCATCACCCGGCAAATAACAACTGAGACTTTCACAAATGAGAAGAGATTTGCTTGACCAGTTTCAGCTGGAAGCTCACCAGAGACAAGGCTGGGTCCAGCACTCTGGAGTGGGCCAGCTGCCATGTAACATTTCCAGTTCTCCATGCAACATACCTCCACTGTAAACTATGGAATGATGGAACCTCTGCACAGTTTCCTATTGGTTTCATGGTCAGAGAAGACACTCTGCTTTTGTGAATTAACCCTGGGTTCATCCCTTTGGATTCCCTTTCAGGGAAAAGGAGCTTCCCAAAGGTGAAAGGCAACATGCCAGTTCTGAACACCTAGTATTAGATAAAACCTGATGGAAATGACTGTGGTATTCACAACTCCTTTTTCTTCCAAAGGTATTTTTTAGTTTTCACTTTCATCAAGAATTCCACAAACACATGGAAACAGCCTAGATAGACAAACATATCCCAATTAATGTCTCCTAACAATGCTCTATCCACTTGTTTTGTCAGACACTTACAGGTCCCATCTCTAACTCCCAATTTAGAACCCTGTTGGTTGTGCCACAAGTGAACCCTATGTCTCTCCTAGGCATGAGCAGGATGCTTGGCCTACCCGTGTAGAGGTGCTGTGGTTCAAAACTTAATGTCTTCCCCTTCCAAGTCCCCGTGCTCCCTGGCTGTGCAGTGTCAATGGAAGTGGGGCATCCCAGGGTAACGAGCACAGATCAGCCCTGATAATTTAAGAATGCAACTGCAAGCTAATCTCTGATGAGTTAAACCCAGATATTCAACCAAATAATCAGGCCAACAGACCGTATTCCTAAATTATCACAGGCCAGCTCCAAATCTGTCACATCCAGTTTCTTTTCTGACACGTAAAAGGCCAGAAATATCTTTCTGCAGTAGCACAAGTAACCTCATTGGGTATTAGACTCATTTCAAGGAACTTGGGAATTGCCCAGTGGGGGCCACAGCTCCTGTTGATGAATCTCAGTAATTACAAAGCAGGGGGTATAGTTGTATTGCCTGTGGGTTTAAAATTCAGTAATAATTGATTGCTTAGCTCCCTACCTGCCCAAACACCTCCCTTGCCTTGCCTCAATGATCCTTGTGGGTCCTTCCCAACTCAGCATATTCTGTGATTCCTTATCTCAGGAGGGTTTCCTCCTCAGATTGTTAGCATTGTTGCTAGAACAAAATGAAGCACTGCCAGCTCCTGGCAATAGATGAACAAAACAGCTTTTCCTCGAGTCACCTGGCTCCACTGGGAGACTGTAATCTACCAGGATGAGATTCTGCCCTGACTTCATTCCTGAAAAGAGACTTCCTAGTCTCCTTTTGGAGGGAGGGTGGAGGAGGAAAATGCTGCTTTGACAGTCAGGTTGTAGGTGAATGTACATGGAAAAGAAGCCCTGCATATCTTTTCACTTCCCCAGTGTGAGTCTTCAGCTGCAAGGAGGATTAAAATTCACTTAACAAAAAGGACCCCAGGTTTCAAAATCTGCTTCCATTCAGATTGGGAAAGAGTTTCCCCAAATTTAAAATAGATTTTAAAGAAAAGTATTGAGACATAGCCTGCATTTGATGAAAAACTATGCTTTCAACACATGTATTTTATTTGGATTTTGATATTTCATTTACTACTATGTTAAATGAATTATATACATGAAATATTTGGAAATTTTTTCCTCCATAACAGCTAAAAAATACTTACAAAATTACTAAAACTTTTGCTTCAAATTCACAGTTTGTTGAAGCATTTTTATTAAAAAAAAAAAAATCCCCGAACCTCTTCAGACTGCAAAGAAAGATGGTCATTACCTCATTACTGTCACCTCACTTGCTGACCCCGTCTGTTTTTCAATAATGCTTTCACAGGCTGTGCCATTTTTTGCCCACAGAACTTTAACTGAGTACCCATAGATGGTACATTTTGTTCTCTTAGTCTTATTGAGCATCAGAGGTTTGTTTTCCCTCTTGTTGACAGCAGATCACATTAAATTACTAAAAACAGCCAGGACCAAAACCACATTAATTTTCACTTCTCTTCTGAAAAGTAACCATATAATGGAGTTATGCAGTCACGTATTTATTTTCTAGTGAAAAAGGAAAAAAAAAAGTGATTTTAAGTAATTTTAAAATCACTTAAAATCAAAAGTGATTTTAAGGTCAGATGTCCTCAGTTTAAAGGTAAAGGGTATTTTTTAAACTATTATTCTATCTGTTAAGCTACTGCAACTTGCAATTGAAAGGTCATAATATTCCTTCCTCCTGATCAACAGTACTCCTAACAAACCCTTATTTTTGACCAAAAAGTTCCTTTCTTTCAACTTAGGCTTTCGGGGGCATCTATATGAATCACATTAAGGAATCAGTTGGGAGGAATGAGATCTCTCTCTTTCACTTCATTTTAAATATTGTGTATATTCAGAAGTGCCCTACTTTGCACACAGGCATTACATCTGTGTGAGGGGTTTGCATCAGTGTGACTAAATTGATTTTGCTGCATCATTGCACATTTGCCTAATGTCAACAAGGCCTTCACTGTTGGCTAAGCTGAACTAACAAGAATAAAAAGTAGCATTGAAAACTTTCTTTAAGGTTGTTTGGAGATAGGATTCTGACTACTCCTACAGGGAAAATAAGAAGGGTTGGTTTGCTTTCACATGTTGCTAGTTTTAGACAGTTGGCTTTCAAAGAAGCAAAGCTTATTAGAAAATTCTGAGTCTATCAATTTAAATTGAAGGAACATGCTATAAATTTCCCAGCAGAAAGATAAAACTAATCTTATCTTGGGTGTTAAAAATTTTATTTGCAGTGGTAACTAGCTAGTAAATAAAATGTTCAGATCTTCAAAAGCCTCTGAGTGTTTTGAGTTTCTCTCTCCTTGTGTCCCAAGTGTTGTCCCCACAGCTAAAGGAAACCCACATTAGACAACAGGCCCCAGGACCAGCTGGAACCAAACCAACTCTCCTGTTTCATTATGCAACTTCTCTGAACAGCCCTCAATAGAGGGTGGGACAACAAAATAGAGGATAAACAAGTCACAATCCTGGTTAAAAGCCACAGTGGATAGACATAGGACTGTGTTACTTGGAATGACACCTTCTGAGCCCTTCAACCATCTGTGTCTGGACAGACCTCGAGACTGCTGCACAGAAATTTCAAGGCTCTAACCTGGCCTCTCAGCTATGAAAGTCTTCTTTGCCATAAGAGACATGGCAATATGACTCATTTCAGCCCCAAGACATAAGGGATGAGATATCCCAAGCTTCTCTCCAGTTTGTTCGTTCTGCCATCACTATTTTTGGTATTAATTCTTAGGGGATTATAATGAAATTAAAAGGAGTAGATGATATATATATATAGGAACTTTGGATAGATAATATCTAAACCCCACAGATTTTGCTCTCAGTTACCTCAAGACATTTATGGATCTAGGCAACTGCTGAACATCTAAGAGCATTTCCTTTTTAAAAATCTTTTTGTTTGGGTAGTATCTGGGAGAGGTAAGTAAAGTTCACTTTGCCTTTGCTTTTCCAGATGCAATTTCCAGCTGTACAGAATTTTGAGATGTGGTACACAACCCTTTTGGCAGCAGTGCCAGGGATGAAGTGGTGCCACATCAGCTGCTCAAATGTTCAGTCATGCCCTGAACACAGCACTGCTATGTGTTCCAGGTTTTTGGGGGTGTGTTTATCCTGCTTTGGTTGGCTGCAGGAAAGAGAATCTTCAAAAATCAATGACTACACCAGTGACAGCTCTGCTGTGCCCCATCACAAGAGAGTTACAGAGCATTGATGGCACCATGATGCCCACTGTTCAGCTTCTCAGTCATGCTCTCTTCTGGGTTTAAAATAAAGGGATGATTCTTAATTACATTTATGATCAGAAATTGAAGGTGTTAAGACTGATACCAGCTTTTGTATCTGTTGACTCATTTTATTTAAAATTTCTATTACTAATAGAGGAGTCAAAATGAGGCTTCAACTATGAGCCTTCAGAAGTTCTGGTTAGGAGGGATAAATAGCCATATATCAGGCATATTTTAGTTAGATTTCTTATGAAATCATGAAGGTGCTGATAGATCTCTTAGAAGTATTTCTACCAAACGTTGTCATATTCCACCCCTCTTAGATTACAACCTTCATACATATTTTTGCTCATGTTTGGAGCAGTCAGCACTGTGTAGCTGTACAATACTCTGACAAAACCTGTTCCTTCACTCGTGTATTTCCATCCTAAATCAAACATGAGAAAAGCAAGCAGAGTTTGACCCTAAATTGTAGAGCTTTGCCAAAAGAAGATATGTATTACAGTCACAGGAACCTGGCCTCCAGATCTGTGGAGCTGCATATTTATGATTTTCCAGTGCTTGAATAGATTTTAAAATAAGCCAGTCTGTAAATACAAGGGAAAATTTAACTGCAGCGTTGTGAAGTTGTGCAATGCAGCACTCCAGATTTGTTTTCTTCATAAATCTATAGAACTGTGGGCAATATGCAAGTAAATAACTGCCTAATTTATTTCTTGCACTTCTATTCAAACAAGTCATACCCCAAAGGAATTTTTTAGTAATATGTCTAGAGTATAATGAATTTTTATATATTTTTGAGGGTATCATTTGACATTTCAGGATATAGGATCAAGGATTATGGTTCCTGCATCAGAGATATATTCTGGACTTAAGCACAACTGGACTGAATTTATAGATATGCACACAGACACATGTATGTAACATACATATCTATATTTTATATATATACACATGTATCAGTCACATACTCCCCTGGGGAAAACAGTCTATAGCTCTGTTTGCATTTGCACAGAAATTGTGTTTTCCTGTGCCACGGGCCTGTTGTGAGGGACCTCAAATACTGAAATATCTCACATATTGTTGTAATTGAAAATAATATTAAATGTGCAGCCAGCAGATATCCTAAATGTTAAAATGAAGTTGGAAATTTCTAATTTGCCATTATCATCATCTAGTAAAAGATTAAAATAAGGAGAATATTGCAATTTTTTTCCTGGTCTCAAGTAATAACTGGGTGTATTTTTGCCCTGGGAGACAGCTCACAGCTAGTGACATAATTTTCATTTCCGATATTGACCAAAGCAAAATTTTCCCAAGTTATTACTCCTACAGAGATTATTCTGCATTATGAAGAACATAGCAAGGATACTTAAAATTCAGATTCTCAGAAAATGTGGTTCAGCATAACTCCACCAAAGCAGCTAGAACTAGACCAAGCTGGAATTCCTGACAGTCTGTCACAGTGTTCCTACCCACAGTTTCACAGTTATTGAAACCTTAGTTCACCTTTACAAAATACATAATTTTATTTCTTAGTTTCTGCTTGATTAATCACAGGTGAGTGACAAACTGAGAAGAATTAATGTAAAACCAGATCTGAATAGCAGCAGTATCAAGCAATGAACATGACAACTCCTTTTCCCTAGGAAAAAAATTGAACAACCAAAATAGGAGTGGTCAAAGAAATGTACATTAGCTTAAAAACCCCCACCATTTTCTGATAAAAGGAGGTAGCTATGATAAAACTACATAAGAGCATAATCAGATGACCACTGATTTGTAAAAGATAAGATAGAAATTGCTTTAGATTATTTATAGTTAGCCAATAGACCAGTGCAGAATTTTTTCCGTTCTGTAGTTTTCTAGAAAACTACATAGCTAAATAGCTCAGGTTAATGATTCCCATTCTTGCCACTGGAATGATGCCAGTCCACTACCTTTCACAGTTTCAGGTGCATTTGTTAATCTGTTCCTTTCATTTTCCTACCTCATTTTTCTTACAAACATTCTTTGTATAACAAATGAAAGAAACAATTTTCTATTATCATTGTCAGTATCTATTTCCAGTGTCTGCAGAGAGTAGGAGCCTTCACCCTCTGAGATTTTTTTCCCCAAGTGCACTTACTGTTAATATTCCATTTCAGTCTTTCCATTCCTTTACTCACATTTTGCCACACTTCACTGCCTTCTTCCCAATGTTGCTGCACTCTTGTTGCAGCCTCTAAGATTTCCCCCAGTGTTGTGCTAGCTGGGTGCTGACTGCTGTGTGGCCATCACATCCCAACAGCATTACAGGGCTGTGTCAGCTCAGAGTCACACAGGAGTCACAGCTGATACACCACTCTTCTTACATGGTTACCTGTGAGGGGCAGCAGCTGAGGCACAGAGTTACATTCAGAAAAATGCCTGAGGACTTTCAGAGGAAATCTAGGGAGCTGAAGAAAACCAATGTTTCAAATAAAGAGAAGGGTTTCTTCCATTTAACAAGGTAGTGGAAAAAAAGAAACTGTGTTAGTGATATTGCAAGCCACTGAAAAGTGAGTGATTCAGACTTAGAAGCAGCCAACGATTACCTCTCTTATATACCTTGGTGAAAGCAGTATTTCACTCTTTCCCTCTTCAGGTCCTGTGGCCATCACCAGCTTGGCAGAGGGTGGAAATGTAATCAGGCAGTGCAGGGAAATGAGGCAGATGTGCACCTCTGCTTTGGGTCTGTGAGAGCTGGGACTGAAGAGCACTGAAAACTTTCTGTGATCTGCTCAGCCAGGGCCAATGCCATGTGTTGGGTTAAAAGTCCTTCCTCTTGGGCTGCACAGGAAGCATGGCTAAGCTCAAAGGGGAGAAGAGGAAAAGAAAATGATAGCCCAGGTAGAAACACTCCATCTGTTTGCCCAGACTAGGAGCCTGGAGATCAAAAAGGCTGCACACATTTTGAGCAGGTTGCTCTGAAACAGGGAAAGAACTGCTTTATGGTTTATGGCAATAGGCTGCTTTTCATGGCTTCTAATGTTTAACACAAAAGGGAGGAGGAGAGGAGAAAAAAAAAGAGAAGAAAATCCGTATTTGACCAATCCCTAATTCTTTTCCAATAGACTTAATATTTTTAAGTGGAAAGAGATATCCCTGGCTAGCCTTCCATAGCCTGAACATGGAAATAAATATAACTTTCCTATATTGATTTGCTCCAGCATGTCTTTAAACAACTGATTGCTGTTTTGTTTGATAATAAGTAGATATAAATATTAAAAATTAACCAGAGACAAAATAAAATCTGCACATGATTGTATAGCAAGAGGGAAGAGAAAATCATGTTAATTGAACAATATAGAATATAAAGAGAATAGGTATTTCCATAATTTTCTTATTTGCAGTCATATGGAGAAATCTTTCAAGTACAGAAAATGTCCTGTCTTTGAGATTTTGTTCCAGAGCTTGTCATTACAGAACAGTTTCCCAAATATCAAGTAAAAATAAATTTTGGGGAAAAAAAGATTATTTTGTGGTATCCACCCAAGAATTTTGCACAATAAAATGACAGTAGACTGCCATCCCCTTACATATATATATAAACCATGCCAAGGAAAAAGAGTGTTGGAAAACACAGTAGTTAATAGATCATCTATTGTTCTGATTTTCACTGAGCATCCTATAGAAATTAGGTGCATTTCTATTCAACCATCACCATTTCATTTTCCATTCAGTACTAACTGGGAGTTGATCATGCAGCTTTGGCAGTGAATTGGTTTGCACCCAAACATAAAACGAATTGTCTTGCAGAATGATAGAAGGAGATTTAACTTCGCTGAGTCAAATTTCAGTAAAGCAAACAGACCCAGAGGGTCAAATGAATTAAAGGTCCTGTATCACTGTAACAAAACTATATTGCTAAACAAGATTTTGTTAGGGTTTGAAGTTTCAAATGCTCATTTTTTTCCTGTGGCAATATGGATCACAGGAAATCTTTTAAACCCTTTGTTAAAGATAGAAAAAAAAAGAATAAAAATATTTAGAATGCAGAAAAGTCAGGCTTTCATTTTAAAACTCCAATTTGCATTCACTCTTTAAAGTCTATGTGAGAAAATCACCATTGTTTAACAGGCTTAGACATAGCAAGAAAGACAAAGTATTGGGTTTTCTATTTCAGAAAAGAGAGTTATTCCGTTCACTGAGATGGGCTGGAAATTCTACTGGAGTTGTTGGCAGAGCCCAGTCCTTCCCTGGAGAGACAGGGAGAGGGACAAAGCTCAAGAGCTGCAGGGGAAGAGAACTCAGGCTCTCTCTCTGCTGTTGGCACTGAATAGCAAATTCATTGCTAGAAAATTTCAGGAGAGCATATTGTCTATTGGTCACACGGAAACATGGAAATTGCAGCAACGCCCTGCTGTCTCTAACACAGCTTTTTGGATGTTTATTTACAGCATCACAGCAGCTCTCCAAAAGGCAGCTTTAGTACCTCAAGCATATTTTTTCTCAAACAGAAATCGAAGGGAAACACATATGAAAAAGGAAAGAACCGGGGAGGGAAGGAAAAGTACAAACCAGGCTGTTGTACATCTCCTGCCTACCTATCTTTCTGCAGTTTGGGTAAATTAAGCATCCTTGCAGCTCAAGATGTGGGTTACCAGGGAGCCAGAATAGCCTACTGCTCATGATTTTGCTCATTAGCAAAGTTTACTCTACCGCATCAGTTTTGCCCCTGTGATGGTGACAAAAATTAGTCGGGTCTTGGAGCTGTCCTCCACACACATCAACCCCCTCTCCATGCAGTCTTGGAACATGATTGGTCCAAAGATAAGAACACCAGGCGGGAATTTCAGGAGGAGCTGTCTGGATGCTTGCATAATTAATGCATTCCAGAAGTGGGGGAGTGCTGATGGTTGGGATTGATCTTGGTACACCTGGCCTGCAAAAGGGTACAAAATGCTCCTGCAGACTGGGCCAAATGGCAAGCTGACCTCCTGAGGCTGCAGGGCAGCTTCCAGGTGGATCCCACCCCTGCAGGGCACATCCAGCCAGGATGGGAGCACTCAGGTTTGGACAGGTGAGTAACAGGTGGAGCTAAAATCCTAATGTAGCTCCATAGGTGCAATTGTGCTTTCTGCAAACCTGCATGTTTCCAGCTGAGCCTGTCTGTGTTATAGCCCCTGAGACCTGCTTAAATTACACACTGCATTGGCAACATTTAGATACTGTGTTAGCAATAAATCTCATCATAATCACCCACATAATCAGTGTCATACTTCTTGCACCTCAGAGTCTTCTCTCAACTACTCTGCTAGACTACTACCGAGTCTAGTCTCACTTTTTTATCTCTACTGGACATGATTTCAGCATAGTCCTTGGGGCTTTTCATTGGGTCTTATTTTCTTGAAGAAGCTGTCATTTTGTGTTTAATTTTCACTGATCTTTGCAAATTGTTTTATGTAACAGTCAGAGCTGTACACTAGTCACCTTGAACTACTTAGAGCATAGGCCTTGGCACAACAAGATCTAGTTTTTCTTGTTTGCAAGGACATTCCTTATCTTCTCTAAGGCATAAAAGTCTGTATAGCGGTCACTAAAGATATTAGAATGCTTTTTATAAGATTAAATGCATTAATACTGTTGTCCTGTCTAAACAATATGAAACTGTATCATTCAGGACCTTTTACTTGACACACATTCTCAAGGGGAGCTAGTGTAAAACAACTCAGACATCTCTGAGGTGTCTGACAGGCTGTAGAGGAAAATGTGCTGTGGTTGAAAATTCTGGTGTCTTCTGTGACAAAACCTACATCTTGCAAGTTTGGTGTAAGGACTTAAAAGCTGATAGAAGAAAGCTTTTGTGTCAGTGACAGGTATATGAAAAGTCATGGTGCATGTTTAATAGAGATGACTGATTTCAGCAGAGCACTTTCCTAAGAGGTCCCATTTGCTATGGATGGACATGAGCTGTAAGAGTCTAGTCAACAAAAGAAAAGCAGGGGTCTGCCTTCCTCTGGTCCCAGCAGCACAGATGTTGAAATCAAGAGGACAGAGGACAGGGTTGTTCAAATGCACTGTGAAGAATTTCTCAGACAGAGATACTGGATACCAAACCTATTCTAGATGAGAAATGGGATCATAAGAAGGAACTGGGGAGTTAGGGCAGTCCAGCCAAGTAGACTGAAAGCAAAGAGTGTCATAATGGGGAGTGAGCTAAGAGCTATTCAGATTAGGAGATAAGGAGCTGGGATCCACTGTGACTTCCTGTAGGAGAAGATAAGGTCTGGAATGAAGTGGGGAAAGAAAAAGGACAAGGGTGGCAAGAGGCTGGAGGAGACACAGTGGGTTACCTTGTATCTGGAATATACATCTATCCAATTACTTGTCATCCCAGCCAACAAGCAAATCCTCAGTTCATGTTTCTCACCAGTGCTCACCAGCAATCCTCTTCTGGGAGTGCTTTACTCAGAGGATGACAACCCGTGACTGGGAGAGTCACTCCATTAACTCAAGTAGCAGAAATCTGTGCTGATGCTGCAGTTGTTCATCTGCTGAGGAGAACAAGGAACCAGGATAAAATTAATCTCTTTCCAGCTTGTTTTCATTATTCTTTTTTTTTTCTGTTTAAGAAAATAAATGAAGAATTTGTTAAAGAACATTACTGAGATTGCTAAGTAAAGCAATTGAAATAGGAAAGAGAAGAATCAAATAAATTATATTTATTCTGCTTAATTAATTTTTCCTAATGCGATATTAAGAGCTTATCTCCCCTGCTTATCCCATTTTGGTCTGATAAGTAATTAGCCCAAACTCATTTAGAGCAGAGAATATGTTAATACAACATAAATATTTCTTCCAGTATGTGTTTTTTTCATGTATTTGCTATACGGGCTTATTTTGCCCTCTCTGTTAGTAGAGTGGAAAAACAAGAATGCAACTATGCAGTCACCCTGATTTATCTGTTTTGGACATTGTGCCTGCTGCCCTTGCATTTAATCTCAGTTGTTTCTAGACTGTGCAGTCTGCTCACAGACTCTTTCCACCTCTGCGTGAGATCTAGAATATTTTGGAAGTGATTTATGGAACAATAATGCCATGGTAATTTCCTCAAATATCTCCAAAATATAAACGACCCTTTGCTCACTCAGAGGAGTAGCTTATTGCTGCCTAAGAGGAAAATGGAAACATAATCATATTTTTCAAAGGAAAATAGGGGCCCATATTTGTGTCTTGGCTTGCATTCCCTCTCTCTTTGAAACCAGCCTCAATGCTCCAGCTTATGTAAGCTATGGCTGAACCTGCCAGATCAGCCTAGAGAAACAAGGACTCCTATCAAAACTTATTGTTTTCAGAGACAAAATTAATCCAGTATTAATCCAAGAAAACTAGTGAAATGGTTGAAGAGTTGCTGTTCCCAGTGCTTGTGGCTGCTCCACCCAACCGATGTCCTGCGCAAGGGCAGAGCTGCAGCTGGAACCCAGAGGAGGAATCATTTATTAGCAGATTCCAACAGAAGGTGGGCATTGCCTGTTGTTCTCTGTGGCAGGGGCTATCAGTGTGGAGCTGGCTCTCATGGCCATAGGACCAAGGCACAGGAGGAGATGAGGTAGGGCAGGGCAGGCAAGAATGCCACTCGCTTAATTTTGTCCCCAGTTAGTGCTGGGAGCTTATCTCCACCTCTTGTCACTGCCTGGCCTGTTAGGGAATGAACTCAACCTCATTTACATCAGAGAATATTTTAATACAGTCTAAGTGTGTCTTTCAGTCTATAATTGAATGCTCTAATTATATAACAAATTTGAATGTCACAATGTAGATTTGCTTCACCCCAGCTGTGTTCTGGAACCCATGACCTTCATCTTGATGCTCCCACTGCACAAAGGTGGGTTGCTAAAGCACACGGTCTCACCTGAGGAACAACATGTTGTATGAGTACATGCAATGTGTCCTTATATTACTGGTGAGGCCAATGTGGGCTGTGGTTTATATCCCCTTGCTGCTGTCAGCCTTGCAAGCAGCAGGTGATGCAGGCAGTGATATTTCAGTCAAGGTTTTGATTCCACAAAATAAGCCTGTTCTTTGATGGACCCCTATTCAGAAAAGTGTGTAAACATGCATGAAGTGTCTCTTCAGTAGGTGATTAAAAAGAAGGCACGCATTTAAGACTCCCTCCTGAATAAAGCTCTTTACTTCAACCACTACATACATATAAATACATATGGATCTTGATGGACAAACTCCCAACATTTTATACACACAGACACACACACTCACGCATATCTGTATTTAGTTATTTAACTTGGAGAACAAGAACAACCTCATTTTGGAAATGAGGTTAAGCCTCTGTGAAAGTAATGAAAAAATTCTCATTATGAAGACATGTAAGAAACACTTATGCTCCTTTATGGAGGCAGGTATCTAAAATAACAGCAGTCTGACTCAAAATACAGACACAGGCTGCTGCTCAGGACATAGGAATATATATAGCTCAAGAAGGTGGAAAAATTTCACCAGCTACCATTGAGGAATATGGGCTGTGTGGGCTTGATATTATGAGAAATGTAGAAGAAAGCCAGGAACAGACTGTAGAGATTTACTTTTCTAAAGAAGCATAGATTTAGTGCTTTTGTGTTAAGACTTGGCTAAATAAACGACTGGGAGTTGTAGCAGAAACAATATATCCTGAATGTATTCAATGTGCCCCTTATTTCAACAAGGAATCACCTCAAAAAGCACACTCAAATCTAAATTCAAACTTAATATGCAAAACCAACTTGGAAGATAATGCAAATAAAAAAAGGATTACTTATTTTATAGATATTACTAGCCTTGCAGATCAACACCAGATTGCACACCAAATATTTATGGTTAAACAGCAGAACTGTCTCTAATACAACACAGTTTGATTAAAGATCTTTCATTCAGTCTAGGTAATGAAAATAAACCATCATTGCTAATGACACCAGCAGACTCCAGATACATTTGAAGATACACAAAAGGCAAAGTCCCTTTAATCAGGGATCAAGAAATTTCCACTGGTATGACTACCTGAGTCCCACACCTGCCAAATGTTCTTGGCATGGACTTTCTCCCCAGTCCACCGTGGCTGCAGCAATTACACAGTGATGCCTCAGCAAGAAGTTTTCCCTGGCTCCTTGAAGTATTTGGTGCAGTGCTTTCTCCTGGACAGGTAAGGGGAGGAAAATAATTCCTTTCCTCCAGTGGCAAGCTAGCTAATGCAAGTTTTGCTTTGCAGAGCAAACAAAGCACTTATGGAGAATATATTGGATCCTCTTTGCAGCCCCTATGATATTCTTGCTGTGGATGGCAGCATCTCCCATTTCTTGCTGTCATTCCTTGTTGTTTCTAGCACACACAGTTGGGATTGATCACCATCATTCCTGCCAGGTGGGTCTTCTTCACACACACTGGATCATCTGTGGGGGAATTCTTGGGGGTTGCCATTCAGAGAATGCAAAACAATTATATCCTATGCTCCCTGCTGAGTGTGGTGGAAGGAGAGGTGGTGGTGGGCAGCTCAACTCTATGCTGAGACAGAGACCAATGTTCAGACTTTTCCATAGGCACTTTCTTTTTCTCAAGGCATCTAATTTTCCCAGCATCTTTGATGTCTGTTTTCCAGGATCTATTTTAGCATTGTAATTACATGTAAATAATAATTCTGAAAAATCTTTTTTTTCATCTGGAACTGAATATCTTGAATTTCCATATGCTGAAATGAGTGGTGGAAGACTCCTATTTTTACTGTCAGTTCTTTCCTAATTAGTCAGAAGTGAGATATGGACAGGACTGGCAAGCTCTGCTTTCCCAGAATTTGTGTTTTCTAGCATGACTTTGATGCTTGGTATTAAGCTTTCAGGGATGTATGCTTTGATAACAGATTTTGAATCCTGTCTGGCTTACTTCTTTTGTTAGGCTATGTATCTTCACAGGTTTTTTCAGGTCTGTGGCTCAGTAACACAGTGCTACTAGCACAATTTATGCTTCCAAGATATGTGCAATCCAGCCCACGGAATGCTGCTGCTGGTGTTGCCTACACAGTAGCTATGTCTGATAATGCTGAACAGCCCCAGAAATCAAGTGTAGCCTTGTTCCACACCAGTGTTCAAAGTGAACCAACCTCTCACTCAGATGGACTCCCAGATGCAGCCATCCACCCCTCTCTGTGATGATGGAGTAAGAGCTGAGTGCTGAAGTTGCACAAGGCATTCCTGAGGCCCACGTCAAGCAACCTGAAAAAATAATCAGTGAAGATGGTGATGAGCAAAGCGTGCCATTGCACGTGTTCTTTCAGATGCTCTTTTGCATGACTATCTGGTTTTCTGGGCCGGAGTCCAGAGGCTGCTCTCCTTCAATTCCGTGTCATCTTGCATGGTATTCCACTGCAAATGACCTCCCCTACAGCACAGGGGGGAGAGACACTTTCCCAGTCTCACATTTTAATATTTTAACAACTTCATGTTTCATCTTCTCAAAATTTGGGATTTTTTCCTAGGTCTTTTCCAACAACTTTTTAACTTTTACATCTGCAGTGACATCATGGTCTCTTAGCATTTCTGCTACAACCAACATCTTTCAATGTGTTTTTGCTGCTACCTACTGGACTACAACTTGTTTTTTTGATGTCATCACTGCACCAACGGCAATCTCTTTTTAAAGAGATTCACATCATCTCATGTTACAGAATCTCATGTAACAAAGTAGGGCTAACTTTCTGCTGCTGACTTCTTTAAAATGCTTTGCTGATCCATATTATATCTGTTGTACATATTTCCTTATCTTTGCTTTTGATCAGCCCACTTCCTGTTTAAACTACCCACACAGGATTTTTGTAACTTGGTAAACAAGATCTGTGGTTTCCTACCAGGGCAGGAGTTTCAATTTCAAATGTTAGGTATTTGATACATCTCTGTTCATCTTTCTTTACAAAGGGCATTATTTGTCACTGATTTGTTTACTCTCATGTTTCTTCCTGTAATTCCACCCTTTTCATTGTCTCAGCAATGTGGAAGATCAGACAGCTACAGAAGCTGAGCTGGGTAGCACCACAGACCTCCTGGCCTTGGTACAGTGGAAGCCGTGGGAGAGATTAACTCAAGGCAAGAACAAAAGTGAAGACACCATGTCTGGTCACTCTGACCCCTCTGAGGAGAGAAGATGTAACAAGGACATTGCTGGCAGAAAAGAATATAACAGGGACCTGATCACCAAAAAGATTGTGTTGCTAAGGGAACAGAGGCAAAGGGGTCTGAGTGGAAAATTTTGTATGGATGTTATAAATACTGGTGATCAGTGTAGTAAACTGGCTTTGCTTGCATAGCATGGTCCATGTCCCTTCAATCACTGCACAGAACTATAGAATTTTCATTTCTGAGTTTTTATTTTCTTTATGATACACCCTTTTTTGGGCTTACCTGATTTGTTCTGTCCATCCTCCCCAGACTTTTCTGCTTGACATTACAAAGACCATCACTGATACCACCAGTTATACAGAACATCTGACCCTGCAGGGTGTTTGTGTCAGTATCTATTTCTGAGTCTTTTTGCCATCTGGCAAGACCCACATGTTTAAGCCAGCAAGGTGCTTAAAAATACATCAAACAACAAGTACATTTCAGTCTGTCTCCCACCATATTGGTAGATCTTTCACACTCATACTATTTTAACACAAGGCCTAGGTAGGCCATGTGACCCCAAGCCTGCTTGACTAAAAAAAGGTTGCTAACCTATAAATGACAATACAAGCACTTAAGCCAAGCAAGATATATATAAAAAAAAGCTGAAACAAGAACAGAAGTGAAATTGTTGAGTTGGCAGCAGTCACTTGCAGACTCATGGAAAAATTAACAATTGAAGTAACTCTAAAACTCTGAGAAAAAAAATCAAAATAGAATATAGGAACTCAGCAAAACTGTGGATCATCTTATTGCAAGGAGCAATGGAGGCTGGCACTTCCCCGTGTGATTACCATCTGCCTGACCAGCAGAAATCCAGTGGTTACCTGCATCAGAGGTGGTGAGGGTATTAATGCTTGGGCTAACAGCACATTACTCACAGCTATTTATTGTGTGTACAGTCCAACAAATAGCATAATTGCTCCACACTCATAAATTGTGTTTGTGATCCTGCTTTTGAGCCTCCATACAGAGGAAAAGACACCCATATAAAAGTGAACAAAAGTCCTGAGAGGTTTATACTACATCATTGCTCTATTTCTTGATTGCTATATTCATCTTTGTTATTAAAGTGATCCATGAAAAGAAATAGGCTGAGTTTTGGTATTTCTTAACTCCTACTATGAAGGCCATTTTGGAAACACATTCTTGTGTTCTTCTCCACATTTCTCTGTCATAGCCAACATTGTGCAACCTGTGTTTTGGCATGTGGGGTGCCATGCATTGCTCAGATCACCTGTTTGGTTGGCACACTTCCTTCTCCTCCATCCTAGCTGCCAGATGACAGTCTGCCTTCCTGGAGTGACTCAGCCTGCAAGCTGGCTGGCTGACCTGTCACTGCCCCTGTCATCCACACGTGGATGTGTGTCAGGGCAGGATGTGGGTGGAGATGGAAGCACAGCCCAATTACAGAATGAAAAATGCAGGTGGGAATGCATGAAGTTAATATTGGTAGAGTGGGAACTCTGGCTTTCTTCATAAAGTCTTGAACTGTATCTACCTCTTAAGATGACTTTCAGCACAGCAAAGAATTGGGCTGGTCTTGCCATCTAGGAATTTGGTGTTCACAGACATGTAACAGATCCAGGCAATGTTCTGTGTCATCCATTAGCTGAAGAAGCTAGCCACCAAAGCTGGAAAAAAGGAAAAAAAATAGCTAGGAACAAACGTAAATAAAAGTTGAACTTTTTGAAGTTGAAATAAGCTATTGTTTTACTTTAGCTTAACAAGATTTAAAAAACAAATATATTAAACAGTGGTGGGAGTGTCAAGGTTTGGTAGAAAATGCCGAAGAAGATGAAGGGATGAGAAAAACTTAAAATTTGTCTTACAGAAGCCCCATGCTGTCCTGGAGCAAGGTCAGCTGTAATCCTACAGGCTCATCAAAGAGATAGTCTTGACTTGAAGGAAGGAAGGAAGGAAGGAAGGAAGGAAGGAAGGAAGGAAGGAAGGAAGGAAGGAAGGGTGAGCCTGCTGTCCTGTACATTTCTGCTGTGTGAGCAGCCCTCAGTGACTGGCCAACACCTGATGATCTGCCCAGCAACATGACCCCGGCAGTCTGCCAGCACTTGGTGATTTAGTCCAGCAGCAGCACTGGAAACCTTCTTTCTCCACTGGTGAATGGATCAGCACAGAGCTGTGACCTCACCAGGCTTAATGCAGTCAACAAAATACTTCTGGTGCACACACAGCTGTTTATCAAGTCATTCAAACATGCAGTGCTGCTGTCACCTCAAAGCAGCAGAGTTAATTTTAACACACCCTGATGTTTCCTGGAAGTCAAGGGAAATCAAGTTCCAATTAGAATTTAGGCATAAGTGTAAATGTTTGCCAAACCATGGCCTGTATACATGACCTGATGCCTGTTCTCTATTTTATTCTGGTTTACAAATGTTAAAAAAATCCTTCAGTTGTGAAACTACCCAAACTCTCTTGCAACATGAGTAGGGCCTTTGTTTCCTCAGATGTAATAGCAGATATGGCAAAGAAAATGCATGAGTTGTGAACAGATGACTACATATAGCTTTCAGGGCTAAAAAAGATGACTTTTCCACGCTCACAATTCACCTTACCCTCCTTAATTCCCATCATTAGTTGTTGCTGCAAATAAGCAGCTTCCTAAAGAAGAAAGACCCAAATTACTGTTGAAACGCAAGGAATGCAGCTCACCTTCTCCAGCCTGAGAGCTGTATGGACACCAAGCAGCTAACACTGATCCACTGCTCACAAAGCCCACAGGTAGTCCAGACAACCTGCCCTTTTTCCTACAGAACTGGCTGCAGCTGGAGAAGGAGCTGGGACAACTAGGGGGATGATGTAGACACAAGTCATGAACCCAAGAAAACCATGTTCCCATGGCTCCAATACTGCACTACAAATATAACTATCAGTGGTGTCACCTGATGGGAGCATATCAATATTTAAGAAAAAAATAATTCAATCACTCACCAAGCTAGTGAATCCTATTGACATCATATGTGGGGGTTTCAAACACATTTTGAAGGAAGCAATTATTGATAGGTGGATAAATGGAAGAAGAGATTAAAATGCATTGATGACTTGAAAATAATAGATTGTGCTACAAATAATTTTCTTCAATAAAAATGGAGACAAACATCCTTCCAGGATACTGGAAAAAAATAACATTTGCTATAAATCAAGCCCTAATGAAAGTGTTAAATGATGGTTATATAATTATGTCACATTCAACACGGTATGTGTTCAATACACATTATAGTGATAGGTAATGTTGTTTAGGAATGCATGACACAGATAATCAGCAAAAAATAGATCAGTAAGTAAGGCTGACCATTATCCCTCTTCCTGCTTGCACTCTCAAGCCTTTCAAACACATTGTTCGAGTATGATAACCTTTATAGTTACATTTCTTAGCTAAACTGTGATGGAAGTGTGTGATACGATGTACACAGACACATGTGATGGCACCCCACAAGCCTGTGAAAAATATGGGCCTAGTTAAGTGGAGGACTATGGAGAGAGAACACCAGAGAAGTTAGGATATGGCCCCAGGAAACGGGTGAAGGATATGAAAAAGAAGAGGAGAATGTTCCTTGTAAAGGAGCTGGAAAGGCAATTTCAAACACAAGAAAAATGGGATGATGCAGGCCTGAGAGGATCCTCTGCAGCAAGGATATCACATCTGACTCAAATGCTCCAGTGTATTATCACCACTGCCCTAGTTATTAGCATGGGAGCTCAAAGTGAATTGTTACTAAACCAAACCAAACCTGCACTCAGCTGCTGCCTTCTGTGTAAGGGGGAGGGGGTGTTACATCCTTTGGTAGGAACAACATGACTTGTGGTTTTTGCAGCATACCCCAAATTCAGACAGATGAAGTAAAAACTGAACACAAAGCCCTTTCAGCCCTAAGAGATTCAGTGTAGGAACATAAATTTACCCATTTTTCTGGACAGCTGTCCCCAGACTTCCTCCTCCTACATCCTTTACGAAACCTCCAAAATGCCAGAAACTGTGACACAGATTCAGTGCATTGTATTCCTTCTTCTGAACAATGCTCTCCCATCTGGTTTTCTGATTTTGTAGGTGATAACCTAATGATTGCCACTGGTACTTCCTGGGATTACATGGTTGGGTTTTTCCACAATGCTTCTATCAACTCCTCCCCTTCTTCTGAGAAAAAAAAATGTTCTAGATTTAGGTTAAACCATCCTGATACAAATGAACAGTTACCCCCAGCACGGCTCTGTGGATTGAATAGGCTGAATTGAGAAGTGTTTTCTTCATAAAAGTGTATCACTGCACTAAGAGAAGCCCACTGATCTCTTAGGAAGAATTAATTAGACAGAAAAGAGATACCAAAAGAGCCTGAGCTAAATGGGCGAAAATAGGAAAAAAAGACACAGCGGTGGCTGGGGAAGTGAGGTAGCTAAAAGAAAAGAAAGTAATAATGAGTTAACCAAGGGGAGAAAGCACAAGATGCATTATTTCATCCAACATCATTGACAAAGTATGTCACTATCAGCAGATTCCTTGCTGGATCTGCGGCAGCCCTGCAGGTCCATCCTCCCAGCCCATGGCGAGGGAGCTGCAGCCAGCTTTGTTCCACTTGCCAGGCGAGGAGCAGCATCGTGGGGCCCTTGTTAAAGTCCTGGAGTGCTTTAAGCAGCTTAAACTGCTTTATAAGCTTACAGTATCTAAGTCTTCAAAGCTGCTTAAAGCTACTTAAGCCGCTTAAGACACTTCAGTCTGTTGGCGTGTGCAGTGGGGCTGTGCCCACACCCTGGCCTGCACAGCACAGGGTCCACCTTCACATCCACAGGTCCCAGCAATGAAATCGCCTCGCCAGGGCTGCCCTGAGCAAGCTCAGCTCAGCTGGGTTCTCTTCTCTTGGGTCATAGAATCACAGAAGAGCTCGGTTTGGAAGAGACTTTTAAAGGTCACCTACCCCAACCCCCACTGTCTAATTGTCCCTGCCCGTGCTTTGGGATTAAGGCTGCCCTTGACACCTGACATGTTTGTACCAGGGTCCTTGAAATTCTGCAAGTTTTTTACTGCTGTTGATCCAATGGTGAGGTGTCTAATGATATACCTGATGCAAGCCAGATATATTCTGTCAGTATTTCTCCATTTGCACAGCAAAATTCACAAACTCCAGTGGTTTTCTTAAAAGAGAGAAAGTTCTTGTGCAGTATGAAATCCTTACTCTGATGTCTAAATGTCATGTATAGTTTTAAAAGAACAGAAGAACCAGTGGATATTCACTGAAGTATAGCCTATAAACACCAAAACTAAATATTTCTAAATCTCTGGAAAGTCATAACCCTGATCCTATCTTTGAGGATCATCTTTTGCTAGATTAAAATAACAATGGTGACTGAAAACATTCCCAGTTTACAGTCATATTGTGGTCAACACTACAGTCCACTCTGATGAGCACAGATTTCTCTAGAAAACATTTTTGAGACAGTTGTTTCCATATTAAGTAATTACTAGAATTTGTCAGAAGTTCTAAATGGGTTTGAATTTCTAAAAAAGAGCATATTTTTCTGAAAAAACATTCGTTTTAAATAGTAAAAAAATTACATAGAAAAATAAATGGGTTTGCTCAGTTTTCCTTTGTGAGTATGATTTTAAAGAGATTTAATTTGAGCTAACACAAAAAATATCATATTGCAGAATGCCATTTTACTTGCACAGTAATTCTGGATGGCATTTTCTTGTGTATACGAGAGCTCTGTGCTCCCCTAGCTAAGATATATATATATACACACACACACACATATATATATATATGGTACACTATGACTGCAACATTTTGATTTTTGAATGTTGAAATGCTCAGTTGTAATTCAAGCCCTCAAAACTTTCCAACCTTTTCAAAACACTTATATATTTTTTCTCATTCCCATTCTTATAATTTTCCAAAATAGTAAAATGTCCTAAAACTTTGAATAAAAAGAATTACTGAAACAGAATTTCTCACAGGTTGAGAAGTCTGCATTTGTTAGTTTTACTGATGTCCCTATCTGTGCTGTTGTTTTGCAGACTCACTGGCACAAAAACAAGATTTTGTCCTTTTCCATTGGCAAAGATTATTTGATCTGTGTTTATTCTGGATATGTTTGTTTAATTCCTCATTTGAGCACTATCATAAATGATTAGGTCATTACTGCCCTGGGAAAAGAACTAGTTTAATAATTAACTTGTGCTTGCAAAGCTCTTCAACAGCTCAGAAAAATACAGTAGCTTGCACATGAATCATAGAAGTATAGATTTGGACAGAATCTCAAGGGGTTATGCAGTTTGTTATTCCTCAATACTTTTAATCAAAGCTGTACCAAGCCTTCCTGAGGTAAAATGAAAGCAAACAAAAAATCCTACAACACAAAATCAAAGGAAAGATGTTAAAAAAATACCAAAGAACAACCTGTGCAATATTCCATAAGATCAACTGAATATGCTCAGAATCACACATGGAAATTTCAAATGCTTTCTTAGTGAAAATATGTTATGGATTACCTTGTAATAATTTGTATGCTCTGTCACAGTTCCACTGATCTCAATCACCTGCTACAAAACATGAACCTGGGCCATCTCCTACCTTCAAAGAAAGTCCACAACTGTCTTGATAAGAGCAGATGGCAGTCCCTCTGATTTGTATCTAAAATCAACAATGGCAAGTATTATACAACCTTCTTGGGTAATATATACCAGCAGTAATCTTTTCTTCTAGTTAGAATGTGTTACTGTCTTACTTATTGTAGTATAGCTTAAAAAGGTATCCTTGACATTCTGTATGTCATTAGTGGGCAGGAAAAAACATAAAACTACCCACTTTGTAATAGCCTTTTATATACTCAAAGACTGTTGAATGCCATATAACCTTTTTATTATATTTTTTTCAAGATTAAAACAAAACAAGAACTTGCAACCTTGCTTTATGTATCCAGTTTTCCAATCTTCATCCTTGTTGATCTCTGGATTGCCTCCAGCTGATCTACATATTTCTGAAATTATGGTGCCTCAGAGTAAAATGGTATTTTAGCTGAGGCCTCACCAGTGCCAAGAAGAGCATGCTAATTATCTCATCTTACATACACTGTCTTGAGCAGACAATTCAAGAAAACCTAGAATTACATTTATCTCTTTTCCTCAAAAGCCTCACACTGTTGGCTCATTCATGGCCCTCATTAATCACTGGATCTTTATCTGCAGTGGCATTTTGTGGTTATGCTTTTGATTTCATCCTCCCACACGCAGCCCTCTGTGATCGCCTTTGTTCAAATTTTTCGTGTTGGATTTCACAACCTATCAGGATATAATTCTGTACTTCAGCACATTCTGCAAATCTTTACATATTGTCACCTACCAAGCTTAAAGGTATGTAATTATTTCTAATTCTGTCATCTAAATCTTCATTGAAATGTTAACAGAAGCCTATCCATTAGGAGCTGTGCAAGACATCTCCATGTGCAGCTACCAAGCATCACGTGTTATGTTTACTTTTGACAGTGGATTGCATTAGGAGTGATTTCAAATGGAACAGCTTTCTCCAGTTCATTTGTAAGCATGCAGGATGATGTCAAAAGCCTTACTCAGGTCAAGATAAATCTTGGGTCTTACATACAGTCATTTGAACTGCTTTTTCTTATCTTTTGGACTAGTTGCCTTATTCAAGAATGAAATTAGATTCATTTGACAAATTCATGTTGCATGCTTCTTATCATGGTGTGTATGAATTTACTTCTCAATAATTTGCCTCATTATCTTTCTCAGTATTGATGTTAGGCAGAGTACTCTGTAATTCCCTAGGTTCTGCCTTTCCCATTTTTAAAAGCAGGAATGGTTATAACCCTGCAAATGGCCAACAACTTCTTAATTGTGTTGAAATCTAAGCCTGCTGCGAATGCCAAATTTAAGAAAAAAAAACTTACTAAATTTTTATTTTCCTTTTTTAAAACCCAGGTGCCATGATGGGAAGAATTAAGGAAGAGCAAGGCTTTAAACCAAGTGCATGTTTGGTTTAAATTAATGTGCAAAATGTATATTGTAATGTCAGATTTCTGCTAATTACCAAAAATTGTAAGTATGATGCTGACTCTATTTCCTTCTTAGGGTACACAGTTGCTGTAGGCCCTGGAGACCTGGAACTTAAGTTCCTTCAGGAACTTTCAGAGATAAGTGAATGATCAATAATACCAGTAGGTATTAAGTGAATTTCAGCAAGCACTAGACACTACATCTCACTTATTCAAACATTCTTTTACTTGTTTTTTTCCCTACTCTGGCATATGTCATTCTGTTAAAAAAATAGCATTGTTAAGTAGCTATCATTAATGCTTATGTGCATGTGAAGAAAGCAGCAAAATTAATAAAACCTTTCCCTTAATTCTGGTTATCTGTTGTTTGTGCCTCTGCCCTTCTCTTCCTCTAACTTCTTGATATTTACCGAATCTCTCTTTCTTCCATTTACATGCTCCAAGAAAGTTGTTATTCATTTTGTGACTGATTCTTTCTAGTTTTATCCCCAGATGTTTATGCCAGTGCTTTATTACCCATCTCACTTACATGCTTTGAGATTAAGAATAACATACCACCACTTTGTCACCAAGCAGGATTGTCTTTATAAAGCACACTTGAGTATTCACATGTTTCTTCTGTGCACAAGTTTTAGGATCAATTACACAGCCAGCCAGTGGGAGAGAGAAAGTAATCACACAAAAACAAGGAAAGTAGAGCTGATGTTTCTAGCTCTTATCATTCACCCTACACACATTCACAGCCCACTTTTCTGGGCTGTACATCAAAGCACAGGTATTTATGGCTGGACTTATCCTTTGGTATGTGCTTTCCCATGGGAGAAGAGCTGTTAATCAAGGTCAGGAGTGCCCAAGCAGGCCACTGCTTCTACAATATGCCCTTGATTTCACTCTTTGTAGGATTTCCTTTTTGATATTCAAGTCACTGGAGAATTCCTGATGCAGATATACTGGTCTCTCACTACTTATCTGTCTTTCATGTCAGAATGGTTTGCAGGTGCACCTACAGCATGATTTCACTTACTCACAGATTTATTTTCCTTACAATTTCTTCACATGGGACAGTTCCTAGCAGCACCCTGATTTGCTGTGATGAACAGTGGTCACATTTTTTATTAGCTTCATTTAAAACCAAAACCAAACCAGCGTGTTTCACCTGACAGTTTTCACATGAGAAAAATAATAGATTTAAAATAGATAATATGTGGCTATAAGCAGCTTAATTATATCCCATTTTAAAAAATTATTTTGCCAATGAAAAAAGGCATGTCAGGGCTCCAGCATGATGATTTATGATTCTGTCATAATGACAGATGTTCTTCATGCATCTCTAACATTGTAATCTGGGATCAATGTGCTTTTTTTTCATGTTTGATGGTAAAAAGAAATGCACTATATAAATACATCATTATTTGTCTTCAAGGCCTTGTTCTGCATTAGCTTGGCAAAGTGGTTTGGTTTGGAGGCGGGTTCTATAGTAAAGCAACTGCAATAGTGATAGTGTACCACAAAAGCAGCACTGCAGTTTGGGCCCCCTTACTGGACACTTAGCAGGCTGATATGCCCAAATCCAGGGAGGATCTGGCATGCTGCTGTACTCCTCTGAGCCTTGGCAGACTTCAGCCACAGAATCCAGTTCTCAGTTCATCCTGCAGACTGAAATTCCTGATCTTAAGCACCCCTTGTCTGCATTCAGGATTTATTCCCCATTCCCCTTGGCTGCTGAGAGGCAGAATTTGAGCCTAGTGGGAGAGGGAATCAGTGAAGCATGAACGGAGAAAGGCATTAACTCACAGAGGAAGAGAAGTGACAAACTGTACCAAAAAGGAGCTTTTTTTCTGCCACTCCCCACCTCACACACTGCAGTTGGAAAATCCTCCATCCCTAGCTCTTTCTTAGGTAGAATTGTTCTTGGACCCCATGGTTCTGCTTAGAGAACTGCTGAGAGAAGCTTTAGTTCAATAAAGCAGTGGAGTGACAGAGGCACAAGAATATCTGTACCCATATTTTTTGAAGTTTTTGTAGTGGAATTACGACAAAGTTCTCTGCCAGTCCATCTTAGGGATTATGCACCTTCAGAGTGTGGCCACAGTGGTGACAGCTTGTGGGATAAACATAACTGAGGTTCAGAACTTCTGCAAACCATCTCATCTTGCTGCAACAGCTTCTTTGGGTTTCTTATTGTGAGGATATTTCTCTGCAGTCCAGATCTCTGCTACAGTTGCATTTATTGGTTAGGCATGCTCAGCTCTGGGTTCTCAGACAAACGTGCAGAGAACAGTCTTCCACAAAAGGAAGAAGTTACAGGAAAACCCCCTTTGCCAGATATGACTTTATAGCCTATCTTCACTAGGAAAAAATGTGTGATCAGCTACAGATTCACCCTTAAAAACAGAGTGAAATTCTGCATCAAAGAATATTCGTTAACAGTGAACTCACTTGGCTGCTGCCATTTTTATGAGCTTTTTGATAAGATAGGCTTGGGGAAGAATCAAATACAGAGAATGGTTCTGCACTGAGGAGAAAAAGGTGTTAATTCATCTTTCAGATCTCTGCTTTCACAAATGAGGTAACAAATGCAATCATCAACAGGCAAGCCAAACCCTGCATTTAAGGCTGCCTTCATGATTATTACCAACAGAGGATGACATTGCTACATTCTGGGGTTTCCTGAAAGCTGCATCACATGTTAAACTAACCCAAGTCTGCCCTGCTAGTTTTTCTACATGAGTAGTAGTAGGATGCATGGTAAATAAAAGGAGATCTACTCTAGAAGATGTCTGAAGCCTTCATGAAGACGAAATTTCATTAACAAAGGGCATAGTTTGGACACGGCCCCAACAAAAACCAAATGAACTGTGTGTGCCAAGGGATGCTGAGATTCAGACTAGTCTGGGAGCTAGAGAGGCACAAGGGTGGGTCTCCACTGCTGCTGAAAACCCCTGACCCTCATCTCAACCAGCTTCCACATCACAGCTGGTGCACAGGACACAGGTACAGAGCAAGGGCAGGAAGTCTGTTCCCAGCTGTAACAGCTCATCTTGCCACGGTTTGAGATACCCAACCACAAGCTAAACTTAGCAATACTAGCACATGAAAAAAAATTACTCACATGAAAGCTAGAGAAAGGCTTATTTTCAAGGTGGTATGCCTATCAACATCAGTTCTGCAGAGCTTCAGACACTGCAAAGTTGAGGGCTCAGATTATTTTTAAGGGTTTAGGAAATCAACAAAAGTTAATCTTTAGATAAAGGACATGCAAATATTTCACCATTATGGTGCAAATACAGAAATTAAGTTTCACAGATGTGAAACCCTTTCTTAGGGTTGCAGATCTTTCAATCCATTTGGTCTTAAAAAGAAAGAAGCATATGACATTGCTCAAAGATTTATACTTAGAAAATCAGTACATTTGTCAGCTACCACAAAAACTTATTTGGGGTTGAAATATTTAGAACATGGCAGAAAAGCAAAGCATGAATACAGTTCTTTGTATTATTGCAAAGCTGTCCTGTTAACAAAATGTTCTTTTTAGTTTTCTCCATTTTGCAGAAAGCCAGAAACAATAAGCAGTAATAATATTATTTCTTTTTAATCATATGCCTTTCAATAGAATCCTTAAGGAAAAAAAATCTTGATCATGGTCATGAAGAGATACATTCATGCACTTCTAAGGCATAGTTATTCTAATAACTTTAATGATTTGCTTCATAGCAAGGGGGTAGTTTTGAAGCAAATACCCAGACTGTACCCATAAAACCACATATTAACTGCTTTCTCAAAGTGATGTTGGTGTGCCCACAGATTCCTGTTGCATGAAACCAGAACTCTACAGCATTCCAACTCAATGGAGTAATTGGTCCTAAATCCTCTCATGGACTCCCCATGACAAGAACCTCCAGTACGCAGTTAAGGTTCAGGCATTCCCCAAAGCTGTCAGACCCTGAAGAGTGGTCTCAAAGCCTGAAGGAGGCTGCACAGTCAGGTACTGCATAGATCTTCTTCTTTGCTGCCAACTGCCCTTCCTCAATCATTTTAACAGTGTCTCTCCCTCCTGCTTTATCCTCAGTTATCCGAATTTCAGAACTAAAACCTTTCCTTTCTCATTTTTCCTGTCTTTTGCTGCTGAACCTGTCTTTTTTTTGTGTTATCTTTCTTTTCCCCACTCTTCAATCTCCTCTGCCACACTGGAAGCATCCTCTTACATCTGCCAAAACACTCAGGTAATTGCAGACTGCAGCCCCAAAGCAATTACATTTCCAACAAACGTGTACCATGATAGAGTTTTTTAAGGGGCACAATAATCCAGTGGCACTCAGAGGTTGAGCAAAGCCTCATGGATGTAGCTGTAGCTGCAGTAGGCTGGAAGTACAAGAATAAGATTCTTATCTTATCAAGGCTTCTCTCTCAGAAGTCTTGGAGATCAAAGCCTTGAAGAGCTTCTCAGGTGCCATCCACAGCACTACTGAGGACCAAATCTCCATATCCTCTTGATCTGTGGTGTACCTGCTCACCTCAAAGGAATTAGTGACCAAGGAGTAATGGTCAGAGGCTGCAAGGCTAAAGGATGGCAGGCATTTACTTTGATACAGCTCTGGCTTCTGGAATCTGACATGAGGATGATGAAAGCATGGCACCAACTTACAGAAGAGGGCCTTGATGATGCTCTTCAGCATCCAGAAGTCCTGCACCCACCTCAGGTTATCCTGTCTATCTGTCACAGTCAGCAGAGTCCCAATTGTTACATTTATTTTAAAATTTGTATCCCATATTCAGAAAACACTGCAGCATTTGAGTCTCAACAAAGTATTATGGAAGGACAGTGGCTCTTTCGACATTTTTATGCTCTTCCAGACCAACATTGTTGAACTACTCAAACATGATCTTCACAATGCATTGCAAACATTCCTAGAAAAACACTGTCACTACAGTACTTGGTCAGACCCATGACTGGTCTGGTCCAACAGGTAGTCTCAGAGGAGAGTAATGCCAAATATCCATGAGTAAGTCTTGTGACTCAACTGTTACTTCAATAATTGGGGGTGGCTGAATATACAGTATTGGAATTTTGTCAGGCAGTGATGATGATCTAGCATTTTCCATGAAGCTGTCAGCTCTGACACAATTAAAAATGTTAACCACATGTGCATTCCTTTTTAATTACATGTTTACCCACCAACAACTTACTGAAACAACAAAACCAGAAAATAGCTTAAATTTTTAAAAAAATCTTTTGAGCTCTAAGGATGCTAATCTAGGAAGATTACTCACCATCTTCTTTAATCATTTCTGTGTTTGCTTGCTTGCTGGAGAAGTGTATGTAAAAACTCACTAGAAATACTACAGCCTACTTCAGTCCTGCTCTAAGAGAATCCTCCAGTGAGGCTTTGCTACAAATGCAAAAAATTCGGACAGAAGTTGTGTAACTGTGAGGTGATGTTGTGATGCTTTTCACCACTCTGAACTGATGAGAAATCAGGCGCCTTTTATTTTCAATTAATCCTAAATATGGGATATAGGAAAAAGAGTTGTAATTTTTAAAATATTAAATGGACCTCCTGTCTTTTTCTCACCTTCATAATTTTTTGATTGTGAAGAACAGCTCATTGCACACTAGTGGAAATTCAAACACTTTGTTTTGAGATAATTAGTTGAATTTTCCAGACTGGCTTCCTTTTTGAGGTCTCTTCATTACCCCATCAGCCACAGCCAGCCTCTGCACGTCCTGTGCCCCTCATCAAAATGTGTTTTCCTCAGCCTACAGCCCAGCACCTACAGCTCGTTCTCTTGGGGTATTATGCATTTCCTCAGCAGCCTCTTCTGTATGCGCTGTCCATATCTACACCAAGCTGCTCCCTCTGTACCCTTTTCTTTCTCATCCTTTGTTGAAGCTTGCATTTATTTTCAAAGACTCCTCTACTCAGCCTTTTATGTGTGGTGCTTTAAATCCTTTTATTCCCCTGAGCATTCCCAGCTATCCATTCTTTCCCAGAGAGGGAGGTGGATCTTCCTTGAAGTCATTATTCAGGGAAAGAAGACTAGGCCCCATTATTTGATTGATTTCACAAGTCATTTAAATGAATGGTATGTAGGCACAACTAGCAAATGCTTGTTAAAATGGTTAATTTGATCATTTCTTTTCAGTGATAGTGGGAGAACAAAAAAATCACAAAATGAGTAGCTGAGCGAAATGGGAAGAATTATGTTTTGTCCTTTGAAATAATATTAAATGACAACATAAATCCTGTAGAAATACTTATGGGATATTACTGTATCTACCAAGAGTTCATTATGTCTTACATTATTAGAATGAAAGGCAAAGAAATTAGTGAATATATTATGATGTTAAAGCTGCACCAGTTTTTATTTAAGCAATTGCATTACCAGCAGTGCAGTGTGCCAGAAAAATGACTGGTTCAGTGACAAAAATCCTTTCCTATTACAAAGCCCCTTTTAAGATAATTAACAACAGGACAGAAAATAAGATACAAAATACCTTTAAATGTAGGAAAAAGGGAAATTATTCTGATGATGTAAATTTGCCTTAAGCACTTGCTTGTATGATAAAATCACTACAATGATTTGTCTAACTTAGTGGTTTTCACACAGAAAAGGTTGAACACTTAAGTAGAATAATAGGACAGGAAAGACAAAGCTTTTGAAACAAAATCTTGCCATGATCTGCCTCACTTATGCACTATTTCAGTCAAGACCAGAAATTTTGTAATCATTGAGAGGAAAAAAATAGTTTTTTCCTTAAAAATAAAACTGTCACTGCTCCCATAACAAAAGACACAGACTCCAAAGGCTGGGTTTGCAGAAATTCTACCCTTACTACAAGTTCTTCTTCTTTTATACACTGTTCCGATCCAACTGGACCAGATTGGTCAATTAATCAATACATTTCACTTGGTTGGCTAGCTAGCTTAACTTCCTAGAACAAAAAGATAGAAAGTAAGAAAAAACAGCACCTGCAGGTTGTTTAGGCTAAAGCTATCATTGTTTATTTAAAACTGCTCAGAGTCTACCAATTTGATCCTGGGAAAACTTAGTTCTCTCACTCTCTAACCAAGCTGTGGCAACTGTCTACCACCAGCTTATTAAAAACACAAACAACTTCCTGATTATAGCTGAAAGAACTTTGGAAAAGGCAACAATGGCTTCAAGTGATCAGGCTAAGTTTCTGTTCCCAAATATTTGGGTGTGATTTCCAATGGCTTTATCAGGGTTTGCACCTGTAATCCATGAATGCAGGGAAAAATATGGACATGGAAATAGAGACTCCAAAATGATGTCTGACAGCATCTGCAAACAAGCCAGTGACAATTGCTGAAAGTATGGTTGGAACTCACACCACTAAATTTTGCCAGGCAAGTGCACTGATGACAAGTGTCCTGTGTTTGGAGACCCCATTTAGGCATAAATGTGTTCCTTAATAGCAGAGCCTTAGTCTCAATGCTGGAATTTCCTATGGGTTCAGCATTTTTTCACCTCCAGCCCTGGTCCCTAGCTTGCCTCTCTCTGCTCAGATAGAGCAAAGAAGCTGCAGTAATTCACCACTCCTGCCAGCCAAGGACTTCTCCCCAGCACATCCTCACACCCTTTCTAGCCAGCAGTGCCAAACCCTCTGCCACCACCTTTGGCAGCTCCAGTCCTAGGGGTGCCACAGGGGTGGCTTCTGTGCAGAAATCCCCAGCTGTCAAAAGGCCTCTAGAAGCCATGGGAAAAAGCACAGCAATGCTTTAAGGACTACATTAAAATGTTTTTGAGGTCTTATTGCAGTTGGCCATTGGACTAAATTGCCATAAGGCACTCCCTTTAGTAGCACAAGCACAGTTCCCATGAGGGACTGTTTCTCCTTGGTGCTTAATCCTTCAATTGTGTATTCTCTCTGGCAATAACTTTACTATACTCTTAACAAGACCAAAGTCATATTTCATGCATCTCTTTCTAGCAGTGATTGGGAGGCACCTTGAAGCTGGTTGCCATTATTAAGCTTGCCTATGCTGGCAAGCAGTTTGCTAACACTTCCCAGACCAGACAGCAACGACCCTTTGCTCCATGTTAAGCCTATCAGAGCTGTGGCAGTGGGTCCATCTTTATCAGAGGTGTGCTCATTTCTTGATTGAATTCCTTAGATCTTTCTGAGGTCAGCTGGGAATGTGTCTGAAACAAAAGGTCACTCTTACTGAAGTCTGTGCAAAGCAGTGATGGCAGCAAAGCAATCCTTTAGGATGTAGAGTGCCTTCCATACTCCAGTCTCTCATATGCATGCAAAGATATGTTTGCATAACTTTTATTATTTATGCTCTAGACTTCATCAGTTTTCCATATTAAAATGTGATGATTTCATATTCACTCTGTGGCAGCATATGCTGATCATTCTGAAAAATATTAATCATTTTTCTACGGTTTCTATTCTATACAGCCATTGTTCCATCATTTCTATCTTTCCAGTAGATGAAAACTTACCCACTGGTGTCATTCTAAGACGATAGTCTGCTACCAGGGCCCCACTAGCAGCATAAAGCATGTGTTTAAAGAATTAATTTAATAAAGAAATAGGAACTCAGTGGCAGGAAATAGCATTATAAACTTTAGAACACCAGGAGCATAATTAGTACTGTGGCATAATGATGAAAGAAGGCAATAAAATAGTTTGACTTCACTCTCTAACTCTTAAAGCACTGAAAATTAGCTTGTCAGCAGGGAAGAGCTGGTTTACTTTCTTTCAATTTCATCTGTATGCTGTCTTAATGTTATTTTCTTTTTAAAATACCACAGAACACAGTGAATACCATACAAACGAATCTTGAATTCACATGGGACACAAATGAATGTCTTTTTTTCAGGCTGAGAATCTCACATTTAGGAGAGTTTTTAGTGTCTGGACAATCACTGGTTCTGTGGTCTGAGGAAAAATCGCAGGATGTGACCATTTGATCTGTCATCTCTGCCAAGCTGTGGAGGCTGAGAAGGGTGGAGATAATAACATCACTGTACAGCCTTATCCAAAGCAGAGAGAGATCACATTGGTGGCAATTTGACAAATTCAGAGTGACGAGAAAAACCAACATGCCTGATATTTTAAATTTAGTGGAAAAAAATAGCCTAGTATATCTTTTAAAGTAATGGTGGATAAATGATGTAAAGGAACAGAACACTAGAACAATTAGAGTAAAACTTATTAGAAACAAGAGATCAAAGGCTGCCAAGTGCCATCTCCACTGCCTGCAGATGCCCATGTCAAAACATCTCCTGCACTATTTGCTATTTCTATCCTGTATCAGAAAGCCATTACTTATGTGCTGATCAGAGAGATCTTTGTGCCACAGGTGTGGGGGGAGGACCCCACAGACAGAGGGCTGGGGGTACAGCTGGAGGAAACTGAGGAGTCATATTCACATCCTAACAGAGGTACAGGAAACAGTACAGAAATTAAAGGGTAAAATACAGCAGCTGCTCCCTGGATGGAATGGGGTTGGCATGCTCAGAGACCTGTTCCACAGTGATTCCCCAAACACAGGATCTGCAACTGTGAGCACTTGCTGAGGGGGATGGAATGGAGGGTGGAGCAGCGAGGAGAAACTGCGCCCAGGCGCCGCTGAAATCTTTGCAGGGAGGGAAACTCTGTGGTGAGGTCAGTCTCCTTGGATGAACTTGGTTCATAATATAATCCCAATATTAACACACATCTCCATCCCAAAAGTACAACCACTCCTCACTGGGCATGTGCTCTATATTTTTAACTGTGTCTTTAAAAGCAGAGAAAGATAATTTTACACTGATCGGTAACAAAGGTATACATGACTAGAATCACTCAAGCTCCACCTAAACATAAAGAAATGATATAAGCTGAGCATGGGGGAAAGTCAAGTATCAGTACTGAACTTGATTAATATCCATTTTACTGTCGGATATTTATTTCCCGTTGACTGTATTTATAATATAACTATGATACCAAAATGAAACATATTGGATGATATCCAATTCTGGATGCAATCTGATTCTCTGCTTTTCATTTACCTTTATCTTCCACAGGGTACTGGAATTCAGATTTCTTTAGAAAGAGAACAGTCAGTCTGAGTTTCCATACAGAGTCAGTTTGCTGCTATTTCATTAAAATCTAGTTTAGACTGAACTAAACACTTCTCTGAACTAATTAATCTGATGTGGAAAACTCCAGAATACTAAATCACTGACAGTCTCATTTTATATTAATAAATGTAGGCAGATGTATTGACATCTAATAGATTCATGTCTCTGTGGTATAAAAACACAGTAGAGAAACCTGACAGAGCTCTAAGTTTAATGGAGCCAAGCTTGGCAAGAAATGGGACTGAGCTCTCTTATGAGAAAGAGGGACAGGAATTAGAGGCCCAGAAGATAGGATTTGGTGATGGGATTTAAGGCAACCCAGAAAGACATTTAGTCTGTTCCAGATGGCCAAGGCAGCATGGGAGAAGGAGCTCAGCACCAACTGTGGCAAAACAACCAGGGGAAACACAATATTTAAACAATTTTTACTGAATTCTCTAAAAAGCCTCTATTCAAAAAGTGTAAGGGGTGCAAAAGTTGTGTTTCCGAGGATAGGAAATGCCTGATTTAATGTTTCCCAGACAAATTAAATTTGTAACTCTTACATGCACTGTAAAATCTTTAATTACAGGATAATATGTACCTTTTTACATAGCACCTTTAGCCTTTCTGTGCACATGGATGGCATACATTTAATGAGCAGCAATTCATTAGCCTGTTTTATCCTCATTGCTAAATGCATGGCCTCATGCCTCATTTACTACATCCTATTCAAACTCTGGCCTGAATACACAATTAGTAACATTCTCATAGGATCATCCATGTAATTTATTGCTATAGTACTTAGTGCTTCACAAACATTAATTAATATCTGTAACCTCCTTGTAAGATCAGGTCATTTTTCTTATTTTTATGTTTTAGAATAGTGTGACAAGAGGAAAGACTGTTTTGGATTGGTTTTTTTTCAGGAAAGCCCACATTTGTCTGTGGTGGATTCCGATGTGGGTCTCGTCTAGAAGAAATGACTTTTCACCATTTCCTTTTTCCATCCCTGTGTGAAGCTGGAGCTCCTTCCTCCTCAGGAATACCATGTCACTTGGCATGACAGTGAATCTCTACCTTTGATTGTTTGGAGGCAAGTCCATCCCACTGGGCCATCTGCACCCTAACCTCTGACCAGGCATTTCCTTGAGCAGCAGGGTGACAAAGTGAGCAACCACCTTTCCAAACCTACTGTTTGAAGGAGAGAAGACAACTGTGTAACCAGAGTCAGAGCACAGGTAGACTGAGCTTCTTTTATCATGATCCTGTACATTCACATGAGCTACCTTTAATTTTAGAAGTTGATATTTCATTGCTCCCTGTGAAGCTGAAACAAGCCTGAGTTGCTGCTGTAACCAGCAGCAAATATTTCCAATAGAAAATAACATCAAGCACATTCCTCAATCCTCTGCCTTCCCAGACCCACTAGATCCCAAGTTTAGCAGAAGTGCTGCACACAACTCTGTGATGAGCTTTACTAGAAATATCGGTCTTCGTATGGATAGAGCAAAAGTAGAAACTTGTGCATGTGGGAGAACAGGAAGAAGTGGAAGAAAAAGGGATGAAAGGAAAGCACATGTTAATGGCATCTAAATTAGTAGATCATAAAGCCTCTAGCACAACTACCTGCAGTTTCTATTTATAAAACATGCAGATAGAGAAAAACAAAGGACAAACTAAATACAACAGCCTACACCCAGAAATAGACAAAAGAACAATGAGTTAATCAGCAGTTTAACCTAATGACTCACAGAGGTGGGACAAAAGGAGACACAAACGATTCACACTCACTGGCAACTTTAAAAGGTGTAAAAGACGCATTCAGAAGCCAACCACATGACTGCCACTAAGAAGAACAACCCAGAAGCCACCATGAGAACTAAATAGCTAACTTCCCTAATTCTTTGTGGCCACAAATATTTTTGGACAGACACACGTGCGGTCACACCTTCAAGCTTCTCAATAGGAAAGAGTGAGTAAAACTATGAGAAGAATGCTCGTGCCTGAGTACAGATACCTGGTTTGTACAAAATCAAATTACCTTTCCTTCTTATGCTGCTTCTTGTCGAGGGTTGCTCCATTAGCTAAGATTTGCAGAACAGTTCTGGGTGCCTCTCCATGGCTCCCCTCCCACCAAGTGAAGCCTCAATGTGCAATCGGCTGCGCTGGCTAAACAGCAGCACACGCTCACAAGTGTGATCTCCTTGCAGAAATCGTGTTTGATTTGAGCCCCAGGTCAGACCATGGAGAAGAATCAGCACATGGTGAAGGGTTTTGGGTGGGCATGGGAGTATGTCTCTGGCTCTTGTGCAGGGACAAGACAAGCAAGCCAGCATCTGAGCATTGCACAAGGAATGCTACGCAGATTGCAAAAGATGATCTCACCCATCCAGCATCACTCCCTGCCCCTTCATTTGGCCCTCTGTAATCACTGATAAGCTGTATCAGTTGCCTCTATTTCTGCAGAAAGATGACATTCATCTCCACTCCCAGATGTCTGCAAAGTTTTAGGTCATTAATCCACTGAGGCATCAGCTAAACTTCATAGATTGGGGAGGGGATTCTAAATACCAAAACCCCAGAGTATTTACAAACAATCGCTCATCCCTTGCCTATTAATGACTTTGCAAACTCCTGTTGCATGTACCTATAGACACACCTTTAAATGTTTTACAAGATTGTGATAGTCACCCATTCATCATTTATGGTCAAACATTAAAACATTTTGCAGGTAACGGTAACACTAGAAAGTGTTAACAAATGTCATTCACATAGTGAGAATTTCTTATATGTTATAAGAAAGTTGTGACATCAGTACAAGTAGCATTTTAATTATCAAAGCACTTTTAACAAGAATCGATCCATATAGGATCATTGTGACAGAGGTAGGCATTGAAAAGAGATTCAAACTATTTCATTTCCACACACAGCTCTGCAAAAAAAAAGCCTGGCTTACAGCCGTATGCCACCAGGGCTGAAAACTCTGCTTACATGCAGTACACACTATAGTTGTATTTTCCTGTATACCATACTCTGCCCTCCTTACATGTGAGCTTGTAGTTTGGGCTCCATCAGATTACTACAGAACAGGCTACAACCAGACACAGCACCTTGATTATTGCCAGGCAAAATAAACTGCTTCAGTGTATGGCTAGCTACAAACATAATACTTGTTCACAATCAACATTCCCAGAGAATTAGGTTATTTTCCATACCTTAAAGCTAATCCTTTATCATAAAACAGGTCCATGCCATTGTAAGCAAATAGAAAATAACAGTAAAATAAATAACAAAGGACTAGTTTGTTTCCTCTGCTTCACTTCAGCAGTGCAAGGGGACGCCAGTGAGAATGATAATCATGGCCAAAGACACTGCACAGTACAGCTGTAGCATTTGTCTAACAGTCTGAGGCAACATTTATCCATTAGGCTCAACACTCCTTAAGTATTTTCTGTGGTGGCTAACAGTTGGCCTGGAGGCCTCACAGTTATAAATAATTATTATTATATAACTAACATATAACCAATTACATAACTAGTAGTTATATAACTTGACCAGTCTAGGCCATTAGGGGACCATTCCGGGCCGCTGGGGACACGGGCAGCTACTGGCCAGTTAGCCAGGTGGCAACCAATTCAGCCAATCAGAACTAACTACGTGGACTTTTGGTAACTGTTTAAAGGGACCTGCACTCCATAAAAATTGGCTGCTGCTGCACGAACTTCGTGTGTTGCGTCCGTCTCTGCTGTGACGATTTTCCAGCCCAAATCAAGCCCCTCATCTGGTTCATTGCACAGATAACTATGCTGGCACAGAGGGTGGAAAAGAGCTGCAGAAAATTGTGTGGCAAAACACTGAAGGGTAAAGTGCTTCTTGTGCCCTCACCACTGGCAGTCGAAGGAGGCTGAAGCTACACAATGCAAACACTCCTGTGGAGTTCATCATCACAGCCTATAAGAGCACGGTAGCCTAGTTTAGTGGTGGATTTGGCAGTGTTGGGTTTATGGTTGGATTTGATAATCTCAAAGGTGTTTTCCTACGTAAATGATTTGAGGATTTTTTGATCTTTCTGTAATCTTTGTAGTGTCCTTCCTCAAGGTCATTAGGATGTGATATTTTAGAACTAAGCACTGAGAGGCCTGTGGCAGTACATTCAGGAGAAAGTCCAATCTTATGAAATGGTCAATAAAGTGTAAACACTAGGTGACAGCTGATCAAATAGTAAGTCTACACAAATTTAGCAGCAATTTATCTGTAAGGTGATAAAATAAAACAGGAACAGCTTTAGAGCAGTAAATCAACACAACATAGCCATCACTTAGCTTCTGTGTATAATAAATGCATACAAATCCCCAAAACTGCTCCTGATATTCAGACTTGAAGTAAAAGAGTGTTTTTTCCAATCCTGGATGTGGCTATAGTAACAATGACTTCAAAATGGACTTTTGTCTGACCAGGTATTGCGAAATGGTGGCTACCATTGTCCTTGACAGAACTCTGGTTTGGCTGCAAGAGAGGGAATTATCCTCTTTGATTCCAAAACCATATGAAACCCAGTTGATGGTTTTTTGAGAGTTTGGAGACTCACCAACTTGACAGCTCCTGGCAAAGTTTCAACGACTCTTTAGGTTGAAAAGACCTCTAAGATCATCAAATCAATCCTTAACCTAACACTGCCAAGGCCACCACTAAATCATATCCCTAAGTGCCAGGTCTATACATCTGTTAAATACCTCCAAGAATGGTGATTCTCCACTTTCCTGGGCAGCCTTTCCAGTGCTCGCCTCGTGTTCTTCTGGTGAATAACTCTTTTTTCTAATATTCAATCTAAACCTCCCCTGATACCAACTTCAGGCCTTTTCTTCTTTTCACTTGCACCTGGGAGAAAAGGCCAACCCTCAAATCACTACAATTTCCTTTCAGGTGCTTGGAGAGAGCAATAAGGTCAGGTTTTTTGGCTAACACAGCTCATTCCTGATGTTTACTGGGAGCTGTGTCCTTAGTTCAAAGGAAGAATATCTAAGAGGTGGGGCAGGAGGGACGGGAAGAGATAAAGGGCCATTACTCAGCCATTATCACCGGCAGATTGCTGTCTCCTGCAGTCATTGACTTTGCATGGTGATTGTCTGGCAGTTTCGTCAGAATCTGCTAAGTCACGGAAATGGCACAGACAAAACTTCCATGCTGGAAGGTATAAAAATGTCTGCTTAAGCAAAAAGGTTTGGAAGCTGATCCAAGGGCAGTTGCACTGGGGCTGCTGTGGTTCCCAGTGTGATTCCAGGGATACCTGGGCAGTGACAGAGTAGGAAGGATGAGCTTCTCCAGTTAGGTAACTGTTCTGCACATTGGTGCATGGGTTGAGTTACAAGTCATCAATTACAAGTTATGAATTAGAAACCTGATTACTTACATGATTAATTCACGTGGCAGACTACTCTGCAAAGACAATTGAGCCCGTGTTTGTTGTGTTTCTTCCTTTCTTTCTCAATGAGCTTATAAAATAAAGCTTAATTTACAGATTACATTGCCCTGTAAATCTGAAATACCCAAACAGACCATGACAGCTATCCTCAAAAGTTCATTTTATTTCAATATGACTTGGTCTATCACAGCACAGAAGAGTTAATGAAAAATTGAATTAATTAATTTCAACTTACTATGAAAAGGTAAATAATTACAGAAACCCCAACAACTGAAGCCTGAAACACAAAAGTTTGCCCACAGCTAGACAGGTTAGCCTAGAAAGCCATATTCACTATTTTGGTCCTCTAAGATGCCCTTGCAACCAGAAAGATGCACACATTGATTATTTTGATTACATTAGATACCCTTGAAACCAAAGAATTACAGACCCCAATTAAACTAATTTCAAAACCAGACTGGACTAGATGTTTTGTTTTCTACTACACATCTGCCATCGAAGCCTGTAATCTAATGTTTTCTGGTCTAAGTTTCACTATATGGTTTCCTATGTGACGTTAGCAAACCTCTATCACGTATTTCTAGAGCCATCAAAACTTACACAGCACAGCATTGGTGCTTGTGGAGACTCTGTATTTAATTATATCACTTTGTGGTTTATACAATTAGACCAGGGTGAACCATCTCGATTAACCTCTTCCCCAGCCTTTGCAGACAGCTTCATTTGTCTGTAACTGCTTCCCTTATGATCACAATAATTATCATTGCAACACCCTGGGAGCACTTTTTTTAAGGAGACTCAGTTCTTGGTCTGTGATTTATTTACAAGCATGGTCTCAGGCCAAGAATTTGGACATAATTGTATGGTCTTTCTCTAGGAATATAGCCTGTGAGTATTAATAATTCCCTGTAAAATGCTTGAGAAAAATACCCTGAGTTTGAGCTAATTCAGTCAATTCTTCTGACAGTAAAAAAAAAAAGGGGATCTCCCCCTGGGATCTGTCCACCGGTACTCTGTCATGGAATAGACTTCTCTTACACCAAGCAGTCCCTGAGAGCTGCCAGAGAAGGTTCAGATGCCAGGATAGGATGCTTTTTCTTTTAATGCTGTGTCTGTATCCCTGGTTGGTTGTGACATTCCTTGTGATAGTTCTCAGCAGTGGGCCAATTCAGTAGGTGCTGTGTTGCCAGAGTAGATGATGATCCTGGTCCTCAAAGCTTCCTGTAGCCTAAGCAATGCAGGCAGGGTAAGAGGGAAACCCTGGCCAGGCACACCAGTGCCAACAGCCACAGTCATGGATCCGTGGCTGAAGCACTGGTATTTGTTGTGCTCCCAGTCTGCCTTGGGGTGGAAGAAGAGCCTTGTCAGGGCTGGTGAAGTGAGACAGCCAAGGAAGGGGCAGCCAGTGTGGTGCTGTGTGGCACAGGGGTGGAGCTGTGGCACAGAGGCAGTGGCTCACACAAGGTGCTGGGGATGGCAACCACACTGTTTGCAGACACTGTGTTTGCTGCCTGCACGCACATGAATGGATCTGAAGAAGTGTGGCAAGAGAAAACTAAACAGAAGGTCTGTCACATGACTTGTGATAATATCTGGTTGTATAATCCCATCCCTGTTGCTTCTGGTGGGCATCAGAAGGAAATAGTCACTGACAGGGTGAGGCAGACACGAACAGACACACTGAAGAGGGAGCAGAAACAGCCCTCTGTCTGTTAATAACCTTTACCCCGGATGGACAAGAAGCAAATTCTGCAAATTCACACCCACCCACACAAATGTGCACATTACCATTACCCTATAGCTCTTAAGATGCTCCACCTCTGGAAGCAATTTGTTGTTGTACAGACTTTTGTTTGAAACAAGCAGAAGGGACAACCCAAATGCAACCTGTTGACCATGGATGCACACTCCTGGTTAGACAGGATGTGCCATGCCACGCTCCTGGAGCAGCACACAGATGGGACCTACAGGTTTCCCAGCACCACCACGAGAGAGGATGGCCAACACTTGTCTTCTTAAGCTTCTCACATATCATTTCCTGCCCCACAGAATAATAAAAGATCTTACCTAATTTAGCAGCATCTTTATTGAGGTTCTACTACTAAATATCCTATCTGGCAAAGTATGGCTATTTTTGTCTGTTCAAAACAGCGAGTCAACAGCAAAAGTTACCTTCTTGGTTTAAAAAAAGGTCACTTAGTAGCTATATCTAGCTCTCAGTTACTACATTTTCTTTTGGGCTGGAATATTCTTTCCTTGATGCAGCTTTTAATGTTACACTCTCCACTATAAGTAGCTTACATAGCAGAAAAAAATTAAAGGATGCATTTTGCAAATAGGTGTCAAGTCTTGAGCATCTGTTGAGACTCACCCCATTCCTCACCAGAGAAAATTAGTCTCAATTTATATTCTTTGAGAAAAGTCTCATGTCACCCTAAAATCCCAGAAAAATTTGTCTAACAACTGTCTGCTACATCCAACATGTATTACTGGCAATCTTACCCTCAAAGGGAGAGGATTCTGAAATGTGTAGTAGGAGAGCCACATACCCCAGGCAACACAAAACCCCTGCCATAAACTCAGCTGGGACTCCTTACTCTGTAGTGGGTCTCTGTCACCACAGAGGCCAGAATTTACTGACCAGTGAAAGCCAATGCCATGGGTCCACTTGATTTCAGCTCTCATCTGTGTGCACTCCTTGTCAAAATCTCAGTTTCCAAAATTGCCCGTTGCCCAAAGCATTTTCAAATTTCATGTAATCCTCAGTAATTCATGTCAAACATTGGTCAGGGCACTGTTTTGATCCTTCTAACCAAAAGAGATGCACAATTCATCTCAGCATCCCTGGTCATAGGGAGGAGAACTCGCTGTCACTCCCATGAAAGCCCCCCAGCATCCAGCTGGCACTTTCTCTGCCTCCTGCAGACTTGTAATTACACTCCTGCCTCTCTCCTTACACTGCTGCTCCTGAGCTCCCCAGCTCAAGATCTGTCCCTTTCCAGCTATGGATTTGTTCTGATTGACATCCAGTCCTGGTTGAAATCCAGGGCAGGGCTCACCGCTGCTGATAAGCAATGAGGTCTGCATAGCCAGGGGGCTCAGCCAGCCTGTCCCTATGGCTGTTTGTGTCCCTGCACAGGCTTTTGCTGCTCATCAGGCTGACCTGATTCCCACAGTCTCTGCTTCTCCATGGGGTTTCTTCCTAAGGGCAATTGCCCAGGCTAGGAGAGCTCACACTACAGCTCCAGTGCACATTTTGGAGTGCTCTAACCCATTGTGGGTCCACAGGCACACACAGGCTTGAAATCCCTCCCTTTGAAGGGATGGCAGTAACCCAAAACCTGCCTTCTCTCCTTTCTGAAAGGCTCCTCCTTGCAGCTTAACAGTAGTGCATTTTCTGGGAGATTTTACTCCTTCAAGCACTGAAAGGGTTTTGGCTTTCAGTAGAAAGCAAGCAGAGAGGGCTGCAGCTTCCCTGGGCCTTGCAGCAGGTCAGCACACACAGACACAGGCCCACACTCAGCCCAGGATGTCTGTGGTACTGTTGGAAGTGCAAAGTAACGACTTTGAATCAAAAATTCAAAGAATCCTTGGGAAATTGGGTTTTACAGACGCCTGAGACACCTGCAACAGGTTGCTCAGTAAAAGGATCTACAAGAGGTGAATCTGCCAGTCTCACCAGGCTGAGATCTGCATGAGACATGCTGACACATTTATGCTGGACATAAACACAGATGGAAGGAAATTGTCACAAAACCTCCAAACATGCAAAGCCATAAAGGCTGTAACTACATCTAAAATGTGTTAGGCAAACTTTAGGTTTGTTAAGCTACAGAAGAAGATTTCATCCAACCAAAAAGCCCAGCAATCAAGTTCAGAGAGGTCCACACATGGTGTTGGAAATGATACAAAGTTAGAAATTCATTTGTGTAACTTTAGTCAGGGGCTTTGTTCACCTTTGCCCAGGGGGAAAGGAATTGAAGCTTCTTTTCAAAGGACTGTTTCACCATTTGAGGCCTGAGGAACTTAACATCTCAATGGACTGGGAATAGCACAGAAGATATGAAAAAGATAATGACCATTAAGGAACATCAACTCTAAACACCACCCCTGGCATGCAGGAGACACCTGGCTGGGGAAAAGATAGATAAGAGAAGGAAGAATGAGAACCTAATTAACATAGAAGGCAAAGGGATCCATAACCAATAGGAAACTAAATACTAAGAACTGCATAACTTGGGACCAATGAACATTGAACCAATGAGTTTTTCTGGGTTTTGACTGTAATATGTGAAAATCTAGTAAAGAGTCATGTGTGATGGAACGGTTTTCTCTGCACAACCCGGACAGTGTGTGGATGAAATGATTTCTGTTGCACATTCTGGCCAGAATAAAGTAATGCCTTGATTCTCTAACACTAAAAATGTCGTTGGAGAGTTTTTGCTTTTCCTGCAGTTTCAGTGACAATGGGACAACCCATCCTGGCCCCCTTTCTCTTCTGCTGAGCTGCCAGGAAGGGCCCAGACAGCAGACACAAGTGGAGATCCTCAGTCCACTGTGAGGTTTCATCCCCAGCAGCAGCAACAGCTTGGAGGTCAGCTCAAGTCCCAGTGTCCAGTACAGCAGAAGGATGTGCCAGCCATGCTTTGTATTCCTCTGAGAACTACAGTGCCACCAGAAACAGGAGCAGTGGGGACAATGTCCTCATCAAGAGGAAAGCATTAGCCACAGAAATGAGCAATGAACCTATAAAAGAATCTCACTATCGAGGGAGCCATCTGGCTCTCACCAGTGAGAATTTGTATGGCTCCCAAGCATTTACAAGCAGAATTAATAAGAATCTCTTTATTTCATCAGTTCTAGGCAGTAGGAGGACCAGTTGATTAGTTTGCTTGTTAGAGTATTACTGACATTCTATCCTATAGTTCTCAAACAATCAGATCTTGATTATTTTTGGTCATGTAAATAAAGTCCTTAAAAGGGTTATTTCCAAGCCTATTTAACTCTATATATAAATGCAGCCTTATTTTCAAACCTCAAGTTCCCAACAAACTTAACAGTATGTTTTCATGGCACAGGAAATGAAGAGGTTTTATGGGAATATTTAAAACTCACTTTTGCAGACAAAGCAGACTTAGAAAACCTCTTTCAAAAGGGTGATGTTTTCAAAGTTGGAAGGGGATGATTATGAGCCTCTGAAACAACATTCATCCTCCAAAAATAATATCACTTTTATCACATGCAGAAGATTAAAGGTAAATGGATGGAAGGATATCAGTTGTGCAGAGCTTTGAAACAAACCCAGATTCCAGCTCTGTAGAGAAGTTCATTGGAAATTCTTACTGAAAATTCTTATTTCCACAATAAAACCATAAAACAGACATCTTCCAAATGCACTGGACGCACTACAGTGGCCTATGCCACAAGTACATATACTTTGGGAAAAGCCCAGATTACCAGGCTTCTGGGCCAAGGAGCAAACAAACAGGAACATGAACATTTCTGGGCAGAGATGGACTCTGGCCTGAAGGACTGTGGGCTTCCCTGGCAGAGCCAAGCATCCTCAAGGCAAGAGGTGTTTAAAGAGTACCATGCCAAGCTAAATATGAGCCTTTGATTCCTCTCCCACTGCACAGTTTCACAGTTGTGTTTTAACTGAATGTCCCAGTTTGGAGGCAGAAAAAATGAAAAGAAAAATCAAAGCAAGTCTAGGAAGAAAGTGTATTGATAGCAACATCAGCTCTAAAAAGGCACCTGCAGAATTTACCTTATTCCTTACAGAATAAGCAGGGGAAGGCCAAGGCCCAGCTGATGAAGAGTCTTAACAGTTTCATACAGGTTGACAGGAATTTTCAGATCATTAAGAAACAAAACCGAAATGTTCTTCATCATGAAAAAGCAAAGTCAAAAGAAACCATGTAGGAGAATGAAAAACAAACTCAAAAGTAGGAGAATATCTCCCTGACAGGGCAGGAAGAAAATTCTAGAATCAATTCAGTAGCAAGAAGAAAAGTTCTGGGGGATATTTTTCTGTAAACATTCAACACAAAGGAAAAATAAAACATAGAAACAATGAGTAAGTTTAGGTTGAATTCAGCTAAATCCTTGGCTGAAAGAAAGATTAAGTTATAGATTTCTGAAGACTGTAAATATTTCCATTCCAACCATTTGCAGATAAAATTTTGTGACTTATTTGTTCAAAGTGTCATTAAATTAAAAAAAAAAAAGGCAGGAATAATCAGAACACAAACATTCAATTTTGGTGGAATGAAATATTTTTGTTCATTTAAGGTTTTGATACATGATACGTTTGGCACGATACATTTTTTTTGTTTAATTTTGCCAAAGAAAACTTCAGAAAATTCTGACTTAAGACATTTTTTCCTGCTTTTTTGGTTTGGCTTCTGAATTAAAAAAAAAAAAATCCCGAACCAGTATTTGCCTGGCTCTATCAAAGTCATTGAATGAAACCATGCCAAGGTAACATCATCTGAAAGTAGCCAAAATTAAGATGCTAAAGCATCAGATTAATCCAAAGCAGCTGTGTGCTGTGTTATGCTTGCTGACTGCTGAAGGAAATACAAAAGGAACAATGCAAGGCTACACGTGATGGATTCTGGATCATGAGTATAGGTTTAGAGCCCAAAGCTGGTGGAGGATGTCTCCCTCTGACCTTTGCTTTTTCTTGCTAGGCTTCTGGCCAAACACACCAGTGATATACTGCTACTGAGGCAGACAGGTGCTGCCTAAAACTTTTTTAAAAATGGACTTCACTGACAAACAGTGGCTGCCTTTTACCAGCACAAGTATTGTCTTGGCCTTCACAGGTTATTTATTGATGCTGCACTGTAACATTCTTCATTTCAAAAGGCATAAGCCAATTTAGCTGTGAAGTCCTTTAAATTTTTGTGTGCTCTCACTTGTAATGCTGAATGTCCTCCAGTAGGCAAGATGTGATGGTTCATGAGACAGGCACAGCCTCCCGCTGCTCTGTGCTCCCATTCCTGCAGCTCCTGTGGCCATTCCTGTCACCACTGAGGCCACCACTGGGATCACTGAACTGCTGCCAGCATCAGGAAAAGCAGCAGGTTTCAATTCCTTTCATGCGTGTTTAGCAAAAGTAAACTTTTAGAGCTCATTTCTCAGCAGAAAAAACCCTCAAAACAACATATTGTCTTCACCAGAAAAGGTATGGAGGCAGAGCAGAGCTAAGGAATAACAAATGGGAGCTAACAGAACAGTAAATGCAGGAGTCCTCACAGCACTGAGCTGCCAGCAGCAGTGATGTGTCCCTGTGTCTTAATGATGGGCTGTGTCTGGGGCTTGGGGGATTGAGGGCAGCGTTTGCTGCCAGGTAAAGAGTTGTTTCATGCCCCCTTTTATATTTTTTGCTATGGTTCCATCAGAGAATGCCTCTATCTTATGTGGAATTAATAAACAATGTAAACATAAATAAAAGAGACCCCTTTTGCTAGTACCCCCTCAAACCTGCTGGTTAACTAATTTGTTTTTTCATGAAAAAAACAAATAAGACAGTGTGTTCTACAGCCAAAACAGAAATAGTCTTCCTGACAGAACAGTAAGCAAGAGAATTTGTTTGTAATGGAGGAATAACAGAAATGACACAGTAAAGACAGGGAGCAGAGCACTCTGATATGCATGCAAGAGATTCAGAGCATCATTTTTGTACTGTCATGAAAACTGTAAGTAGAATAATGTAATAAGGAGTGATATTTTCAGTGGTTATTAGCACATTCAACAGCACACGACAGCCAAGAACCTTGGCAATGATATAAAAACTTGCTTAAGAGCACATAGGAGGAGATAAAGTGATTTAGAACAACGTTTAATAGTCCAGTGAAGCACAAATGACTATGCTACAGTTTACTAGAAAGGTCCAAAGATATAACAAGGAGAAAGAGAACTTAAGAGGGAAACGTGCTTTTTCATATTTAGAATGGTGGCAGAGTAACATTCAAATATATAGCGGTACAATTTATGTTTAGCCATACTTCATAAAAATACTCCATGTGATACATAGTAAGGCAGAAATTATTATTAAATTAATAATTAATATTATTAAAGCAGAAATGTCACTGTCAAAGGCAAAGGCACTGCAGCCATTGGCCCAAACAAGTTCCTAAAAAAAGATTTTACATAAAGCTAGGTAATGCGTATGCACTGGCATCCTCACACCTATTCCCACACTGCTGTAAGCAGTTCCCAAAGAACAAGTTCAGATTTAGAAACATGATATTGTGTCAAGTTACTATTACGTGGCACAAACAACAGGTGAGGGTTTCACTTTGTGTATTTCAAGTTTATAGTTAAAGCACAAGTCAAAACTCTACAGTCAAAGCTATATTTCAGATTCTCCCACTGTGGTCTGGTACCCTCAGCTGCTGCTTTTCAACAGATCCTAAATAAGGAACATAAAACTATTTTTCTATCTACTGAACTTTTCTCTTCTGAACCTGAGGAGTCACAGTCAACATCCTTGATATGGTACTGAAAGAGAAATCAAACTGTACTTGTTCAGAGAACAAAATATCTGAATATCCATTTCCAAAGACACTTGTATTCTTTGGTAATTAACACAGATTAAAGTCTTAAGAACCTTATCACCAGAACCAGCATCAATTCCCAATGTTGTCATGAGTGAACAGCATGAGAACCAAGTCTGGAGACCCTCTCTTTAGACAGCAGGCTTGTCAAGCCTAAATGACTTCTGCATCCTCCTGTCTGCAAGCAATTTTTTGTCTGTCAGGTACATTTTGCCCACAGTATTTGCTCCATCCAGCTTACAGGATGTCACTGCAAGGGCAGTGATGCTGTCTATACAGGGGAGCATCCTTGGCCCCAGAGATTTGCCTCCTCACCTGGCTGCATGCTGTGTGAACCCCCAGTGCTACAGCAATGGGCTGCATTTAAACTGCCTCACAGAAGCCCTGAAAACAGTTCTTAAGGTAGTTTATATTCCCATTCATGTCACTGGTTACTTGTATCAGGCAGACCAGGCTTCTGAAGACTGCATCCGATAAAAGGAGATGAAACCTGCGGGCTTGGGGTTGCACTGCTGGAGCTACAGAGGGACGTGACTGTGCCAGGTACAGAGCAGATGCTGCCCAAGCCAAGAATGTAAATTGCTATCTGTGGTACTAAGATTGGATTTTAAGCTTTTTGGTCCAGGAAAAGCATCTTCCCCTTTGTAGAGCCGAGGTAAAAAAGCACTTCCAAATGTGACAAAAAAAAGTCTATTATAAATTATGCATTAGCTTTCTGTGCAAAGTCTTTCAGGTGACAGAGAAGCAGATGGTTTTTGAGTCATGTGTACATATGTTTCTCAGCAGAGCTTCCTAAGGAAGTTCCGAGGCACAAAGAACAGTGAAAAGATCAGATAAAATCCTTTCAAAGAGGAAGAGGAAAAGATGTCGGTCCAGTGACAACTTATGTTAATCAAATCCTGGAAAAGTTGTTTCAGCATATATTTAAAGCTGAGTAGAAATTTCCTGGATTGAGAGACAAATGAATATGAGGCATTGTGTCTTTTCTTTTTAGGGGTTCTTAAGCAGGATGTCACAGGGAGTCCCTGAGAATATGCTCATAGAGTGACAGCAAAGGCCTTGAAAATACAGGCAGAGGATGAATTCAGAGGGAAAAGCACAAATATGAATCGTTGAGGATGGTCAGTGAAGGATTGCAGCCTGAGATCTGGGCAGGGTTTGCTTCAGGGTGCAACAAAGAAGCTATAAAAAGGGAACTAAGAACTTCTATTGAACAGATATAAAACATCTTCTATGCAGTGAAAAATGAAAGAATAAAAAAAGGAGGAATAGAAAAAAAACCCTCTGCAAGACAGTGATTGCAGGAAGTGGAGAGAGACAGGAGGTGCCCTGCACTGTGCCATCCCCTCACCCCAGCAGTAACAGCATTGTGCCTAGGCAGTGCTTATCCACAGCAGGTCCTCTCTCCGTGCTGCTCTACTGAAACTATCCATCAAGTGCTATCTTTTTGTTCATGGGTTAAATAAACTAGAATTATGAAAGGCTGTGCAAACATGCATGTGTGGGTTTTCTGCTCTAGCTTTCCAAAGCAAGGTGGTAAAGACCACAGCATCTGGTCAGATTAAAGGTGGACACAATCCATTTTAAAAAATTAATTAAAAATACAGAATGTTTTTTAAAAAAATAAAAAATTTACAAAACCTCTTAGTATTTAAAGGTTTATACATGCTATAAAGCTTCAGATAATGTATAAATAAATAATGACACAAATAATTCTTAAAGGTGCATTTCCTTGCTCGAGGAATTCCTGAAATGAAGCTTGGCAAATGCAAAGAACCTATATTAAAAAAAGGGCATTAATTCCAGAAGGTTCTGAATTTAACAAGTTTCTACCTTAACATGAGATGAGAATTATTATTCTGTCACTCCTTCTGGATGAAACCAAGACTCAGACACCAAGCACGGTGCTGGAGTGTGAAGGTTTGCTGTACCCAGAGCAGCTCCTCCTGCACCTGTGCACGATCGATTGCCTCATTAGCATTTCACTCAGCAGGAGGGAGCACAGCTAAATTCACATTCAGAGAAAACTGAACATTGCCTGGCTTTACTAGTGTCCCTTCCCTGTGCAGCCCTGCTCGCCGCTCCCTGAGCGCTGGGAGCTTTGTTGTCTGGGTGCTGCATGGCAAAGAACAGCACCACGGAAGTCTCCAAGCTGTGGGGATATCAACTGGACATGATAGAGCACAGAAATGAGAAGCTATGTCCATATGATGTGTTTTGGGGGTTTTTTTCAGGGTTTTTTTTTCCTCCCCAAAATGGATATATCTAACCAAGAACAAGGATAGAATAATATATGGAGAGGAAGGAAGCAGGAAAAAAATCAATATATTTTTCACATGTTTCCATAAATCACAGTAAACCACCATCATTATTTTCATCCCTGCAGCCAGGTGGGCTCTGTGCTGCAGTGCAGAGATCCAGAGTTTGGACTTCACACCATGGCTTTCTGCTTCCTGGGCTGGCAAGGGCGAAAGACCCAGTCTTGCTGGGCTGCTCCCTGCAAACATGCAAGGTCAGATTGGAGGGGCCTCTGAGCAGCCTGGTCTGCATGAAGATGTCCCTGCTCATTGCAGAGGGTTGGATGAAATGATCCTTAAATGTCTCTTCCACCCCAACTGTCCTATGAATTTATGATTCAAAGCTGCCAGGAGTGTTCCAGGCACTCCCCAAATTGACCTGGGGTGTAGCTTTTAGGAGTAGACTCCCCTAAACCCTTGGAAATGCAGTTTTTACTCCTGGAGCATCATAACACCAAAAATTGCTGTAGAGTTTAATTTCATGAGAGGTACTTATGCTCCCCCTCAAATATTTTCAAGCCCTTATCTCTACTTGGTTTTAGTTCTCTTTTTTTTCCCCCCATACACTGCTGAATGCAAAATTCATTTGCACATAGGCAAAGCTCAGCAAATAGTTAAATATATTCACCCTAAAGAGCCACATGTAAGAATCACACATGCAGAAACTGGTAACTGTCACATGGAAATAGCTGACCAACCACAAGTCCCAAAATAGCAAATACCCACTGAAACGGTTGTACCACTGGAATTTGTTTGCATAAATTATTCACAGAATAATTCTGAATATTGAATGTGTACAATGTTAAGGCAGTCTGGTAAAGTCTGCACAGATGCATTTTTCTTTTTTGTACAGATTCTTATCACGTCATAAGATCAGCCCCGTGCTCTGCTCATTTCTTTCCTCACAGTCTTGCAGACAAAAGGTGTAACAGAGTGTCCCTGTCTCACAGCACCCCTTGTAAGTCAGATTCTGATCAACTCTGAACATGAAGAGCATTAAGGTTAATACAAGCAAAGTGGTTAAATCAGGATTTCTTCATCAGAACAACTACCTGTCTGCTATCAGCAGATTCTATTTCTTGATGCTGAAAATTCTTACAAAAATGAACTCTGAGAATCTACTTGTTTTATTTGCTACCACTGGACTGTGCTATCCTTTTGGATCTTGGATGCTATGCTGACCAGTCTGTATCAATCTGTCACTTGCCCAAAAACTGCTCACATCTGTGAGATAAAGTACCAAAGGTCCTTTAAGAGGCAGCTTGACACCACTATTTATTTCCTGTGATTGATTCAGCACAACACAAAGGAGCAATTTCAGCTCTTTCCTAGACTGAAGGTACACAAGAAAAATAAATATTCCTTTCTTAAAATTCATGGAAGATGAAGTTGAGGATGAACCTCTTGGTTCATCGTGACCAGGAATTTAATTCTATTCTGACAAGTACATTAATTTAGAGTCAATGCATCTCGGGTGGAAGAGGCATGAATCAACCTATTTTTCTAATATATATTCAGTAGAAAAAACCTCCAAAAATATATAGAGGGAAAAAAATCTTATACCATTTTTCTTCTACTGATTCTCCAGCAGCAAGTAAAGAACAAGAAGTGTTCAGCACACTGTTGTAAATTTTCATATTCATGATGTTCCCTGAAGTATTTGCACACCATGAAATGAAAAGAAACAACGCAGGTTTGTGCCAAGAAATTAGCATCTGGCAGGTAGGAGAAGACAACCACAGGAGGAAAAGGCAGCAAAAAGCAGAGGTCAAATGAATAAAGCAGCCAACACATTCTGAGGTGTTTCAGGGGTAGAAGCTCTCTATCAGTTAAGCTCCAAGATTAGCTTGTGGCCACGTGCAATCCTTATTTTCACCTCTGAACTCTGTCCAGTGTCTCAGGATACCTCTTCATGGCACAATATCAGGCCACACAGAGACCCTGGATGAACTTGCTCAAAGAACTAAAGTAACTAAAGCCCTTCTGAGAAGTGTATTAAGAACATCACTTTATCCTGGTTAGTCTGTGTCTAGTCCTGAGAGGATGATTGAATATAAATCTCTCAAGCTCTAGTGAAAAATGTAGCCTTGGCTTCTTGTGTGCCATCTGCAAGGTACAGTATTTTTCCATCTAGACAAATTCTTAATTGCCATGACTGATGCTGAATGTTTCTTTTCTACAGCTCATTTACACACCTAGTGATGAAGGTGTTATTTCAATTATTATGTGAAAAGAAATATAAATAAGAATAAAATCCATTAAAGAGTTGGTGGATTCGCATAAGTCAATAATGAAATATACCACTGATCTGAATACAAGAAGTTTATCTTTACAGCCAAAAATATCCTTTCAAACAAGGTGGAAAGGTCAAATTAGCATCTAGAACTATGTAGCTCTACCTGCAGTAAAGTTTTGACTTCTGTAGCTATTAGGTATAAGAACAATTGTTAGTACATTTATCAAGTATATGAACCATCCCATCTCCATTTTTCAGGCACAAATTCAAAGGCCCCAAAGAGAATGTCAAGGTACTTAGCATCTAACCTTAACCAATTTCCATGGAAAACAAATGGGCATCATACCTTGAAGAATCTGACACAAAATTATTTCCCTCAGGTCTTATAAATAATCAGCTGCAGAAGAGAAAACTGAATCCAATTTTCCAAGTTCAAGGCTGGCAACCTAATCCCTGGACAGGTTCTCTCATGTGTTAAAACAGCAGCCTGGAATAGAAGCCACGTTCTGCCCCTTGGCTGAGGCTTTGAGCTTGTCATAACACAAAAGATCCATGGGACTTCTTGGGGCAAGCTATGAGAAGAGGATAAGATATAGATATATATTTCTATATGGAGTAAATATTTATTGTAGGATCTTATTGCTCAGAGTCACTTGCATGATATTTGCTACAACAAATATCACTACTTCATCTTGGGGTGTTTGGTTTGGTTTTGGTGTTTATGTTTGTTTGAAATCTTTTTCCCCATACAAGTGTTAGGGATCTCAGTGCTAGCATGGCCCTGCCAGAAGCCACAGGGGTGGCCCCTCAAGGTGAGGCAGAGCAAGCCTTTCACATGATGAGTACTCCATAGCAGCAGCCCCACATGTTTTGCCCTGTTGCTGCCAAGAAAACCTGCTGAGAACCCCACAGGAGAAGGGGCTGCATCAGAACAGCAGCCTTCTTGAGCAGACAAACTTAGGGGTAGATTTATCATAGCCTTTCTGGCATGTCTGTGTTCTCAGAAATTTAATTCTTTCCTCTCCAGGGGCCCCAGAAGACTTTTGTTCCCCATCTCTAACCTGCAACAAAGACATAAGCAGGAAAAAACATTTCAAGGTGACTGTTGGGGTGTTTTCTAGGCTCTCTGCCCCACACTGAAGGCTTACTTGGGAGAGTGATGTAAAGCACAGAGGCAGGAAGGGCTCCTGTAATCCCTGGGATTTACATGTAAAAATCCAATCCTGGTTAGCTCTGCCTTCCTCTCTGAAGAAAATGTATGAGCCTGGATTTGTAGGCTCTAGGAGTAAGTTCTTTAAATTAGTAAAGCCTGATTATTCAGTGTGGGAAAGAAATCTGTTCCTCAGTGAGTTTATTGTATAAATTCCAAAGTCAAACACAATCCTTAACCTTAATCCTTAACTTCCTGCTCCTCACCGCAACAGCAGATTAAGTTATAATTATTTTCAATTATATTGTTCTCACACAAAAGATGCAAAATCTGAAAGATTGCTTGACAATAGGTTCAGAAATTACTTAAACAAGGGCTTGATCCCAAGACCACTGAAAACAAAATTTTCAATCAGTTTTGGATCAGTCGCTGCATAACACAAATCTTGTACAAAAATCTAAACACATTTTGTTGTACAGGAAGAGTCTAGAAAAGCTCCCATCTCTCTATACAACTGCTGCCTTAAATTCACCCATTGTTTCTTAAAAAAATGCAAAAGATGTTTTATTTAGAAATTATTTTATCAACATGCTTGGTACATAGTATGCTTCTCCTATCTCTCTGTTTCAATTACTACTAGTATTAGCATTAATAAATCACAATTAGTTGCTACGGAGATAATTAAGTTTGCAAATAAAATATTGTGACTGAGCTTCTGAAGCAAATAAACAGTAAGTACCAGGAACAGATTAGTGCTAAACTAACAATGAGCTTATTTCCATGAATATTTTGTAATCAGGAAAAAAAAAGAAAAGAAGAAAGAATAAAAAAAACAAAAGAAATGCAAAGAACCCCAACCTCAAAACAACTAAATCACTCTCTATATTCAGCTCTTTCTGATGGTCTCTGGGAATGCTAGAATGTTGTACTTAAATCTGAATATTTATTAAATCACATGACAGGTCTCCCAAGGGAAGGGCAATAATGCATTTGCACAGCACGTGGCTGACAGCCACACCAGTCAAAAACAAGAACTCAGTGTGCTGCATGTACACACAACTTTGTGTACCAGTTTACTTGAAACAGGTTTGCAGAGTTGGAGGCAAACCTTAGCATTGATGCAAACGTGGTTTTCAGCATATGAAAAGTTTTTTACCTTGAGCCATGAATATGACTGTAGCAAGCCAACAAGAGTATTTTGCTTCGAGTAAATTTGGGGTTTCTTTACAGTGATGAAAGCCTGCTAGCAGAAACTGTTTATCATCTAGGAAGAAGATAGGGGTTCTGGGCATGGCTACATGAAACTAGAGTGCTTCTGAAAGTGAGGTGGCAGATGGGAGGCAAACCCTTGGGAAAAGATTGAAATCGGCATTTTGATTAAACTACATTTAAATGAAGCCACAGAGAATAAATTAAGTGTAAACATTATACCCAGAAAGGATCTCAGACAATAAATTTTGTTAAACATGTTTTTTCCCTGCACAGAGAAGTTCCTCTAAGTTCATCAAAGTATGGGTGGATAAAAGAAGAGTTTTCTTCTTAGTTCTGTCTCTAAATTCATTGTAATTGCATCACCAACATTTGTGCTATGTAAACAAATTCTCATTTACATTTGCTTTCATCTTTACTTCTGTTAAATGTGATGAGAGCTAGAAATCAACCAGGCTTGGGTGTAGTTAGCCTTAAAACTCTCTGTGCTGGCTGCTGTGATGCCATTCCCAGGTTCTCTAGAAAGAAAAGCTGTGCTCTTCTGGACATCAGAGAAGTCAGGGCTGGTGCCAGCCACTCATGGTGTTTGCACAAGAGAAATGTCCTTCCCCAGCAGCAGGACACTGGTGAGGACTGCCAGCACCCAGCCTCAGAGTCAGTTTGTTACAGTGGCCCCCTCTTCTCTCAAAGTTTAGGAAAAAAACTCATCCACACCAACACCCTCTACAAAGTTGTTAACCATCTGTCATTCCCTTCCCTTCTGTCCCAAATTTCATAATAACTGTTAATGGAAAAAAGTACAATCCCTCTCCATCACAGGTGGTGATGGTTAGTCTCATTCCCTGGGGCTTCTAGAGCAATTCTTGATCATCTTCTCAGCAGTTCATGAAAACAGAGAAGTAGTTTTGCAGTAATAAAGTCAACAGCTGAGAAAGAAAACTGCTAAGCAAATCTGAGATTTTGAAGGCCAGGGTAATAGTGAAGACCTTTACAAGCAAAACATTGAAGACACGCCTGTGGGAAGAGTCCTGTCCTTTTCCCATAGTCTGATGCATCACTTCAAGCCTAAGACTGTTTTGACTTTCCAGTTCATGTGCATGATGTAAGACTGTCATAGCTCTGATTTTTCAATTTCAGCTAAATTCAGAGACTCCTGGATTTGCTTTCAGGGCAAAAGCAATGCTAAAATACTCCAAAAGATGAAATTGCTTCTTCTTCAACCCTGCCATCTAGCCTTGCTTAGCAAGTTGTGCTTTTCACCAAGCTTTTCTTTCATCAATGGTTTTCAAACCATACATCCAAAAGCAGGCTAGGTGGATGTTGGACAGAATCTGTTTAGAGCCTCCAGCACCCTAAGCACACTCCCATTATCCATCCTTAATGGTTGCAAAATCTCATTGAAATCTGAGCATTGCTCAGTACAGTAGCAATCCATGTTTTACATAGATTCAGCTGGAAAACTCCTGAAGAATAACTTCTGGGACTTTTACAAACCCATCTGAAGCACAGGAAACCACATCAGTGAAGGAGAAAAACTCTACCATGCCCTAACACGGGCAAGACAGCCATGGTTTGCAACCAGTCAGTCTGAAGACCTTGAGACTTGAAGGTGAGGAAGAAATTTCTACATTGAAGTGAAACAGTGTCAACATTTGTTTTCTACTCCAAGGGTACAAGAGTATCACCTGATGGTATGATCCCATCCGAATTGTCATCATCTCATCTGAATTTAGCTGCCTGAAAGCAAAGCTTCAGCTTAGTGTCTAAGCCTCTCCCTTAGTGTCTGCCCACTGACAAAAATATTTTGGAGGAGTGATTCAATCCACCTGTTTGGAACACCTAGAAATTTTACCTTAATTTTTGGTTGCTAGAGGTGGGTCTGGACCAATGGCAAATCTTCATCAGATTTACTCAGGGCAACTTTTGAAGTTTATGTGGGATGGTACACAACTGTCAGTCCCCAGTGGCACTGACAGGATTGAGTCACCCTGACCATCTTTTTGTCTTCTCTGGCCATTGTGGCTTAGCTGTGAGCCCTCGCGACTGAGGTCAATAACCAGGTACCAAGCTGCATTAGCAAGACTTGACCCAGCAACTTAAATAATTTTATCCTCCTTCTCGTCTATTTGGCACTCATTAACCACTAGTGGAGTACCGTGTCCAGTTTTGGAATCTCCAGTAGAAGACAGTTATTGTCAAACTGGAATGATATCAGGAGAAGGCCAGTAACATGGAACCACTGGAGTGCTGGCTTCCACAAGTGTAAGAAGTGAGACACTGGGCTTGTTCAGCCATAAGAGGAGGAAAACAGGGATCTCAGGGGAGATCTTATGGCTGTCTTCAACAAACTGATGGTAGTTTGCAGAGCAGGCAGAGAAACCTGCTTGTATGTACACAGCAAAAGCACAAGAGGAAAAAGAGTGCTACAGGCAACAGATACAAGTTGTAACAAGAGAAATTCCAATTGGGTCTTAAACACTTTTCCCCATCAGATGTGGTCAGTTGTTGGCAAAGTTACTCAGAGAAGCTGCCAAGTCAATGTCTTTGAGCTTCAGGCTCAACAGGACAAGACCATGACAAGCTAACCCAGCTCATCATGCCATTAGCAGGAGGTAGAGCTGGATGAAACCAGAAAGTTCCTTCCACAAGTCTCTGTGCAACTCAGGGTTCACTCAGCTTCCCCTAAGCCCAATTCAGACCTCTACCAATCTCAGTGTGGGCTTTCTATCCCTTCTATTTCACTACCACTGGAAAATGAGGCTAAAATCCACACTTGAAATGGAAAACAAGTTTGATACATATATTATAAAAATATTCTGAAAGGATGAAACATGTTACTTAAAAATTTCCCAACCCAAACTTTTTTTTTGGTAGTCCAATTTCAGATGTGTTGAAACCCCTAATTTTTCTCATCTCTATTAGCATATGCATTTGAGGAAGTAAAATTATTAATTTTGAGTGCCCAGATTGTCCAACACACGCAAATATTAAGTGAAAATCAAAGTTCTCAAACTTTTGTTGCTTGTAAGGGTTTTTACAGGTCACCAATATAGAAAATTAACAAAACTCAAAGGTACAAAAAACAGCTGGTCACCCATAGTGACAAGTCTGAAAGAAGGTGGAGAACTTAAAGGCAGCTTTCCTCCCTACATCAGTTCCCAGCAAAGGCAGTCAGGAGAGGGGAGGAAATCCGATAGAATCTATTTCGCATTCAAAAAAGGCATAAAGCAGAATTACTGAACGAGTGGGGAGAGAGAGGGAAGTGAAAAGGCTGGACAGCGTTCAAGGCAGTAATGGTTGCGAATGCTAATGCCCTTACAGCAATTCCCAACTCAGCCAATTTAATGTGATGATAAACAGCAATAAAGCACAACTCTGCAGCACACTCCTAACTTAACATCATGACACTGCACACTACAATTTGAAAATAATTAACTTACTTCATCATCAGATTTTGCCCTTGCATCTGGCTGTAAAGTATGCCACAATTAACCACCTCACACTACATACTAGGGGCACAAACCCAAGCTCCATCCTGTAAGTTTGATTTCACTGTCATAGTTTCTATTAAAAAAGTGATTAAATGGATTTCAAATCATTGACAAATACACCTCTGAATACTGAGGAACTGATGAAAGAAAGAACACTTGAAGTACGCTTGATTAAAGTTGACATACACAAGTATGTACAAATGCTTATTCATCCAGCTTGGTTCTAAGATCAAACATATATTCACATCTCATGTGAAACTCAATCATCTCAATGGCTGGCTTAGAATAATCATAAAAACAAGCAAAATAAAGACAAATTTTCACAGGTACTTTATATGTTCCCAAAAAGAGCATATGATTATGAGTACACAGGTACTTTCATTGTAAATATGCATATATATACCAACAGTGTCTAAACAGGATTTGTGTATTACTTTTTCCTTCCTACCTCACAAGTTTCTGGAAGCAGTTTTACCCGGAGATAATTTCTCTTGAACTACAGTAATTAATATTAAATATTTGTTCTGTGTCCACCAATGATCCAGAGGGCTCAGATATGTCATGTTATTGTGGTAAGCCCTCTAGTAAATCTTTTTTTCTGAGCAATAATTCTGGTTTATCCATTAGCTCATTCACTTTGATTATAAGTGGATTTTCTTCCTTCTCAATTTGACAAGCTTGTGTGCTTTCTCCTTCTGTTCATTTACACTATTTTTATGAGCTTATGCTGCTTTTCTTTTCATTTTAGGGTCTCCTCATTGGTTTTATTTAAGGTGATTATCTCAATGGCATTATATATACATATTTAAAGCTAAGCAATTACAGGACTGAGCCCTTTGTTCCTAAGTTATTTAAGTATTTTATTACATGTGAACAATTTTCCTGAATCTTAACCTAAATTATTTTGGTTACTAAATAAACAACTGAATGTTTCTGAAGTGTTGTCTCCCTTTGTGGACAAATCCTAAAGAACCAGTCATCAATTATTCATTAAAACATCTTTCTTTTAGAAAAATATGAAAAATCTGAGTGTATGTATTTATCTTCTGTTGTAGCTTTCTGATGGATTTATTCACATTGTTATGTTATATGCAAAGTGTCCTTTATATTGCATGTCATTCAGCTACCTTCACCCGGTTCTGATTTTTTCTTGATGTTTACTTATTATTTTCTTAATTTTTTTCCTTAGATTGTCTTTTACCAAGGAAAACTACATTTATTGGGGGGGGGGAGGGGTATGTTTAAGCTTTCCTACAATGAGATGCAATTTCTCATCTATTAATACAAATGGATTAATAACCCAAACAGCCATCAACTCATGTTAAATGAGTGGCAAGTAAAATATCAAAAAATTGCTTTTATTCAATTTGGGCTCCTCTTGTCACAGGCAATGAAGAAGACCAAGAGCAGACACAAGAAATTATTATCTGCGTATCACAACACCAAACTGATTTGCTTTTCAATTGAACATCTTCTAGACAGAAAGCAGATTAATCAAGTGAGATATCTTTAAAAAGTTTTTCTGGTTTTACCTTATCTCTGCTAATACAATTCCCCCAAAAAAGGCCATGCCAATCCCCCAAGATACAAATCTAGACAACACACTACAAAATAAAACAAAGCACAAGGGAAGTGGGAGAGACTGTGACCTGAATGGTTCACTTAAAAAAAAATTTCACTTCGCTGCTCCGCATTCCTCTGTGCTAAATAATTAAGAACTACCAAGAGATTGTTTGTACTTCTTCCTATTTCTGCTCCAGGAAAAGAGGAGAGAGCAAAAACCCACACTGTTGAAAAGAAGCCAGACTTCTTTTAACAAAATACTTCAGAATATGCTTAAGGTTAAGTCCACATGTGACTCACCTTCACTACACACAAGAATTGGATAAAATTATTGGACAAAGCGCTATGATCTGCTACTCACTCTTCCCTGTACTTCAGTATCTGTGAAGCTTTTCCTTGATCCTTGTCAGCAGCATCCATAATTCTTACATGTGAACATCACTGACCTACTTTCCAAGATCTTCAGACATCACCATTGGTTATTTTTAGCACTCTACTGACTCATTTGATGTCTCTGTGCATAGAGGGCTACCCTCTGAGAAGATTTACTGCTCTCCACAATTTTACCAGCACATTTTCACCAGCTTGAGACCACAGATGTGGAAAGCGTCCTGCAAATCTGGACTAAGCAAGAAACTTCTCACATGACCTACTACAAACCACAGTGATGACCCTCTGGAAACATTGAGGTCAAGTTGCCAGCAGTCATGGCTAACCTCTGCCTGCTCACAGAGCAGCTTACAGACATGTGGAAATAAATGACTTTTAGTTTTTGTTCTTTCTTCATTGGCAGCTTCCCTTCATTACTTTTTTTTTTTTTTGAGCAGAAATTAAGACATCAGATTCTTGACACTGCCAAGACAAGTCTGTGCAGGAGGCCTTCTACTGTGTCCTTTGATTCACAGTGGAAAATAAGAGCACCAGTGCAGTTACTCCACAGTATAGAAAGATGTTAGCAATTAATGCAGCACAACAACTTAGAAATGGCCACTTAGGGGGTAAAGAGCAAGAATTGCATTAGCCTTGAGTCACACAGGAAATGCAAGGCATTAACAGCTGCATGACTTGCTTAGGACAGCAAACACTACTTGGAACTAGGAACTTGCAGCCTCAGGGGCAGCATGACCTGGAGGCCCAACCTAAGCAGGCTCTCACTGGCTGAGAACAGCACACACGGACAGTAGCACAGGAAGATATTTGTCTAAGGAAACCAAAGAGATAACCATGGCCTTGGCACCTCACCCTGTTGTCAGGCTCCCTCGTGCATTGGGCTGTAGGTCCTTTGCACAGAGATAATATAAGAAAATAAATTCTCTGATTAGTTCCATCTTGAGTGTGCTTGTGTCTCTTCTCAATGAAAGGGAAAAGCACTAGTACCTCCACCTTCACAGTACCAGAGTTGTTTTTCTGGTCAGTACCAAAGACATCTACTCCATCAGAAGTACTGGAGGAATGTCAGTCTGTCAGCACGGGGAGGAGAGCTGTCTTACCCACTTTGCAACCTCCTGCATGAAGATATGCTGTACTGTTCATTGTGAAAAGGCAATTACACCTCCATCAGTACAAGTCATTGCAGAAGCTACTGGGTTTTGGTAGCTAGATGTTGTAAGTCCAGGATGATGGCAATCAATATAATAATTGTTTCTGCTTTATTCCTTAAGGGAAATCCGCATTTCTACTGCAGGATGGATACAGATTTGTAGATAATCTTTAAAACTTGGAAATGTTAAAGGTGTCTGCAGCCTGCAGTTTGGCAACTCATCCTATACTATCAAAATATCTTTTCTGTATCAAATTCAAGTGCCCTTTCAGGATTTATCATTATTTATTTCCTGTATATTCTGTAGCATTGGTCTTGGATTATCAGAAACTGAGCAGTGTTGGAAACAGCTTAAATGAGATTTCTCAGGTGTATTGAGCTGAAAAGTGCTAAGGCCAACTGAAGTCTTACTTAACCCATCAAGAAAGCATTTCTGTAACCTTTTCAAACCTGAGCCTAGACAACTGAAATTATTCAAAAATACAGCACAAACAAGAGTATTCCTCAGGCTTTAAAGAAAGACCACAGGATATGCCTAATCATTATTAGACTGAAGAAATTTATTGTGGGAAATCAGATTCTGTAGAAATCTTTCCTGAGATGCTATCCACTCCAGTCATTCTGCACTTTGATTTTAAACTTTATTTATTTGCCAAAAAGGAAAAAGCCTTGATCATATTTCACATGCCTACTGCTAAAATTTCTAAAAGGTATAAACCATAAGACAAAAATTTTGTCTTCTTTCACACAGCAACTAGGGCAATTTCTTGCACTTAGTCTCTGTAGCATCCTCCAAAGTAAAAAAAAAAAAAAATAGAAAAAATGAAAAAAAAAAATAAGGCAGAGAGATTTACTGATATGATTAGGTAGAACTGCTTTTCTCAGATGGCCAGTGAAATAACAAACAAATGTCACAATATGGGTTTGGCTTGCGTATCCTCTAACACTTCTCTGATCTCAGCAAAGCCAATTATTTCAGAATAATGTACAAACTCATTGCAAACTTGAAGCATAAGCAATAGCTGTGAAGCTCTGGAGAAAAGAATAAGCAAGTTAATGCCTTTGCTAACAATGATGGGAGAGCCATGAGTCACATCTCTTCAGAAAGTCCTGGTGCCAGTCTGGTGTCACCTAAGGACAGAAAGTCCTGGTGCCAGTCTGGTGTCACCTAAGGACAGAAACTGAAGGAGGATTCTCCACCTACAAGCTCAGGTCTGATCTCAGTTGACTACAGGTCATTGCCAAAATCTGGAGAGGACAAAATGTCACAGATCAATACCATCAGAAACTCTGCAGCATATGCAAAAATGCCACTTTTTTTTTTTTTTTTGATGTCACTGTTTTGAAATAACAGGACAGCAATGATCCTGACAAAGAAAAAGAGAAATTTCCAATAAGTCATCTGGCTCTAGCTGGGATAACAGTGTTATACTGCAAGGCAGAACATATCTTTTGCTGAAAGAAAACAAGTACTTTAAAAAATATCCAAAGGACTCATTAAATGTTGGGTAAAAGATGCCACATGCAGAGGGATAGTACAAAGTCTTCCAGTAATGAAGACGGACAGAAAAATCCCTGGTTTTGCCAGTAAAGGGATTTTGGTTCTACCAGATGGCTGATGCCATTCTCAGTTGATAGGAAACTTTGCCTTCAGGCTTCTTCTCCACAAATTGGGAAGCAGGCTGTGAAATCAAGTAAAGTATCCAGTTTGGCTTTAATTGAAACCCTTACTGAACAACTGCTTCATCACTTACCTAATTACTGCTCAACTTTTCTGTTATGCTTGCTAATTGTATGAGTAAGAGCAAGGTGCAGCATTTCAACCAGGAAGGGAAGATTCATTATCCAAAATTTTAACAGACAAACCCAACATTTACCCGTTTACATATTCTATTTTTCAGCAAATTTTTTTGTTATCCACAGAAAATCACTTATAACAGCAAACCAAGACTAAGACTGCATTATATGCCACAGAGTTTGCAGTACTACAGGCAAATCCCTCTGCTTTGAGCTAGCAAGCACCCAACTGAGGAAACACTTTCTTAAATACTCTAAAATTGGTTTACAACAGAAAAAAAAACAGTTAGGGTGAATTCAGATACTGCTGTCGTGAGGAACATGCTAATTGCTATGAAGTTACTGCATAATTCAGTGCCTCCAAGGAGGCACCTCAACCAGCCACAACAATTAACAAAGCCTCTAAGCTGTGCTAGGTGTTAGGCTGTGCAATGAAAGGCTCATTTCCATGAGCACAAAAGGAGCTCAATAACCTGGTTACAGAAAGAGAAGCCCCAGCCCTGGGCCCTCTCGGGGCTGCTTCAAGGGAGCCTCACTCCCCGTGGCCAGGAGAGCATCCTGCATCAGGCAGGGATGGGATACCACCTATGGAAGCATGAGACCCGTTAGGGACCAGAGGGGAAGAGCATTCCAGGATTGCACGGGATTTATAAAAGGATTTTTAACAGGGGAATTGAATGTGGAAGAAGGGAGGATGCAAGATGTTTTGTAGAAAAATATGCTTGGTATAATAGAGGGATAAGAGGGGGAAAAGGAGGCCAGTCATGTGTAATCAAGGCTGGCATCTTGTCTGGCATCACTTCATCACATCTTCACCATGGGAGCACCTGCAAGTGCAGCAAGCAAGGGTGCACTTGTCAGTGTGTGATCTCTGGTGAGCATCAGGCCAGACAGCCAGAGAGCAAGGTGAGTGGGCTGGGAGCCAGGGTGCACACGGCTGTGCTTCTGAGACACAAACGGCAGGTTTGGGAAATCCAGACCAAGCCTGGAGACTGTTGCCAGATGAAAAATTGCCTGCACCTGGTGAGGTAACACAATGCTTTTTCTTCAAAAACCACTGGCCTGTGGAACTGCACAATGCCCATTCTGTAGGAAGAACTGGAAAGTAACCAGCCTAGTTGTGTCAACTTTCACCAGTTCACTGAGCAGCCAGGCATCACTTTGGGGCCAACCACCAGGTACCACCAAAGAGACTCCAGGACAGAAGAACACATGCATAAGGGGGGAGGAAAATATGTTAATAATTTCAGGGAAATTATTATCAAACATGTTGATTCTGGGAAAATCAATGAATATGCATGTGAAATATAGTATATAAACAGGAGCTTTTCTGTATTCAGCATGCACTCCATTTTGGAGGAGATATCCCCTCGTGCATGAGCAATGAGCATTTCTGTCTGTATTCACCCCTGAGACTCTGGGTGCACACACGAGTGTGTCACAGACACATCTACTGGGAGCACATGGGCAGCTCCACGGCTAGTTGGACCTTTGGGGATGGAGTTTTGGCAGCCTATTTCCTATCAGATAATTTAGGATTTAGGAACTCCTAGCAATAGGTTCAACAATAATATATCTTGCAGTATATCCAAGAAGTTGGAAGGTAAACCCAGAGAAGATTTACTGATGCTGACAAAGTAACTGGTTGCCTTGGAATTGATTTGTGCTGAACAGCAATTGGTTTGTGCAAGGTTTTGTTCTGCAAAGCCTCTAAAACTTCTGCAGGGACAGAGTAGCTGCAAGCTGTGAAGCTTCAGCAAAGAGAATGAAATTATTGGCAAATCCTTCCCAAGCTAGGCAAACAAGGGAGCTTTTGTGAGATCTTTCAGAAATCTCAGGAATTCAGATTCCATCTTGGATTCCGGTGAAAATGAAATTGTGGGCAATGAATGCCATTATCTTCAGAGAGCTGACTTATTAGCAACCATAGAAACTTTTTAATCCAGTCTTGAACTTCTGCAAAATACCAGGCAAGAATTTAGAACTGAACCTGAAATGTGAATCCAACACCCTTGGAATTCATAGCTGGAAAGCAACACCAAAGGGAACTTGGACAATTGGCAAATGACCTGACCATCACCACAGAAGTTCAGATAATTGTGAAATATGAACATGTCAATTCCTGACAAATCAACAACTGTAAAAAAAGTAGAAACTTCTCCTATAGATCACTTACTAAAAAATTTGATGGTGGGTAACAAAGACTTGGAGAGAGAGTAAAGCATGAAAACTGTGATGGTGTTTTCATCTTAATGTTTCCATCATTAAGATTAGAATTAGTGAATTATAATATTAGATTTAGAAATATTGTTCTATAATGCCTGTATGTTATAGAATGATATGCTATAAAAGCAAGAAAGAATTGTTACTGATTGTAACAAAATTACAGTAGTGGGTCTCATGTTTTTTAGTTAGTGTATATACAGTTTGTGTATATAGTATAGTCACAAAGGGCTTCAATTTTTGATGGAACACCAGCCTTGCTGACTGTGCACGAAATATTCACATTTAGTGTGAGAAGAACAGATTCAGGCAGAATTTACCCAGACTTGTAGAGTTCTGGCAAGCATGAACCACAGCATCCATATAGTAAGAGCTGCCCCTGGGCAACTCTGACAATGAATATAAAGTTGTTGCTAGGTCTGTTCTAATTTCAAGGAACTTGTCTACTTATAATCAATAAATATCAGTATTTAAGGGGTAATGAAAAAGCTCCAACCCAAACTAAAAAAAAACCAACAAAACCCCAAAAAACAAACAAAAGCCCCAAAGAACCCCCACAAAATCCCAAACAAATGAACAAACATAAAAACCAAAAAATAAAAAAACAAACAAACCCAACACCCCTAAACCCAAACATAAACCAATCAAACAAAACCACAAAAAAAAAATGCACACCAAAACAGCCGAACCTAATACCCAACCAGCCAAAACACTTACTCACACCAAAGAAACCCACCAAAAAACAAAAATCAAGATCCCACTGGTATCAATCGAAGAATGTTATCATAGAGACTGTGATTACCACATAGAAGACAGTACTCAGCAACTGTTCTCACACCTAAACTGAGTCCAGAGATGGAGATGTCTCTGGAAAGCTTAATCAGAATTTAGACACACTGACCCTGGCAAACGGGCTGAGCTGTAAATGAGCACTGGCTGAATAGAGGCCAAAGGGATTTAACCCTTCCCTTAACTACAATATCTACTTTTTGGGGTTTTTTTCAAGCAGCCACATGGAAGGAGCAGTAACCCTTGCAGGGAGTTGCCAATGGCAGCTGGGACTCATCCCAGTACATCTGGGAGCAAGGAAGCAGAACAGCTCTCCAGTGCATGGGTCCCTTCCCAGAGGGGCAAAGGAAGAGGGGACACAAAGGAGCACAGCTGGAAAGCACTGCACTCTCTCTTCTCCTGCAGCTGAGCACACATAGAACACCATCACTGTTGTGGAAAATGTCTTTGTGATTCGTCTCAATTTGCAATAGACTTAGCAAATGCCTGTATTTGTTGTGTTGAAAGTAGACACGTTCCCTCGGATAACTACAAAGAACAGTTTTGAAACTGCCTGACTGAATAGCCAAATAAAGCCTTGAATAAGAAGATAGAAGAAGTTGTGGTAGAAGTTAAGAGATGAAATAGCAAGAAAGACTGATGCCTAGAATAAAACAGAGGAAGCTGTGGTAAAGCTAAGGAGTATTGCAACAAATCAACTAATGCTTATGTATAGTAAAAGCTTAATGCACTTGTACAAAACTGAAATTATTGAGCAGGCACTGGTGGAGAAGAGCCTCCCTCCAGAAGACCATGAGTAGGAAAAGAAACCAACGACCACCTGGAAAGATTATAAAATTGCTGATCCCAGCTTATTGATATCTGCTGATTAGGACTAACACAAGCACACTGGAAAATGCTTTGTATGCTTAAAAACAGTATATATACTCTGGAAAACCTGTAAGTGGTGTGCACTGTTAGTGGAGCTGTGACTCCCTGGCCACTCAGCACTGCCTGCTTGCTTTCTTTAAAACGAAAGATATAAATAAAAATTTGGTTTGGCTATTGAAATTTTATATCACTGTGACCCCAAAGTCTAGTCCAAAGAAGGGTACACTGCAAAACCTTGGGAAAGAGCTGGGAGAACTCCTCTGAATGACCCCAGGGAAGCAGGTTGCCCCTAGCATCTCCCTGGAGATGCCACCTACGAATGGTGTTCCAAACTGCCTGGGTGACCCCCAGGCTCACAATCCTCTGTGTGGCTTTCAGGGAGAAGACACCCAGGAAAACTCAAGACCCTGAAGTATTTTATTGGATGAGGATGGTAAATGAAGGCTGAATTATTTGAACCAGAGACAGAGGAAAACTGACATAATTTACTGAGCCTTTGCCAAAGAAAGAGCAACAATTTTGTAATTTTTTTTTAAAGTTCAATTTTCCACCAATGGTATCTAACCCAGGCCAGCTGAAATTAAGTGAAGGTGGTCATAAGAATAAAAAATTACCATGGCAGGAGAACAGTGAGGGGCTGTAGTGCAGATAACTTGGCAGAGTCAGGATGGAATCTGTAGAGGGCAGGACTCTAGAAGTGGTGAGGTTAACGTGTAGAGGGTTTTTCCTGCACAATACTTTCATGAAAAAGTAAAAAATTAAAAAGCAGATGAAGGAAAATAGTAGAGAGAGAGTAAAGACACTTCTCATATTAGTATGTAGAGATAAATGCTCACTGAATAACTGACCCATGTGCTTTTGATGTGGAAAACTGCACAGGGAAAAGAGCTTGCTGCCTGGAAATGACAACTAGAGATACTCTTGCCTCTCTGCCAAAGAGAGGTCTCTGGTCCCTCTAAGCAGGGGGCTGCACAGTTATACCCTTTTATACCTGCCACACCATCCCCTGGTAACTATGAGAGTGGGAAACAAGCCTTGCAAGCCCACTCTTGTAAAGATAATTCCCATATGTAGCAAATAAAAAGTAGTAAGAAGCAAATTACTGAGTGCTTTGCTATAGATTAAATGCACAAATCATTTGATTTCTGAATTATGGATTATCCAATGAATGCTAGCCAGTTCTGGCAGGAACTTGAGGTCCAGACACTCTGCTGTAAGGAGCATGGGCCCTATTTACCTTTCTCTTTATGCTTATATCCTGATTGAGCAGACTTATAGGCAAAATGGTAACAGTTTAACATACCCTGGCTTTTTCCATCTGTTATCAGTATGCTGGAGTATGCAGCTAACCCAGGAATAAGTACATTTAAAGCAAATTTCATAAATGAGTTGTGGAAGATAATTTTTTCCATGTTATATGAGAAAGTAGATCTAAACCACATTTCACTTTGGCCAGTCCAAGTTATTTTTACGCTAGCAAGACAGGCAATAAAAGCAATTTAACCACAAAAATTGGGGGTATCACCACCAGTATGCCAGATGTTGACCTGTTACCTTTGGTAAGCATTACAGATTGTGATGAATGGACTGCTACAAATATCCAAGCAAGTTACAGGTTAAATTAGCTTTAGACATGTCTAAAAATCCACCCATTATCTCTCTCCTGGTCCCACTTATAAAGCTGCTGACTCCTAGATTATTCCTCATGCTAAATATGGAGCCATTGCTGCAAGTGCTCACTAAGGAACCCAGAAGTGCCACCTATCTCCTCCCCCTCTGCTTAACATGAAAAAGAACTCCCCTTGATGCCCTCCATGGTTACATGCCAGAACAGAAGATGCAGATCACGTACACACATCGCCGGACAGACGGCGATTTTAAGCAGCGCTATTTTTCCCTGTAGACAAGCTCAAGTGTAAAAGCAGATAACTGTGACATTTTTCAGAGGGTCAGCCCTACAGTGCCAGAGCAGATCTCAATTTGGGAGGTGCAGGGAGACCATAAAAGGAACAGGAGAGCTTCTTTCAAGTTGCAGAATCTTTGTTTTCGGAGATTTGCACACTATACCAACAAATGCCCAACTTTCCTGCCTTTAGCCTCATGTCCAGTGACATTACCAAGAACAAACTGGTGTTGAAAACTCTGCTTTAGGCTGAAGGAAGAAGAGATGCCAAACTGGTTATCTGAGGACTGCTAGAGACTATTTTATGCTAGGGAGAATGACAAGCCACATTAATATAGTCCAACATTTTGAAAGAACAACTTAATTGAAAATGCATTCCCTCAGGGAAAAAAAAGGCCAAAATGGGATTTACTTGACCAGACATTGTGGTGGCTGTTATGGTGATTAGGAAGTCTGAGATAAACAATGACTGTAACATATATTGACATTGAACCCTTTAATCAAAGAAACAAACACATCATTAACAAGAAATAATTCGGAGTGATGGATAGTTATTATAGTTAGAAAGAAGGGAGATCTAAATCACAGAACAAAGTGGGAATTGTGCATGCCCTAAGAAATATTTTGCATTTTGGATGGCTGTGGTTTCATGCTATTGGTAAGATGTGGGAAATTAATTACACCAGATTTCATTTTACAAATGCTTTATATAGAAGACTATCATAAGGCATGTGAGCCACTGAAAGCCTCAAATCAACATATTATACCTTCAGAAAACCCATTACTTGTGCCATTTTATAGAACACAAATATTCCTAAGTGTCCCTGAAAGATATTCAGTCCAAGCATGGTGCAAGTAAATAGGTCTAAGAAGAAGCTAAACTGTTTTTCCCAGGGACTTACCACTGGAATTGGAGTACAAACCTCCTCATCAGCCAGCATAATAATTTACCCAGCCTTCAGCAGCGGGAGCATTTCTGCTTCTCTTTGTGTTAACAGAGGCAAGAGCATAAACACTGTTTACCTGCTGCAGGATAAATGGTTCTAACCACTCCACCACCAAAGCTAAACCCACTTTGCACACACGATCTGAGGCTGTAGCTTGACTATTACTTCCTTTTTGGGGCAGTATCAGATTCAGCAACTCCCAGCATGCTCACACACTGTTCCTCAGCAGCACCTCATGTCCTGCACTGGCCAAAATTCCCAAATAGACAAGGGACAGAACACAGGTAGAGCAACAGGGCTGCTTGTGCTGCTGCTGCCAGCAAAGTCAGTGCCAGCCAGGCCATGCCTGGGCTCTGGTCACTCATGTTTTAATAGCTCAGCAAAGTTCTATCAGTGCCAGAAAGAGTATAGAGATAATGTAAGAAAATCAATCAACTTTTCCGTACTTGAGAAAAAAATCACAACCAAAAATACAAAAGGATCTTTAGGTCTTATGGAAGCAGTTTCATTTACAAAGGGGTCCTTTTGTTCAAGAAACCAAACCACCTGTCACATATGGGCAAGGTTGATAAACACTGGATGTAAGAATCAGAGATTTGGAGAGATTTTGTTCTGCTTTCTCCCTACCTCAGCAGTCACATAAAGATAAATTTCTATTCAACAAAAGCTTAGTGACCTTTAATATGAATTGCCCTAGGGCTCTTAGGCCTTGGAGGAGATACCAGAAGTCAGATTGGAAAAGAGCCTTCAGCTGGGAGGTCTGCTTCTAGCCAAGCCTACGATGAACCACAAAGGAAGGGGGGGAAACATATGCCCTCGAAACATCAGAGTCCATATGCAATCACACTTCATCACTGTTAGCAGCTACATTTTCTGCACAGGCTTCAAGTTTCTGCAGTTAGCTCATCCTACACCAGTTTTTGGTTGCTCCTCTCTCCCCCACCAGGAGAGCGCCCCATCAGCCCTTGGGACACCTCATTGCCTCACAATACAAACAGGACCTATCACACACGTCGTTTCAAGGGTCACTAAGCACGTACACGGCTGACATACAGAAAAAAATCATCTCCAGTTCATAGGACAGCTGAGAAACACACCCCCCTCTGTGGCTTGAAAGTGCCCAGACAGAGCAGCCCCACAAGACATGGGGCCACAGCGTGGAGCAGACTTACACCTTTTGTCAGGAGGTTTCTTTCTCCAGATCCCCACAGAGGTGATTGATTTTCCCCCACAGAAAGCTTTCCTCTAGCTCACAAATCCACCAAAAGAAAACCACGCGAAAGGAGGATTTCAATTCACCAGGTGGGCCTTGAGACAGAGATTTGCATCTCCAGCAAATACCACATCCAACAGGATATAGCAGTTTCACTCCAGAGCTGGCTCCATCCTGGAGCCCTGAACAAGTCCAGGTTTGCAGAAGATTGTGTGACACATCTCAAGCCTGCAAAACCATCTACCTAAGCATTGCACCTTCAGTCCAGGAAGTTGTGTAGGCTACAAAGGTTTGCTTGGTCCTGCCAAGAGCCTCTGGCAGCCCCTCCTTTATTTTGTGGCTGCCTTCTATAAAAAAGGTGATTGTTTTAGAGTTTTGTTGGGGTTTTTTTTTGTTTGTTTGGGTTTTTTTGGTCAAGTGCAAACAGAAATGCTTTGCATGGAAGTCTATTTACCCTTATGTGGCTTGTGACTGTCTTGAGATCAAAGACTTCCAATTACAGGCATACAATAATATTTTCCAGCTTAATCAGAAGCAAAATAAAACCTTGAATTCAAGTTAAATTACAATATATCTTGAAACTAAAGATAAACACAGAACATAGTTTTGGAGTCTGCAATTTTAGGGCTGCAAAAGATCAAATAAGGTTTACTTAAAATAAATCAAACCCCTCAATTAAAGGTCTTTCAGACAGAGCTAACCTATTTAATGTCCATCACAACTGGATGAAAATTTTCACATTGGCAAAGGAGGCAGCAAATAATAGCAAAACATAGTAGAACACATGAATTATGATAAACAAGAAGGAACATAAAACAATATGGATTGGAAGTTAGAATAGACAATATTGCCTTAAAATTTTTTCAGATGCAAGGCATAAAAATAGCTACTGACCTGCATGCAGGTAACAACAGCCTCCTCATCTTCCTGGAGGAAACCAGATTGGGAATCAGCCTCACCACCAGAAAGACACAGGCCCAGCTTCCTCACAGCAGGGACTATGCAGGAGAAGGTCAGATCCCACCATCCAGGGGCTCACTGAGGCAGAGACCTACAGTGCTGAAGATGGAGCACTGGCAATGGTATCCACTGGTGGTCTAGAGAGCAGTGAAGGATGAGGAAGGAGCCCCCTAGGAGAAGCAACAGGAGAGCAGGGCCCCACAGAAACCCAGGAAAGGAGCAGCAGCTCCAGGCTGAACTGAACTGACCCCAGGCCATGGTGTGGTTGGAGGGCCCAGGTGAGGCTGGCCAATGGGGTCATTAAGCCCATTAATGCTCATTAGGAATTTTCACTGGTGGGCCTTGAGGCTGTGAAAGACCCCAAGCACAGTACAGTTTACAATGCATGAGAAACTACAGGAGCAACCATATGTGAGATGGTTAAGGGACATAAGGCTCTGGACATTTGAACTTCTGGAATCTTCTGTTCTTACATTGTGTCTGTACTTACATTTAAACCCATGTGGCAAAAGAAGGTCAAAAACTCTGAATATAGAATAGGACAACTCTCAAGAAAGCTTGGAATGAAGCAGATCAAAGACCACTTGATACATATGTATATTATGTTCAAATTTTTGTTGTTGTTGTTGCAATATCTCTTTTCTTCACACACACTGTATTTTCAATCACTATTACCAAAAATTCTCTTGGCTATTTCCCTTCCCATGGCATGGCAACAGTTTTTGAAGAATGATGGCTCCAAACATCACTTCTGGCCTCAGTTCTTCTATTTGAAGCCATTTTTATACTTAGCTCACAGATCTTTTTTAAGTAGCCAATTTTCAAATGATGAATGTTTAGAAAAACTAATGATTTCTTGAATTTTAGGCATGCAAAAGCATTACTGCATTTAAAGGTGCTAGGAAAAGATATTTAACTGTTGTCAATAAAAATAGTTTCGGAGCTTGTTCCCTTGACTCAGAACATTCAAATCCCATGGGTCCTAAAATAACTACACTTTAAAGCTCAGCAAATACATTTCTGACTAATTTGATGACCCATAAGAACTTAAATAAAATTATTGACTGACCTATTTTCTGCCTGAACACAACATTATATACAATGGCTGTATGGTTTAACACGTACATTCATACAACAGTAATTTCCCCGAGGAGTTTGCAGCTCAGCAGCGAGTAATTCTATCATGCAACATTTCCAAAACATGCTCTGCTCATTCATGATTAACCACACAACTGTGTGCATGTGCCTAAAATTCTGTTCTCTGGACTGTGCTCCTTCATGGGAACCACTGCTCTCACATCAGCACCCTTTGCCTGTGGCAACGTGAGAGGAATCTGAGCCACGAGAGGAATTTTGGTCAGGAACTGCTTTCAGTGCCCTCCTTTTCACCCTGGACTTCCACGATCTCTGAGCTTACAGCTGTAAGAGGACAATCTCAAATAAGAAGCCAATTAAGATGAAAGCAGAAGCTGCAGAGTCCTACAAAATTGTGATCCTGAAACCTGTGTTTAACTTAATCCAGGGCACCTTCCCACTGACAATCTTCTCATGCACAGCTGCTGTTGCATCATGACAGCAAATTATTCCTGTTCATCAACACCAGCAAGAAACCTCTTGTGTTTAATCTTTAAGCATGACCTTTAAAGAGTCACAGTAAGACACAACCTCGACAGCCAGTGGGAGTTAGATGCCTACAGTGATTACAGAATTGGAAAGCTCTTGGGATGCTCACAGCACTGTTAGATCCTTAGATTTGTTACATATTTTATTGTGTACTTGCATCCTCAGTATTTTCAGTGAGGCATGCAAAGCTGAATTTCTCTGTATAAATCTCAGGTTTGCTGAGACTCTGTATTTGACTCACACCTTATTCTGCAACCAAACCACAAATTGCTTTTTTCTTTCTTTCAAATAATCCAGAATGATAAACTTGCAGAGTGAGTTACTCTGGCATCTAACTGGTGTTTCCCATAAGACAAATGCACAAATTTTTTGAGAAGCTAATAAACTGCAAAACTTCCAGGGTTAATTCAAAGAGTTACTTGGAAAACCTCTGATATCAGATGCACAGGTTGCTGTTATGCCCAAGAACCCAAATCTGAGATAGAAAATGAACATTAAAGAAGATTTCAGGTGGGGAACACTGAAGCTGTGGCAGAGACCTCTGGGTCTGGAAGGCCATGCTGGGATGGACACACGGCTGCAGTTACATTGAGGACCACAGTAAGTGACTCCAAGCTGGTGCCTGGAGCTGTCATGCTGAGAAGGGCTTAACACCTGTGAAGGGCTTAACACCTGTGATGGAGCCAGAGTGTTCAAGAACCATTGGATTTGCAGTGCTTTACAATGTTAAGTGCAGAGGGATTTGAGAGATGAGGCTATAACAGAGACTTGACTGCTTTTAATAGACTGGTTTTTCACAAATTTTAGGAAATCCACGCCAGATCCCCACTATCACAAGTTTTGGCTTGACCTTTGCTTGGCACAAGTTACTCCCATTGCACAAACACGGTCTCACAGGATCTTCTCAAATCTTTAGAGACCCCGAGAACAAAATTGAAAGGAAACTATTGAGAGTAACCAGTGTCATGGTAGGCAAATAAATAACCAAACCACGTAGAAGAGCAGCCTTGCCAAGGGAATTCATATTCTGTTCTCATATTTGTTTTAAAGCTTTAAGAGGTGAAGGTAAACATTGGAATGCGTGAGTCCAGCACACAGGAATCCATCTGCTTGGGGCTCACAGGAGAAACTCTGGATCAGGAAACTGCATTCCCAGGGGATGATATGTACGTGGCTTAATGAGCTCTGCAGTGAGGAAGGCAAATATTTCAGTGCTTGCCTGGTCTTCCAGCAGTGTTAGACTGAAGTTTGCAGACTCGTGTTATCCCATGTGCTGTATAAATGGAATGGCTGCATTTCTGGAGCCTGCTGCTTGAAATAGCAATTTTGTGAGAATTCTTCAAGCAAGTTGGAAGGCATCACTTCAGAGCACTGAAACGAGGGCGCTGGCGGGACTACTTAGTCAACACATATGGCGCTGTGCTGTGATTTCCATTTCAGAGTGTACTAGCACTTATTCTATGTTTTTCTCACAGCTGCTCACTCCCAGTGTTAGCACTCCCAGAATAGCCTGCTGGCGTATAAATAGGGCTCTCCCTCTGCTGCACACGGCAGTGCTGCAACTGTACTGCTCTCCACTTAATTATAAGGTGCTGTTAATGCCATTATAATAGTTCTGTGTCTTCCTGTCCCCAAGACGCAGAGACACCACAGGTTCTTGGATTTGCTCATTCTCAGAGCTTAGCAAAGAGTTGCATCCTAGTTTAATCATCAGCGAAAGCAGTATGAAGGGGAAAAAAAAAATCTTCCTATTGGAAAGACCTTACTAACTCAGAGTATCCAACACATCATTCCCTTGAGGCTCAAAATGAGCACTCATTAAAGCAGCCTCACCTGCAAAGGAGAGATACTGTCTTCAAAGAAACCCTGGGCTTTGGGCAGCTCTTCAAAGTCAGCCTGGTGCCACGTCACCACCAGACCCTGACTACAGAACTGTTTTGGGCAGAGTCACATTTCCCAGCCAAGAGGGCTGCTCAGCTCTGATACTGCACCAAGTCTCTCTCCCAATTACTTGATAGTTCTCAAGTGTTGCACAGCCTCCCCGGTCATTCAGTTGGGTTCCTGGCTCTGATCTGCTGAGACACTGCAAAGAGCAGCAATTGCTTCACTCCTCCTGAGGACAACAGAGAAATGCAATGAGAGTAGCTAAAAGTAACAGTGCCCCAAAAGCTGAAGAGGAAAGATTTCGGAAGAATACGGGTGCAAAACATTTTTATCGTTTTTGTTATTACTATCATCATCATCCACATTCTAATGCTGTACATATCACCATCATCCTCATTATTCACATTCTAAGAGCGAGCACATAAAAGAGGTACCAAGAAATACTGAGGTTTCTGCTTTCTCTGGTTGACATTTAATTTCTGCTTTCAGTATGTCTCTGGAAGAAGTTTGAAAAGTGTGGTTGCTTTCAAAGTGATTTTCCTTTTCCCATTTGGCAGATTCCTTGCCACGATGAACAAAGATGAAACAAACAAAAAAATATAAACCTGACAATCAATTTAAAATAGCTACTTGCACTGTCAGCTAAACTCAAGATTGCACTTTTTAAAAACTGAAACACTCCAAACCAAGCTGTTTTAATGGTCAAGAAATCCTATAATTTTACACAATAAATATGCTGTTCAGAAATGATGGGAAAAGTGAGATCCATGTTTCCAACCATTTGGTTAAATTAATAATAACACACAAATGCTCCCTCTGTTGGTTGATTTTCAAAAGGTATTCCAAATATCACAGTAGCATCCAGTAAGAGAGTGTATTTTCTTTGGGAGGAAAAAACCAAAACCAAAACAAACCAAACCCCAACAAATCTCCGTATCCAAAACTGAGACACACAAGAATAATATGTTTAAATTATTGCCAATCTGCAAAACAAAATTAATTAAATTTTAACAGCTATCAAGCCAAAATATTTGGATCCAGAGCTACATACTATATGCACATCAGAATTCATAAAATTTAATTTTGGACAGTTTGCAGGCTAATTGTGTCTGGACCAGGAAAAGTGCTCTCTTGCAGTGGAAATAATTCCACTCTCACTCTACTTTCTTGTGGAGTGAAAAGGCACCACTGTGTATCATTAAGAAAACAGTTCTGTATTAGCATTGACAACAATAACACTAAGGAGGAATTTGGGAGTTCTGTTTATGCACATTAAATTTCCAACAAGTAGTTCTTCAGGAGCTCAAATGGTTTTGTGCAGTGAGGAGCTTTCCTGAGCCTAACAATTTCCATCAAGGAAAAAAATTCTGTTTCCATAGAAACATCCGAGGTGGACCAAGCATGGATTAATCAAAATACAATGATGCCTTTCTGCAAGGTACTAGGAAAAAATTCCAGTTTTAAGTAAGCACTGCTGCTCTTTCCTTCCATTCACACTAGAAAGCATGGGAAATTCTCCCCAAATGTCTATGTGACACACAGTTTAATTAGCACAATAAAAAGTTAGGTTTTCTTACATTCATAATTAGCATGTCATTCTGAACTAGAGCCAAGGATATATTAACATGAAAAAAAGAGAGAGAGTGAAATAAATAATTTAAAAGTACATTTACATTCCTTTTTTATTTGCTGCTGGTTATATCAAGTGGCTCTTCTTATGTTTAAAAAATTTTAGTTGCTTTTTCAGTATTCTTAGGACTAAAGGCTCATTTCTTGGTGGTGAAGGCTCTTTCTGATATTCAAAATCCAAGCTATGGGTTAAGATTTTTTTCTTGTTGTTGAAGTGAGTATGCACGATATTATATCATTCTCAGCTACCGTCATAGAATTTTCTGACAACAGAATTTAGCTGCAAGTTCTGCCATTGCCCAGGAATGAACAAAAGACTGCATAAAGCCAGCCTGCCTTCATCTATCTTCTCAACAAAGCAAAAAGAAACGTGGCTCCATTTTAAACAGAGCACTTCCATTGAAGTGCTTCCTTTGTCTGTTCTTTGTGTTAATAAAATAGACACCTTTTTCTTATGATACCTGAAGTTATTTTCTAATTACTCTATTATCAGATGATATTAAAAAATACTCTGTAGGTGTGAGAGGGGTGCTCAATAATTACAATACAACAAATGTCAAATAATTGTAAGCCCTCCATTTGTACACAACAACATGATACTAATGCCAGAGACAAAAAAATGCACTTCCACTTCTAATTCTACCTCACAATGAGGCTCCACTATGAAAAATTGCCAGCAATAGCATTGGCAGGGTTCCACTTTTGTGTTTTTCAAAGGTTTGGTAGCAAATTCACACACAGATTTTGTTCCTCTTTATTTTATTACTTTTCAGCAGGGATCTGAGAATCAAGCTGGGTTTTCCATCTCCAACATCACCATTAGTAATAATGGCTATGTTGGCCAAATTATGATCACAATAATCTGTCTGTAGCCTCTCTGTTATCAAGAGATTTGCTCAGACATTTACTGGCAAAGAAGCCCCTGATTGGTAAGTGGCACACATGGATACCTTGGTGCAGGAGGAGGATGAGCCCTACATGCTCCCATGGGTTTAAATGAAGTAGAAAGCAGCAAATGTTTAATTTCTGTCATTCAGGCAGGCAGATATGACTCGGAATGCTCAACAGCTTGGTTCGTGCAGCCACGCACGGCAGCAGCACGCCCTGAGAAACAGGTGACAGTCAGTTATTCCTTACATTGGAGCAAAGTTCATAACACTGACAGGGCAGGTAAAACCCTGTAGCTGCTTTCAGGGCAGCTTAGGGGCATCCCTCCCCACTGCTCACACAGCCATGGTGTGTGCAGAAGGCACAGGGGGGCTGCAGGAGCTGCCCATGGCAGTTCAGAGGAGTCTTCACAAGGGCATGGGCGTGCAGAGCAGCACAGATGCCCACGCCGTGGTGCCAGCCATGGGAGGCAGGGACATATGGAAACACAGCTTCCACTGTGGAGAAAACATGGCCATATGCCTAGGGCACAGGGAGGAATTAACTCTTAAAGGACTGCTAGGAGATCAACACTCTCCTGTTGTTGGAGGCCACTCTTCAAACTCAGCAGTCAGACTGGCGTGGAGAGGCAGGAGCACTGCTGGCAAGGCAGGGCCAGCATAGGGAGGTGGAGGGACAAACACAAGCCGTGTGTCTGGGCAGCATGAGTTCCATGTGGGTCTGTGTGTGCTGAGTGACACAGGGGCTGGGAAGTGTCAGGAGAGGCTTTTAAGGGGCCAGGTGGAAGCAGGTTTGGGAGGTTTCCCTGTGACCCCTTTAGACACTCTTGCCCTTCACTCCTACACCAGTCCAGCTCCCTCTGCTCCCTTTTCCACCAGGCTTTCCCCCCACTGCAGGGGGAAGCTGAGCCTTTGGGTGTATGGCTGCACCAGTGAGGTGGAAAGGCTGAGTTCTTCACAGAAGCGACCTCTCTTACCACCTTTGCAACATAAGCATGCCTAAAATGGCAGAGTCACTAAGAAGACACAAGGAAATCCCACAGGTCTTTTCCCCCTCCACCAGCTCAGCCGATGCAGGCTGCCAGGCCCCCACCTTGCACCAGAAAGGCCTGTATCAGCAGGGAAAAGTTAGCTGAAACCACAATGTTAGGTCACCAAACCAGCATTTCCTAGCACAACTTCTTCTCCCCCAGGAAATATTGAACTGCCCTGTAAATACCTCTTCTAAACAAAATCCTCCCTATCTTCCAATAAAAATTAAGTGGCTGAGAAAGTAACTTTCTCCTTGCTAGCCATGACAGACTGACACAAGACTTACATTTTAAATATAGACACAACTTTTCCCCAAATTTAACACTTAAAGAGCAGGCTTCTCTATAGCACTACATCACACATGCTTGGCGCGGAGGGATGGGGATGAGCTGCCTACCTCACACGGGTGACAAGGGACATCTAGCGGCTCCCAGCACCACTGCCCCTGCTCGGCCTGCAGGGACAGCAGACACAGCCACCTCACCTGTCCCCACCCCACCATAGGGAAATCCCATGCCTGGTACAGGGAGTGACAGCCCTCTGCCTTCCCCAGCCTCACATCCCACCTCTGAGTGCAGAAATGGGCTCCTTTGCATCCTCCTCTCTCCATCAGGTCTGCTCAGCTTTTTCAGCCCTGCTCCCATTAATTTTCCCTAATAACATAATCATATATTATACATATAACAATATATTTTCAGTAAGAGGCTGGTTATCTTAGTGGCAATGGCCTGGATAAGAAAGCATGGAGCCTGGTCCCTTTATTCAGAGGAATAAACTGCTTCAGAGGAATACCTGTCTGTGTGAAAGTAAAACAGATCAGTGCATCGTTAGAACAAGACTCTCGAAAATTGCAGCCTCATCTCCTGGAAAAAAAATTATTTTGTTTAATTAAAAAAATAGTAAATAATGGCATTACATCCAGCTTAAGTATTTACATCACTAATAAAAAGTCAGGACATTGTCATTGGAACAGACCACTTCATACTGCAAGATGTGGGTTCAGATTAGATAATAAGAAGAAATTCTTTACTGAGGTTTCAGTTGTACAGGAGGAGTTTTGATGGTCCTGTCTATCAAGGCAGCATCAAAATGCTGCTTTTATTTATTTTTTTTTTCTTTTTGCCTGGTTTAGATTTCCCCATCCAAACCCCAAAACACTACATGATTGAAAGAGTAACAGAGGGCTGGAAGCAGTGCTATACCTGCTGACTGTCCAAAGTTCTCCAGCTTTGATTTAAGAGACCTCCTGTGGCTGTGGTCCACCTGTGCCTCAGCCCGGACTTGTCATATATGTTTAAAAATAGCTGATTTATTAGTTTTCCTTTCGTGTTCTGTTCCAAAAATAATGAAGAACATTTGTGGCTGGGAAGAAGTAAAAAAATGGCCTTTTGGGAGATGCAACAAACCCACAGAAACCCTGACTCATCAAACTCACTTTGTTTGGCTGCCTCCTATCCCTCCCCTTTTTTTTCTCTGCAAAATTCCCCTGATCATCTCTGCCAGGTTTATTGCTTTACCCATTCACTGTCTTTCTCCTTTTTCTGAAAAGCTCTCTTAATTGTTTTCTTTTATACTTTTTTTCTTCCTCAGTTTTCTGCTCTCCATATATGTGTCCTCTCTACCATCACCTCCTGCAAACACTGTAACCCCCTCCTCACAGGAAACATTTAAAGAAACCAACGTGTCTTTTCCATTTGCTATTCTTCTTGGGAAAAGAAAACCAAAACACAAACACAAACAATTTTTTTATTAAAACATTTCACTGAAATTCGAATGAAACTATGTTTATATGTACAGCTGTAGATTACCTCCTTTTTTTTACCCTCCCCTTTTTAAAAATTTTTTTTCTTTTTACTGAGCAAAAGTGCTGTGTGTACTCTGTGCAGAAATGCATAAATCATCATCTTGTTTTCCTCAGAGCTCATTGTGGCTGTAACAATAAGAGTGTCCCAAATACATAGCTGGCAAATTGCTGCCACAACTGAATGATTAAAGAACTTTCAGGCAGCACTTGACGGCACTCCACTGCTCGGAGCAGAAACCTCAGAGCCACCAGCCCTGGGAGACGGGGAGAGACACGCAGCTTTAAGTCAACATTAAACAATCAGAAATATCGCCAGCAAAGGTGAGGCTTACCTGAGCTCAACAGAATATTATTTTGGTATGGAAAGAAGGACTAACAAACTGAGATATTATTGCCAAGTAGCCAGACCGCAGCAGGAGGACGCTGAGGTGTTTTAGGCAGCACTGCCCTCAGAATGAAGTTTAGGGGATGGCAGCAGCCAGCAGTTGGCACTGTTGCTCCACTGCAGAAGGGATGGGCAGCAGCAGCAGCAGCACCGGGAGCGCAGCCCAGGGATAGATGTCCCGAGTGTCACCTGCAGACAGTCATGGCACACACTGCCTGCACATGAGCACACCCACGTGAAGCACACGCTCTGTGCAGACGTGCCACAAGAAAGGAGGAAAGATTTCCATGGTGCATACAAGAACCACCCTCGCTGGCTCAGGCACTGCAAGTGCAGATCTCTTCTGCCCGTCGAGAGAGCTGGGAAAGCGGCGATGCACTGCGAAAGAGCTGGGAAATCCAAACTGATGTGTCACAAAGTAGCCAAGGACAAAGTCCTTCACAAAAGCAACAAGACACTTCCAAACTCACTCCAAGATCAGAAAAGAGAAGCTTTCTTCCAAAGAAGAGGGACCAGCCTCTCCTCCAGAGATTTGCAGTTTGCAGCGCTGCCCAGAGGAGTGACAGGTGGTGAAGATGAGTGAGGCAAGGCCAGAAGAGGGGATGTCACAATGGAAAGACAGCACTGGCAGAACATGCTGATATGAAGAAAAAGGCTTTGGTAATTTTCCCCATCATACAGTGAGTGTTCCCTTCAGTATCTCACAAGCCTTGGAAAAGACACAGAACAGCAAAACGTAAAATTAAATCTTGTGAATTCACAACTACCTTACCTGCTCCCCCGCCTCCTTCCAAAAACAAAACAAAACAAAACAAAACAAAACAAAACAAAACAAAACAAACAAAAAACCTCCAAACAAGCAACCAAACAAAAAAGGCAATTAAACTACTGACACCTGTATAGCAGGGATAGGGAGAATCTCACTGGGGAAAAATACTACCTGAATCCACAGAACTGCTTCTCTTGGATTTCAGTACATGTAGTACTTGTCTTAGCAAAAATGTAAAATAAGAAAGAATATGTAAAGAATTAAATAGGAATAAGTGAAATTTAAAGACATGAAAAGATAATCAACTGGAGACATCTGGGAGGTGAGAAGAAAGGAACTTAAAAAACCAAATCAAAACAAACCCAACCACATTTCATTGTGAATCCATGGAAAAGGAAACCACTTCAGTACTGGAATTTTAGCCATCTCCAAGTGCAGGAGCATGAAAGCTTGTCTGAAGAAAGGGTAGGTGTCTGAGCTCTGTGCTCCCTGCTCAGCACCAGAACTATTTCATCACTGAGGGCTGCTCTGAAATCAAGGTTATAACTGGTTTTAAACACACAAGACAGAAAGGCAGAGAAAAGTCTGGTCTAAATGGATTAGATTGGTAAGAGCAAGAGGGTCACTGATCACTCGTTTGAGGAGGAGAAAAAGATAGAAGGGAGAGAAAGAAGCAAAACAGACAGAGACTTGTTGAGAAATAGCAAAGAAACATTCAAATAAATTAATCTGGAGTTCCAAAAAGAAAACTGGCAAAGGTGCTAGAGTAGAAGTTTCCCACTGCATTAAAAAAAACCATCCAGGAACAAGAAACAGCTTTGTCTAACAATGGGCCACAAGAAAAACTTGACAATAGGAGCAGCAAAATCCTTCCCTGCTGTGATTGCAGCAGCAGCAATTCCAGAGCACATTCCAGGGGGGCATGTATACACTGCATTTGGTTAAATAGCCTGAAAAATAAGCAATTAATTCCTTTATATTGAGAAAACTGTGTATTTCCTAGACTGAGGGAAATAAAATGAGGCAGATTAGGAATGCATTACCATGTCTGCCTGTTGCAATGATCCTCATCAGGGAGGAGCAGCCCTTTGGGAGCTGCACCTGAGTTTCTCCACCTGCTATTGGCACAGCCTCAAAGATAATTTTGCCAGAGGGTTGTCTCTGTGTGAGTATATTCCCTCAGAGCAAGCTTACCACCAACTGTATAATTTTTACCAAGACAAATCTTCGTAAATTCTAAAAGAAAATAGGATAATATTAATGATCCACCTTTAATCTTCCTTATTTATTTACTGTGTTGTCTCACACTGCTACCTATAGTTACACACATTCTCCTTAGTCACAGCAGCACATAAGCATCTAGATAAAGGGGATACAGTTTTGTCTCTTTTAGTTTTACCTGACACCAAGGCCTCAATTATTGTCCGAGGGGAGGTGATATATTACTGCAAAAATCAATGCACTGCATTGAGAAACCAGCAACTGCCTTCTGCATGTCTGTGTCACACAGCAGGGCCTCACTGCATTGTCTAAGCCATGAATGGTTCACATGTTCTTGGTATTCACATAAAAAAAATTCAAACAACAAGGCTTAAATTCCTTGTGGTTATGGTCTGGGACCTCCACTTGCAGAGAGAGAGGCAGAATAAAACCCATCAGGCCTGTCAGGAAGACTGCATCAGTTTCACAGCAGTTTAGTCCATTGAAGCCCCACTACCATCACAGGGTTTTCTGTACAGAGACTGAGATGAGCTTTGCCTGTATCCAGTAATTAAATTTGGCAGTTTCATTCACGAGGGAAAAATGACACAAGACACCTTTAATCTCATTTCTGACTCTGCCCATCACTTTCAAGGAAGCTGCAGCAGTTTTCCTAATGGAAAAACCAGATGCCTCTAGTTAAAGAGAAATCTGGATCTTAATGTACTGCCACTAGACGTCCCCTTAGCTTCAGCCAAGCAAGCAGAGGTGCTCCTGTAGTCTTGATGGCTTCTTCCAGCCACCCTATGCAACACCAGCAGCCAGGAAAGAAGCAAGGAGTCTTCAGGGACTCTACAGTCTCATGGTTTCTGGACCACAGTAGCTGCACCCATTATTTATGTGCTAAAATCACACCCCGTGCTTAGGTGAGACATACCTTAAGTGTTCACAGCTGCCTGAGGAGAATGGGTCCATTCAGGCCTGGTTGCAGCCTGTCTTTGCCTTTTTGACTGCCTGGGAAAAGCCACCAAGGTGGATCTGCCCCAATCCTGATCCCAGCAGGTCTAGAAATTTCCTCTGATACCCTAATGAAGAAGTAGAGGTTCAATGGGTGTAAGGCAAAGCAACTGTCAAGGGAGCAATGCCTGTGTATGCTCTCTGTGAATGGCCCTTACCTTTCAGAAGAGAAAATCTTACATTCCCCACATCCTGACTGTGACATGAGGTTAGATAAAATATGTTTGGGAGGCATGGCCTGGCCTCTAGCCCAGCTGTCTGACCACAGTTACCACACTCTTTCCTTAAAAACAGGACACTGTTTCTTCTGGGTATCTGGGACTTGCCAGTTCAGCTTTACTCAGCTCACTAGAATGATTTTTGTTGTTGTTCTCATTGTTTTTCTTAAAGAATTTTCAAAAATCAAAGCAATGCCTGTGGAACAGTGTTCAAAACCACTGATTTTTCTGCAGCTTTGGTGGAACATGGAAAAATCAGCTTGAAGTGGGTTGATTAGCACCAGAAAAGGTTCTCAAGGAAATTTCTCTGAGAAATGCAATCATCTTCTGAGACTGACACTCACTTGCAGCTTATGTCATAGCTCACAGAACAAAATCATCACCATCACTTCAGGCATTTCAAGCTGAGATAGAAGGACCAGTTGAGAGCTAAGTTCTGTGTTACCAGAGTGTCAGGAGAATACAGTTAGTGACCCCAGGGAGGATTTTCCTTCTGGTCCCCAGTTAAAGCAACAACCACTAACGTCCTGCCTGATAATTTTCACTCCCCATTCAATAACCTCTACGTTTACACTACTCATCATATAAATTGCCTGGACACAGTTACAAATATTCCATTAATAATCACCAAAAGATCTCCTCCTGTCTTGCTGTGCTCAGGTATTTCACAGTTGACTCTGGTCCATGCCCATAATTTGCTCTCTCTGACCTGAGTGAGGCTACAGAATCACTGCTGCTCCCACTCTGGATGCATGGCAGATCACAAGCACCTACTAAGAAAACACAATTTGTTTGTAATAAACAAATTCAGGTTTCTTCCATTGTCAGTGTCCAAGCCTTGCCACCTATTAAATACCATCAGTCAGGACACTCTTAGGTGCTTCTAATCTGTCCTGCTATGGTAAGAGCAAAGCTTTTGGCCAGAAAGGTCTGAGTCACCTTCTGAGGCATGAGTTTGCTTTCTTCTGAGTTCTCTCAGGAATTGAAACATTCTACATTAGAGCATATATAAAGTGTACACAATGGAGTTTTTGGGTTTAGAGCAAAAAGTAATAATATTTAAACCACAGGAAGGGAGGTTTAGAAGGGGTATAAGGGACTGTTTTCCAGCAGTAGGGATGATGAAGCAGAGCACCTGGGGGTGGTGTGGGACCTCAAGCCCTGGACATCCTTGAGGACAGGTCATGAAAATAGTCATGGGAGACATTTGCCTGCAGTTGATTTTCCTTCTGAACATGTGCCCCAGGCCCATCACCCCCATCACAGGGGGAACAGTCATGCTCCTTGAATTTAAAACGAGATCTATTTCTCTGGGTTTTGTGACAGTAGCACTTAAGGAAGATGCAGAAACTCTCTCTCTTTCAGACCCCAGCTGGGGTTATTTTACAAGGACAACTTTACAATCAAAAAGGGGGTAGAGCTAAACTATTTCTCTGCCAACTCCACCCTCCATAAGCATATGCCAATCTCTCTTTGGACTTTGTCCCTGAATTGGAAAGGTAACCAGAAAGCATCAGATAAGAAACTGGACACATCAAAATAGTCAAACAAAGCCTGAAGGACTTTGACAATAAACACACATGGAGTGAAGACACTTTCACACAGATTCCTTACTTCAGCATGTAGGAGGATCTACAGCAAGAATTTCATTTAAGAGAACGAAATACAGCATTGAGATTTTTATAGCAATCCCTAGCCACTCTCTCTGGTACTTTTTGTACCACACATTAACTACAAGTTTACAGAAGTGTCAGCTTTTGGGCACCGTACCAACATGGGACGAGTGCAGGAACACCCTGAGTGGTAACGTAATACAAACAGAGATAAGGGAAGAGGAGCAATAGTGAACAAATGCAAATGTACTCTTGTTGATCAGAAAAATTCTGACTTGCTTCCTAGAGAAGCTGTGGAGGCACCTGAACCAAAGAGGCCTTCTGGAGCAGAGTTCAACCTAGTGTTAGCCAAAATATGTTGGCTAAATAAATTGAGTAAGAACACCATCAACATGACAAAGCAAAAGATCTCCAGAGAAGGGCAACTAAAATGTTCGGTGTAGTCACGCCACTGCAAAAGGTTACTTAAACAAACTAAACGTAAAACAGTTCAGCAGTTTTATCTTGTCAGAGAATTCATGGAGCAGTGTTGTGCCAGCACAGCAAGGCCTGCCCAGGGCCTGGGAATCATCCCAGCCCCATCCCCTCAACAAAATACCTCTCCTGGCAGGAGCTGGGTCAGAGATGCAGTGGTGCTGGTAGAAATGAGCTCAGCTGCCTCAGCTGTGTCTCAGAGGTGACGCAGCTTTGCTGGCTTCATGTGCCCACAGTGCAGCACAGCTGGGCTGCTGCCATGCAAAAAACATCAACCCAGAGCCACTTACACCATGTTCCTTCAGTGGACTCAATGCACTCCTAAATCAGTCTGTAACCACAGTCTCCTCTGAATTCCCTCCTAAACTGAATATGGTTTGTGTCAGGTCCATCCTTCCTCTTCCTTTCCCTCTCTCAATCACATCCACGCAAACAGACACACTAGAAATATATGCAATTCATTGTTTGTTCAGTGTAATTGCTTGAGTTCCACTTCCTAGTGGCATTCCTCAAGGCTGCTAGCTCTTCTTAAGGTTAAAATACAGACTTCCACGCTGGTCAGTTCAGAAAGGGTAGAGTTACTGCTTTTCTTCCAGCTAAGCAAATTAACTGAATTTACACACTGCAAAGCCCAGGTAGGTTTGCAATTGTAGCACTAACACACGGAAAACGGTGGCTCAGCTGAGAAGTCTTTCAGCTCGTGGTGTCAGAGAGTAACTCTTGGACCCATGAAAGGAATTATTTTTTTATTCAACTGGATCTCTCTCCTACCACTTGGATACCAGGCTGCTGTCTTCACTCAAGTATGCAAATCTGAGCAAGCCACCAAAACAAGCATTAAAAATCTCCCTGGGAATAAAAGTACTGTTTGTACAAACTCTCACATCCTTCTCCCACCTTTCAAGCAAAGGCTGCTCTCACAGCTGTTAAGATGAGGCTCTCCTGGTGAGGTGGGAGCGGAAACACGACGGCTTATCCTTACGAACTGTCTTGGGTGTTTTGCTGAGTTAGGAAAGGACAGGACACCAAGCACATTCCATGGCACTCTGCCAAGCAGGGCCCCAAAGGGTAAACAGAAAGTAATGTGCAGGATGCAAGAGCGTCTTTAAAAAAAAATAAGAGGGGCACCAGATGGTCACTGAAATGATCTGCAACAGGGGAACGTGAATGAACATTTCAGGTTCTGTTCTAACACCTTATTAAACATATACGGATGTGTGTCTCAGGAGCAGGCTGCATTCTGGGAGAGCCATGTCAGGCTGAGATTTTGCAAATAATCCATCTCCTCCACAGTCCCTGGTGAAGTCACCACCTCAGTGCCCAGCTGTCCTGCTCCTTCCAGCACTACAGTTGAACATAATCACCTCAATCATTTTTTTTCGCTGATTAAACTGACTTCCAATGCCACTACAGTAAATTACCACAAGCGGGTTTTGTTCGTTTGCTTTTTAACTGCGGACTCATATAACACAGCGTGCAAACCCTAACGAAGGGCATTTGTACGCCACTGCGGGTTGATACTGCAGTCTAACAGAGAGCAGCTTTGTAAAGGGAGAACAAGGCTACTGCAGTGTGCTCTAGGGCTTTTACTTCCTATGGCCAGCACCGGATCTCTGTTCCCTGTTAATGAACAGCTGCTGTTCATTCAGCCATCGAGGTGGTCCGCTGGGACAGGCTGCTGTGGGACAATTCAGAGGAGACGCACCGCATGCAAAGTCTCCCCTCTTATCTGAACGCTTGGCGTGAACAATGCTCAACCATCCATGCATAACACAAAACTCAGGAAGTCATACAGCATCCCTTAGGTTTCATGCTTCTTAGCTCAGAGGCAGAAAAAGGGGTCTGCCTTTCAGAGAAATGAGCTCTCTTAGAGCCAAGAGGTGGCCATGACAAAAGCTGTGTCCCTTCAACTGGGGATTCCAGAAGAGCTTTTGGGCTACTATAAGTAATCCTCATCTGGTAGGACACACAGGAAGTCACTCCCATACAACAACCTAATGTTCCTGTGATTTTCACTGTGTCAACAGACTCTTAATTACTTAATAGAAATACATTTCTAAAATTTGAACACTGAAATTTCAAATGCCAGAAATTTTCATGCTCCCATCCATAAGTTTCTCTACAGAGAAGCATTCATTTGTTCTTTAAGAGGTCACAGGCTAAAGTCTTGGGAGCTGCTATAAGGCACCACACACCGGTATAATAGGAAGGAGCCTGGGTTCAGTGAGGCACAGCAGATATTGCCTGGAATTCACTTTGAAAAACCAGGTCCAGGAAAAATCTTTTCCTTTTCACCCTTCTGGAAAGGAACCAAAGTTTATCAAGCTTTGTCTACCATGATTTTTCTACAAGTTTAAACATTATATCATGCACTTTTTGGAGGGGGTATGAAAATGGTATATTAATTACAGTCTGCTCTTAATTGTTTTTCTTAAGCTAAAATAACACAGAAGTCAAACAAAACAAAGCAAAACCAAATCAAAACAAACAAAAAACCCCACTTCATGCTGAAATAAGAGTCCAGGCACATGCACAAGTTTAGTGGAAACCTGCTTAAACACACAGCTTCAATTAAAAGGGTGTAGCTCTTTTTTTACACAAGCCTCAAGAGACAGCTTTGCCTAGGAATGGGGAGGGGGACAGGGGGTTGAAAGCCAGCCCAAGGAAAACTAGCCATGTGACCACATAACCTTTTGGGCTGTCCTTTTCTTCCCAGCTAGCTGTCCATCCTGTCTGGGAACCTGGCTGCCTCCCTAAGCACACGTGAAGAGTGAGCCATGCTCCCAGCTGGTGTGCTACAGCTTCACTGACCTCACAACAGCCTCAGTTAACCCCCTGCCTTGTCTTTTTTCTCTCTCTCTTGAAAAAGCAAATAAAACCTCCCAAACATCTCTAAAGCCATTTACCAAGCAGAAATTAGGCAGAAACCCCAAAGAGAAACATTGCCACAAACTAGATTATTTGCAGGCTCAGGAGAGAGAAATGCAAATACATACATGGCAATTGCCCTATCCCTTTAGTTTCTATTTTCTCACCTTTTTGTTTTGGCACAAGAAATAGCCAGCATGTGACAGTAAGGTCAGGGTATCTCTGGTTACAGCAGTGCTTAAGAAGCGTTGTTCTAGTAAAATGACACCACGCACAAGCCACATTATATAAAAAGTGAAGGAGGCACAGGCATGGGATATGAAGCACTTCAGACACTACACTTAAATGATGTGACCACTGCTACAGGCTCTGCCCTAAAAGCAGAATCTGAGCCCATGCTGAGCTTGGCACTGCCATGGCAAAACAATTAGGGATAGCTGGAGAGGCAATCCCACTTCTGCAGCTGCTGAGCTCATGCAGCCTGGGTCCCACTGAGGAGCTGATCCCTCCCGCTGTATCGCAGGGCGCTCACACACCTCATAGACCTCTAGTTTGGGCAGGTAATGTGAACAGAACTAGGCAGCACTGGCAACATCAGCCACAGGGTAGAGGGAGGGTGAGTAGGACATCCTTACCCAAAAGTTTGTGAGGCAGCCACTCCTCCTGCTCTGAACAGCACACCTGCCAGTGCAGCACAAGAAACAGCTGCTTTGGTTTTTGCAGGTGTCTGTACAAGATTTCACGTCCTCAGTGTCCTTCTCTCCTCTTTTCTGCTTAGTCTGAAAGCTCAAACTACTGATTTTCACCTGGTTCCAAAGAATCAGTGAAAGAATCAGTGTAGGCTGGGCAAACGTAGCAGAAGCTCCCCAGAAGGTCCATAAACTTTTCACTAAGCTGGCCAGAGCTTCAATTTTCTACCACAGTGCCTGAAAACAACTTGTCTGCTTTCCCATTTCACCAGGAGGCTCTTGCACAGCTCATGCTGATATTGCAGCAAGGACCATTTGAAGCTACTGATTGGCATGTCTTTTCTGTTTATTTTCTAATAAAAAAGAATCATATGCACTAAGCTTTCTAAAAAGCAACTGTGCCGGCACTCAGCCACAGAGGAAAGTACTGCAAAGGCCCCTGATGCTTTTACTTAACAATAAATTCAGACAGCTTTGTTTACAAATGGGACTGACCTTTCATTTAACTAACTTTTGAAAGAAAATTTGGGAAAATTTATTAGTCCAGAGGCAAATACATTCTCTGAGCTGCAAACAGGCCTCTGATCCCTTTTACTTACATCCAGACATTTCAAAAGGAGTTCAGTAGACATGTTCCAGTTTTCATTTAGTGAAGGCTTATCCTGGTTTATACATTGATCCTATTCCCATTAAAATTAACCACATCCCCACCAATATCACTAGAAGGAACAGTCAAAAGGAGTGCTCAAAACTATGTGCTCCTACCAAAAATCTCAGCTTTTTCCTTCACAACTTAGATTCTCCCTGGAGTCACAAATCAAGTTTCCATAATCTCACCACAGTAACAAAGTGCAAGACTTTACCAAAACCCCTCCAAAATTCCCAATTTGCCTTCCCCCCCCCTTTCAACACAAACTTTGAACTGTATTTGTGCAAAATACCAGAAAATGTTGCTTAGAAGTATAATCAAATGAGAACCATCTTCTTAAAACCCTATTTGCATTCTTGCAAGTGTTGGGAAGCACTTTATGGGACCTTTTTCCCAGAAGAAGGACTTGAGTGGCTGTAAGTTCCCAGCCCCAAGGCAAGTCTGGCTGGTGAGAAGCAGGATGAGCTTTGGCAGTCACAGGGATTACAGCACTGGAGGAGAACATGAAGGAGAAAGTTTAATTATTTTTTGTGACAGATTTCAGCAAAGGCTTGAACTTCTGTCTCCTACATCACACTCAGGTGCTCTCCTCCCATGATTAAGTTAATCACCATTTGTTTTCTCATTTTTCTTCTCACTTTCTACACCATTAAACATTGGTCAGGGGGGGAGCAGCCCCGGCCAGCAATCTCACAGAGGCAGGAGCTTCAGGTCTACATCCAGGTCCAGCTGAGCTGAGGCTTGAACTCAGTTGCCCCCTCACCTCCCTCCCCAGCAGACAGGCTTTCATCTCCTGAAATCTCCCCTCCTCAGGCTTCTCCCCACCATCATTTACAAAACTCTGCTTTTGCTTTGATGAAAAATGAAAACCAGATTTGCCAATCCTCACTTTTTCATGAGGAAATCTTCCATCACCATGTCCTGCCAATCCCAATTGTTGCATTATTAACACACAAGTATTTCAAGGGTACAGTCTGTCTCACCAGTACTGGAAATTTGGGTAGGGATTGTGGAGCAAGGACACAATGTGCAACACAATGAGGATCTAGGTGAGGAGAAAATTTGGGCTATCAAGATTTATACAAATGTGTTTCTACGGTACAGATGATGATTCCTGCAGAACAGAGACTATTTCAAAAAATGAAATTGTCTTGAAAAGAACACTAAATGGAAAGAGTACAAATAGGAGAAGGAGACAAAATAAAGATATTTGTAAAAGAAAGGGACCTTTAAAATACAATGATAGGGCAGGCTATAGTGAATTTAAATACCAGCCTGCAATAAACTCCGTGTAACATGATCCCTGAACACAGCCCAGCTCTTAGGGAGGTTTCAGCTACACTTTCCAGGCATATCTCTTCGACCTTGTCTCTGTCACATAAACGAACTGAAATGAACATATGTTTTTAAGTTTGCTTCTAAAATAACCAGACTGAAGCAGAAATACTGCACTGCCCACACTAATTCTCCCCCCACCTTCCTCAGGGGAGAGAGCAGAGAAAAACCATGCGTGTTAGTCACATCAGATGAAGTGCTACAGTGACGAAGATTTATACAAAACAGAGACAAAAAAAGCCTGTCAGGCCCCAGCTGCGGGTGAGCAATGAGCTGTGAGACCAGGAAGGTGACATTGTGCCAAGCCCCGCTCACCTCCAGCCTTGACGGGCTCCCCAAAGCACACACATCAGCCCTGCAAGTGTGCAGGAAATCACCAGGCACGTTGCAGGGACGTGTCAGCCTTCTGCAACACGCAGAGCTGAGGATGTGCACCAAGAGCAGCCTGGAAATGGATTGGGCAGGAGGGGAAGGTATTGCTGCCCCAGCCTCTGCTGCCCTCCCATAGACAGAGGCAGACCACATCCAAGGCACAAAGGTAATAAAGAGATGCTTTTGTCTCTCAGAGGATGCTACAACAGGCCAAGATGTGCTCTGACAGGCTCATCTAAAGATCAAGGATCCTGGAGTTTTAATCATAATAACAACTGAAAAAGAATTACCCCTGGTATGAACAAAGACTGGGGGATGAAGGGACAGGGAGCAGCCCTGAGAAAGACTTCAGGGAACTGGAGGATGAAAGCTGGACATGACCCAGCAGTGTGAGCTTGCAGCCCAGAAACCCAAGTGCATCCTGAGCTCCATCAAAAGATCCATATTTCTCACATGAATGGAAGTACAACACTACCTAGGAGAGCAAACTGTGACTGCATCTACATCCACCCATCTCCTTTCTACCCTAGAAACTGAGCCCTGCAGACTCTTTTCCTGTCATGGACTGCTTGCTCCTTGAAATGTAGGCTGAATGCTCTCCATGGGAAAAAACCAGACATGTTACACCTTATGATAAGGGGAACTATATATCTGAAATGGAAGCTTGGTTTTTAATGAAATTAAAGAATTCAGACAGATGGATTTTCTAATAATCAGTATAACACTCAGAAAAGGTCTCATTTCTCCATTTGGAGACTGGAGGGTTTTAAGAAAGGCTTATCTGAAAGACACATCATCAAATTGGTAGGAGAACCCAAACCCTCCTGCCTAAAATGTCATTTAATGAGGCTTCAATTAAGATTTAAAATACTTCTGTAGATGAAGGAAGATAGGAAAAATGAATTTCTGCTTAGGACCATTTTATTCCTTGTCTGCCCACAAGAGTACTGTGTATAACTAGTTGAATTTCTATCACAGTATTGGCTCAGCATCAGCTGAAAATATACAGTAATTTACTTCTTAAATAGTTAAAAATTTCAAGATCTAGCACTTCAAAGGTACTTTGACTACAATGGAAAAAAATTACTTTGTAAAATCTTAGAAAGCTCAAATTGGCAATGTCTCTTTAATTGGCTTTAAAACATTTAATAAAAGTTTTATGATACAATCCTACCCTACAGCCACCATTAATCCCATATGGCTGTGAGAGATACCACGCAGCCTACAAAAGCTGGAAGAGAACATTTTGTTTTGTTTCCCATCTATTAGTGTTTACTAAACCAATTACAGGAGATTTAACAAATCATCTCAGAAAAAGAAGCTGCTGCAAGCTCTCTTTCTTGTTATGACAGGCAGTCCCGTGACTTATTCTGAGTTCTAGCCCCAGCTCTGCCCCAACAGTTCTTCCAGTCTTATGCAAACAAGGAATTGTTCACTTCTTTCTATTTCCTAATCCCAAACTGGATCACCACCATTTAATCTGCAGAGATGCTACACAAAGCCTTGGAGAGAGGAGGTTAGCATCATGTTGCCTCATTGCACAAGATGACAAAAGGCAAGAAAAGTGTTGAGGCAGAAGGATGAGACTTTCATAAAATGTAGATATTTAGGCACAGACTTGAGTAGACTTTACAATGAAGTTTCAAAGGCAAGGTGGCATGGAAGGTGGCATGGAAGTGATAGGCTGGTAGAGCTTGGCAGAATATGATAAGCACGTCTCACAATATATCAGGAGATTTCTCAATCTCCCAATGTACACACTAACATCAAAAAATTCAGCGGCAATTTGGGAAAAGCAAAGCAGAGGATGGAAAAAAAAAATTCAGTCTGCAAAGCAGACCAAAGAAATGGCCACTGCAAAACTGAGAGCCTACTGAGAGGAAAAACACGCCCTGTGGTCTGTGTGCAGCACCTTGGTATGAAATGTGGAATGAAGAGCTGAACACAGCTGTAAATCCTGCCAGCTCTACTAGAACCTCTGCTCATACAGCACGGGTGCTCAAGTGAGGCTTCATATCCTTTGGCAGCACCACTCTGCTCCTACCATCACCACCCTCCTCCTGGGCTGCCAACTAGGCTAGGACTAACCCACGCAAAGATGAGCTTATCTGGCCTTTTAAAGCACTCTAGTACAATTAAAAAAGCATGCAGGCAGGCTAAAATACATCAATGTGATGTTTTAAAGCCTACTTTTCTAAATTCATTGTTCCTTTTGACACAGAGCATTGCCCACTAGCAGGTGGCACCAGCAAAACCCACAATACATCTGTTTTTAAAGCATCCACAGGAAATATCTGCAAGCAAAGAAACGAGCAGGAGGTCAGACTTTACCTGTGGGGTTCTCTTTACAAGCTAATTGTTTCCTCCTCATGACGTTGGCTTCTGCCCAAGTGAGATGTACTTCAAAGGGAGAGATTCCCCAGCTGAAAGTGCTGTGACCAAAGGGGACTGGTCACTTTGGGATCCAGACCCCCAAGCCTGTGTTGCTTTCATTCTTTTGAATAGTTAAAGATACGGAAAAGAGACTGCAAGTGCCTGCTCCCTCTTATTTTATCCTGCAGCCAACTGACATGTGATGTGCTGTATGAAAATGATGTGTGTTTTTCATGCTGTCCAGACTGCAAGAAGGTGCTGGTGCAGCCCTGCTGCAATTAGTCACTTGTGTCTGCTTGTTGCTCTAGGCAAGGAAAGAAACAACATGCCAGTGAGGTTCCTAAAGCAGGTAACATGGAAAACAGCTGTTTACCCAGTGCAAGGAAGTAAAACGATCATTCATCAGAGCTGAACTAAGAATGCCTGAACAGCCCTGAGATGGACCCGAGGGAGCTGTGTGAGGTTGTGTGTCAAGTAATCATGGGAGTTGGCAGGAATGATCGTGGTGCACTGAGGTGAACCTCTGACCAAGTTCTGCATTAAAAAGAGGCAAGAGAAATCTCACACTTTTGGAACATGCTAAGATCTGGTGATGAGCCTAACTCTGTCCCAAAAGCCTGATTTGAAGTAAGGGACTCTCAGTGACTCCCTCTCCCTGAATCAGGAGTTAAAAACCCTCCAAACCTCAAACTCTCAAAACACCTTAGTTGCATGATACAGGCAGTATCCTCCCACAGTAGCTATCCCTATTCTGGGTGAGAAAGAGGTTACACAGAGAGAGCCACCACCACTGCTCCCTTGGGAGGCAGGAAGGGCTGTGAATGCACAATCATCTCTTCCTGAGCGGCCCTTCCTGCCACGGCTTGCTCAGCTCTAGGTGCAACACACAGGGTATCTCCCACCAGCATCAGGTGGATGGCATGCTGGAAATCATCAAGACGGGGCTTAGATTTGCAGGATGCCAAAGGAAAGGGGTTTATACTGGACAGGATCAAATAGCAAGCCAGACTAACTGAGGTGAGATATGAGGACACTTACTCAGGGCCTAAGATTAATGCCACCCCACATGACAAGGGTCGGTATCTGAGGAATCCAGAGACCACCATGCAGCTACTGACCTTTGGCTGGGGATCTGAGAGGCAGCGCTCACCAGCTCCCAGGTTGGTCATGTGCCAGAGCAGACAGGAGCAAAAACTAAGACACTGTTTCTAGAAGAAAGTGATAAATCAGTAAACAGAGTGTCAGGGGGAAGAAATAAGCTGGCTTCTGGCTCAGTTTGCTGCAAGCCCTGCTAACACCAAACCCAAGCGTGAAGACAATGCCCAAAAGAGAGGAAGCTCATGAGACAGTGCCTGTATAAATGATGCTGGTAAAGGACTAGAGCATTACCTTTCCAAAGGATTAGGAGGATTACTTCTTCAAACTGAGGATCTCTTTCCCTTTCCCAGCAGTTTCTGATCCTCGAAAGGAACTCCTCATCCTCCACAGGAATTTTCAGCCCGTAAATAACACTCCCTGAATGCCACTGGAGCAACTCAAGCTCCTGAAGTGGACACCAAAGAGAAAAGGGTGCATTTTAGGGGTTGTACTGCTAGTGTCAGCCCCTCTCCTGCTGTGCTATGGGAAATACGGCGGTGGTGTATAAACAGCCTGGATAATTTAGCTCTTGTGTTGTGAGATTTTGTTTCCTCTACTGTCTGTGTGGTTGCTGCTTCTAGTACAGCATCCACCACAGCTTCACTCAGTGACTACAACCCAAACCAGAAGGGGGTTAAAGTGCTGAGCAGGCTCTGGCTATTTGTACAGCCACCTCCCCTGGAGGAGCACCCCACAGCACCCAGCACAAGGGCTGTGGCAGTGGCATTCCAGGGGATGCCACAGCCTGGGGCCCTGAACCTGTCCCAAGGTGGCATGGGGACAGGGACAGACCAGGATGGCCACTGGAGCCTGGTCCCTGGGAAGCCTCTGTGCCTTGGTGCAGTGTGAGCACATCCCCACAGCCACAGGAGTGGTGAGAACATAATCTGGAGCAGCTGCTGGCATTCTTCTTGTACCCCAGGAGCGATCAAAGGCTTGCAGTGGCTCCACTTCTCCAGTGTTACTAGAAGCAATGGAACAGCATCAAGGATACATTGGAATTTCCCTTTTATCGCAGCTGTAGCCACAGAATATTTATAGGAAGCAGAAGGGATAAGTGACCCAGCCATCAAGTATTTTCCTAAATCTCTCCACAGGCACAAGTGGTAGGCATATTTTCGCCCTGTCCTAATGATGTCCTGTTTCTCCCTGTCCATGATCTCCTTAGGGATCCAGCAGAAGTGCTGTACCAGTGCTGGAAAAGTCAGCCCAGGTGAGGTCTTTGGAGGACAGATACTGCTTTGGAGGACTTGCAGTGAAAAGTTTTCACTGAAAGTATACATATATCATATTCCCATTGCTGCCAAGCTGTAAGTCTTGAAGGTTTGAAAGCAATCTTTGGTCTTTCAAAGAAGAATTTACCAAGAACTAGTCCTTAGCAGACATAAAAGTTATTGAAATAAAAAAAAAAGAACACATCACTTAAGTGTTTCATTGTTTGCCAAGTAGTTTACACACACCAGCGGGAGCTAGGGAAAAAAAGGTGTTTGCATAAAAACTGCTTAGGAATGCCCATTACATCACACTTCCCGACAAAGCCCAGGCTGTTATCCTGGCAGTGGTCAGCCTCATCATGCAACAAAAATCACCAAAGGGAAAGGATCACAAATGCTTCCATATGAGGAATCCCTTGGTCACTAAATGAAGGAGTCATGCAGGCAGTGTAAGGCACCACTCAAGAAGAAGGTGTCCTCAAGAAGTATATTGGAATAGGTGTGATGACTATTGTGATAATCTGTGAAAATAAAATAAAAAGATGCTACAATTTTTTTTTAACCAGAGAAGTGTTCTCCAGGTCAGCTTATATCATTTGTGACAGAAGTACCAAGAAGTAAAAAAGCAATCTCACTTCATGTATAGGCCCTCTACTAAGCATACACAGACCTTATTTCTTAGAGTTTAAAAATGAAGCTAGAAGTTTTCCTTTATATGTGTTCGTTTATTATAGGTAATGGCAAAATAGAAAATCAATATTAGTCTTGACACATGCTACCAAAGTCTCTAAGCTAAATAGTTGAAAATACCTAAGTAGATATTCCACATGCAGGACAGGCACATGCTATTTTATGTGAGTTATTAAAGGACTAGGCTGAAAATATGCAGACTTTAAGACCGTGTTTTAAGAAATTTTAACTGAAAACACATGCAGAGTATGCATTCTAGCAGATAATTACACAGAGTAGAGCACGACTCATAGAGAAAACAGAATGTGTAGCAATGCACTTTTTATCTAACAAATACAAGTATTATAAAAGTACTTTCAGTTTTCCTTTTTAAAAAAAGCTTATTTTTAGGCACTACAGGTCACCCACCTCTAGAATCTCACTGATCTTATCTACAAAGTGTAACACACCTAGATCAAGAAGATTCAGGAGAATACTATTTTTAACATGTTCTCTTGTCCAAAAGAAGTTTAAAAAAAAGGAGGGGGAGGGGGTGAGGACAACCCATGGATGTCCAAGGAAACACGAAATCTAAATGATGACAAGGCCAATCCTTCTCAATCAATGACTCTTTCTCCTTCCTTCCAAGAACTGGGGATTCTATATTTAAAGACCTCACACATTTTCTTCTGTTCCCAGGGTACATAGCAATTTGAGATAAAATGAGTAAAAAGGTGACCTCTTTACTTTAAAAGATCCCTTACCAGTTTTGCCCAGGTAAGGAGGCCGTTAAGTACTTTCTTTACCTGAGATTTCTGCAAGTTTTTAACATCAAGAATCCTCAAATGTCTGACCCACTTTTCCTGCAAAAAACTTAGATCTAATTTTTCTTTTTATTTTTTTAATCTACTTTATTTGTGTGGAGTTTAAGGGGGTGGAGAACAGAACACATATAAGATGTTGCTTTTGAAATCCCTGCTCTTTACTTAGGTCTGAGATGACTAATGCAATTCTAAAATCCTGCACCATCAAGACATGAATCACAAACTTACCTTAGTTGCTTCTGAAGGTGTTTTTGTGTGATTTAAGAGCTTCACTAGAGAAGGCAAACTTGTGTTGATAGGATGGCAGCACTCATTACTTGCTAGTCAGGCCAGGCTGAAACTTCATTGTTTTTGTTTCCTAGAGAAAGAACTGAGATCACATCTGCATTTTATAAAAGCTCCTGAATTGTTACTGATCGACAACGACCAACAGCCAACACTTTGCCTCTAGAAACTTACATTGTTTTGCAGTCAGAGTTGCTAGATACCGTGTCCTCATAAAAAGTCTGGTGAAGTCATTTGTGCTCTGAAATTGAGAACTGTGCTTCCCTGAACAGCTAACAGAAATTATTACTAACAAGAATTATATGTGACAGGCTCCAGGCTCCATTATTCGGCTTCCTTTGTTCTTTAAAGGATATTCATTATCAACTGAAAACCTGCTAGTATTTCTAGCTTCTATGAAAGAACCGTTTTTTATAGTTAGTAACTTAGATGTAAAGGGGAAAAAAAAAAAAGCATTTTCTTGTCTGTTTTCCGGGGTTTCACATAAAATCTGCAAAGGCACTGGAACAGCAGGGTAGGGAGCTAGAGCAGCTAGGGGACTTTAAAAGTCTCATGTGTAAGAGGTCTTCATGCTATTTGCTGTCGGTTAAGGTGCAGGAGTGGAGGGAAGGACTTGTAAAACCCTCTGCCTCTCTCCAATTTCTCGAGCAAGCACATTGGCTAGTTTTGTAAGGACCAGTCTAGCAGTGAAGCTGGAAGTGAGGTGACTTTTACCTGTTACCCTGATGAGTGCTGGGGGCTCGTGCCTGTGGCAGGAGTGCCTGGTGTGGCTGGCTTGCCTCATGGGTGATGGACCACTCTGCCTGCCTGTTCCTAGAAGCACAAGTCCTTCTCCTGCCCAAGCTCCCCATTCTGTGAATTATGGCAAGTCCATCAATCCTTCTTTCACAGTTGTTGTTGAAGGATATCACGTATCAGGCTCGTGTACTCCTGCCAGAGAGGCTCCTTGCACTTGCTCTTCCCCCCAGGACAGGCACCACAGACTCAGCCGTGCTTTGCTTAGCTCGGGATCACGTGCAGCTCCGGGCACGCGTTGCTCTCTTGCCAGAGCACATGAGCAAACTGGATGTGCTCTGAGCCCAAAGCAAGTGAGCCAAAACTGTGCCTTGAAACTCCCCAAAAGATGCTGGATTGAGAGAAATTATGGAAAAGCAGGTTGTGGAGTGGACTTGGAGCATAGAAGTTGAGGGATAGGAATCAGCCACCGGGCAGCAGAGCCTCTTCATGGAATGCTAGTATGGGACTGGAAATAAGGAGGTCTCTGAATGTCCTCTGCCACATCAGACCCTTCTCTACTCACCCCATTTCCATCTCTCCATGTGTTTGCTCCTCTGTTGGAAATACCACAGAATGGTGGCTATAGCTTAGACATGCAGCTGGCATCGACTCGTCCTCCTACGTAGCCTGCTCAGCACAGAGAGAGGAGCTCAGAGCTGCTCCTGTAGGAAAAAAGTGGTAATCAGTGATATGGGAACAACAGGGGGGCATGGAGGTGGCCACTGGTTTGCCTTCCTCCTGCAGGTACCCCCAGCTCGCAGCAACACGCAGACAGGGTCTAGCAGGATGAGCCTGTCCACAGTAACTACAGCCAGGCTGCAGTCTGCCTCAGCTTCCCCTCCTTGAGATGGAACCCAGCCACCTCAGAGCTGGCTCTTTGCACTGTGTTGTCCAGGTAAAGCACAGGCTCTCAGAAAACCTCAGTCACACTCTGTCCACTTTCCAAGAGTGTTTTACACACATCACCTTTGTCCTGCAGGACATCCTAACTAGAAATTTTTGGGCTGGGATCTAGTTGGCTTGCACTTAGTCCTGAACTTCTTGGAACATTCCTAAATGTGGAGTGGCACTTTTCCCATCTTCTCAGGAGACCCTTGCAGGTATCTAACCAGTAACACTAAAAGGGTTTCATGGTAGAGTATTCTCCAGGTAGGTTCTCAGCCCTAGCAGCAACTAACTCTTTTCCCAAATGCAAACTAGTGCACACCTGCTGATTTCAAGAACTGCAGAGATAAGTTATCATGATGGATTCATTAACCTCTCTTGGAATTGCATAACCTGATGAACTATTACCATGCACAGAAAGCCAAGTAGGGTATCAGAGGAGATAAAATGAACTGCCAGGCAAAGACTATTGTTATGGGTCAGGAATAATGTTCCATGAGGGCTAAATTTCAGGTTGATCTAGGAAGGCATAAAAGACCACGCACTTCCAGATTGAGTAGGGAGAACTCAGCATAGATGTCACCAAGCAGGTGGCTAAGGACAGGGCACATCTGCAGAGTGGTGTAAAAGCATGGCCTCGAGTGTTTTGTGAGGACCAGAAAAGACAGTAAGAGCTGTGTGATGAATTTTATAAAGGATATTGTCTCCTGCTGGGCTATCAGCATTAGGAAGTACATACATTTTTCACACTATTGTGGAGCAGAACCAGACCATGAGGAACTTGAGTTCAGTCACTTACCAGTCTGGGATTTCCTTCCTATCCTCCTTGCCTCTACAGTAGTGGGTTTCAATCACTGGAAAGAAGAGGTGGAAATTGTTCTACACCTCTGCGGGGAAATGTCCAAGACCTGCCACCCTAAACCACGCGAAGCCTGTGCCCTGCTGCCGGCAGCTCCGGGTAGGGCAGCAACGCCCCAAGCCGCTCAAGGTGCTGGTGGCCCACGGGCCGGCGCTGGGGCTTGCCCGGAGCAGCCTTTCCCGTGCGCGCAGCCCCTGCCGGAGCCCCCCGCGGGGGTCGCGGCGGGGCCGTCGCTGCGCGGGGCGGTGCGCGGGGAGCCGGTGGCCGCGGGGCCGGGGCGGGGCCGGGGCGGTGCGCGGCGAGGCGCGGTGCAGGGCAGCCGCGGGCACACGTGGCTCAGCCCCCCAAAAAGGCGCTCCCCGGCGGCAGGAGAGGGCAGTTCTTCCCTCGATCCCCCCAGAGCCGCCGCCGGTCCGCTCCGTCCAGCCGTCGGTTGGTGCCGGTGCCAGGGGCCGCGGTTGGCTGCGAAGCGGAGGCTCCCGCCCCCTGCGGAATCAGCCCCAGGTCCGGGGCGGCCCTACCTGCCGGCACGATGAACCTCACCGCTGAGAGCCACCGCATTCCGCTGAGCGACGGCAACAGCATCCCTCTCTTGGGGCTGGGCACCTACGCCGACCCGCAGAAAGTAAGTCCGGGGGTGCCGGGACGCCCCGCGCCGCTGGCGGGGGCAGGTGCCGGCTGCCCTCGCTGCAGCCCCCCGAGCCGCGGCTACCCTCCTCCTTTCCTCCTGTCCCGGCTACTTCTCTCTTTGCTCCTTTCCCCGTGCGAAGTTAAAGACCCAGCTCTACCTTGAGCACTGCCGGCAGTGCGCGGCCCGCAGATGAGGAGAAGGTGGGAAGAAATAAGGAAAAGAAATCCCCCCCAGTTTGCGGTGTGCTGCAGCTTCCTCTGTCGCCCACCGCCCCGCGCCGCTGGGCGCACGGGCAGGGGCGCGGGGGACCTGGAGTCGGGACGGTGCCGTGCAATGCCCGGGTCGGGAAGGGATGGGACCCCCGGCAAGGCGGCCGGGAGTCCTCGGCCCACCGGAGCCAGGAGGGACGGTGCCGTCGGCTACCCTGCCTTGCCCCCTGCGCCGAGAGTAGATAAGATGCGGGATTTCGAACCGTCCTGCGGCTGCCCCCGATACTTTCCAAGTAATGTTCCTGAAACAAAGACCCAAATTCCTGCATCCTGATTCCTGCGGCTCCCACTGCTGTCTGCCAGCGGCCAAACCACTCTCAAATATTCTGCATCCTTCGGTTTTGCGCCGGGCAGGCATCCCGCCTGACCATGCCGATCGGCTGCACCCGTGGAGGACGGGGAAGCACACCTGATGCTTCTTCCCTCTGCGGACCTGGGAGCGCAAAGGCAATTCAGTAGCCACTGCCTACTAAAGCTGTCCTAAACTGCCTGATCTTTCATCAGTTCTCTTTTTTGTTTGTTTGAAGAGTTGGAAAAGAGGCATCGTGGCCAGAACCCTTCTTGTGTAATAGCTGCGATGCAATGTGTGTGTATGACTCCACATATCACAAGGTATTTAAAAGTACCTTTTAAAAGAAAATTCTTGATTAAAGCCATTTAGCAACCACTGCATGTACCGTGGTGCATCAATAACGGTGTCGAATTCTCAACAAACACTACTGCAGGCAATGCATGAATGATGCAGAAAGGGCGTAAGACGTCCCCAGGACTGCATTTCTCACTGGTTAACGATGCTGGTTTACACGGGGAGAATCAATAGGAATTCATGACTTCAGAGCCTGGGCATCGTCCCCGACATGTCTAAACTTCCAAGAGATATTTTCAGCTCGTGCATTCTTTGAATAATGGTTAGTGAAACAAAATTAAGGTCTCTAACAGGAGTTTTGATATAGCAAAGCATAACGTTGCATAATTCAGTGTCAAAATAGCTCTGAGTGAACTTGAAGCATCTTTTTCCAGACGTGTACATCATACCCCCAATCTTCAAGTCGCAATTTTTGCACTACTTCTAAGTTAAGAAAAATGCAGCTGCCAGCACAAGAGCTCCTACCTTAGTGCACTTCCTGCCTGCAGCCCGGACAAGCCGTGACCCAATACGGTGGCATCAGGCAGGGAGCCCAGAGAGGCAAGTAACCTGACGGAGCTGAGAGGGGAGCTGGATGGGATTCCCCTTACGGAGGCAGCTTCTCGGCACTGCTGTAACCCTGCTAAGAATTCAGTCTGCAGGAATTCAGCTGTCCCAAAATCAACAGAGCAACATTTCTGCTTCTTCTCCCCCTCGTCCTGCAAAATCCTGACATTTCCTTTCTTTGCCTCCCGTGGTTCGAGGTGTACGGCGAGCCTTTGCATGGAGCTCAATGAGCCAAAACGAATCATTTTTAGGTAGGGCTGGTTCTCAGCCGAATCAGCCCCAGGTAGTGGCTTTTTGCTTTTCGTGCATACGTCCTTTGTTTTCTGCTAACAGAAGGTAGGGGGGACAGGATAAAGCAGGCAGGGCAGGCATTGCTACGGCAACTCCAATTTAGAGCGATCGAAGCCGCTGTGTAACCGTACCCTCAGCGGGGATGGGTGCACATATCCAACCACCCTTTCTTCTTCCCTCTGCTTTTGTAGGAGTTTGATTTTCTGAGCTTTCTCCTTCTACACGATAAACACGTTAGAAAGTTATGGGTGGGAGGAGGAGCTGAGAAGAGGTAGAGAAAATAGCAGTGATAAGGCACTTGCCACGGTCTCATTTTCGCAGAAGACCAGGTGAAACAATGTGTGTTTATCTGGCGGAGCTGGGCTGGAGCTTTACGCTAGGATCAGGACTGCTATTTGAGTCGAAGAACTTGTCACAGAGAGCAGCTGGGGAAACGCAGCGGCAGCAGCGTGCTGTGGGATTTGTTGCAGAATTGTGCTGCTGGTCGGTGATGGGGCAGGACGTTTAAATAGGTCACGGCTTAAAATTTGCCCGTTTCAAAAAGGCTGCTTTGCTGATAAGGGGGGTGGGGAGCGGGGGCTTCTGTCAACTCCTTGCTGTGGCAGCGGAGTGCTGCTTGGCTGGGACAAGCTGCTTTGCCGAGTGCTGACTTGTGCCTGTTGCAACTTCCAGCGGGATGCCTGGCGAGGTGTCTGTCCTGTTCGTCCTGCCTCAACAGCTGAAAGACTTTGTGGCAACCCAGGACCGCTTCAAGGTTTATCTTAAGGAGTGAGACTATAAACTAGCGCTGACACGTTTCCCTTAAAATGCTTAGCTGTAGCCTTTTGTGGCTGAATTGCTTAAGAAGCAGCATCTGAGCCACCCATTCTCCAGCGGTGGGGGCAGGCAGCTGGTGGTAGCGACAGCTCAAGCCAGCCCCAGCACTCTATTTCTGCTCATGAGTCAGATCCCTGCAACTTCCAGCTATTTTGTGCTTTGATATAAAATACAGAGCCATTCATTTGTCAGGTTATTCATCTTGCTCTTGGAGGCAGGTTTTTGATTTTATGCTAGTTTGTTTTGATTTTTTTTCCCCCAAGGTTATTCACCCCGGCACCTCCATGTCAGAGCAGCTTGTCCAAAACAAATCTGTTTTCTTAGTGTCAGGCTGTAGCCCAGTAGCTCGTAATGAGCCTGGAGTGTTCTTCCTGAAGTGCAGGAATGTGCTCGCTGGTTAAGCCAACCAGGCAGATCTAGTTAGCCATGGAACAGGGAAATCTGCTTCTCCAGCAGTCAGTTAGAAGAAAACAAAGGCAGGAGGCCAGCTTTCACGTTTCAGGCTTTGTCTGCATAAACTGAACAGCAGTGTCTTCAAAACTGAAATGTGTCAGCAGCTTGCCTTGCTCATCTTAAATAACTTAATTGTTCTCCCAAAGACGACTTTGGGAGATAAGTCATGCTTCTCTCGTTGTGAAATACTCAACAAAAAATACATCTATTGACAGAAAGTCTCCTGTACAAGTTTACTGACTCAAAGTAGTACATCACTCAACAGGAACAGAGCTGGACCACTGTGGGAAAGGTCTGTTTGATAATCAGACTCATTTTAATTGAATGCTCTTTCCCCCTAGATGTAAGAGAGCTTTTCTTCTGACTGGGTAGAGGTTGGGATGACAATTCAGCTAATTCTTTGAGGCTGAAAAGTGCAACGTTGGGGGTTTCTTTTTGCTTTACTCTCCCTACCACAGCAAGAAAGTACAATGAATCCATTGGCTATCAGTTCATCTGCTAACAGGAAGAAAGGAGTCTTCATTGGGACATAGAATAGAATTAGTCATAAACTTGGGTTATTTATCAAGAGAAGCACATAAATTTTTTTACAGGTTTAATTCATGTTTCCTGTCCTTATTTGAAAATAAAAGAATGCAGTAATTGCATAATTATTAAGCTTATTTTTTTTTTGCAGGCAGATTTCAGTGTGTTGAAGTTGGTTTTGCATTCTCCTTCATGCAAGGAAGGAAATGTATGATTTGTATTAGATTCTTGCATACATAAAAAATTAGGCTGTTTATCCTACCAAGGACAGACTCAAGCAAAAAAGTGGAAATCTCAGTCATTGACTCCTTCCCCTGTTCTCTCTTCCCTTCCCCAAATATTCCTTCTCCTCATGGGTTTGGGTGGGAACCACAGTGGGAACTGTGAATCAGGACTACCAGTGCACTCCAAACAGCTTTAAAATTTGAAGCCAATTCTACCTCTGTTTGGCTCTGTGGATCCTCCTGGCAAAGCCCTGTGAGTGCAGGAGCAGCTCTGCCAAGGCTCCAGCAGATGCACCGTGTCCAGCTCCCCCTCCCTGAGGGCCCCCAAGCCGTTGACCCAATTCTCCAGGGCATTAAATAGATGGGGGAGAGGAGGGAGAGTGCAGTCCCACAGGGGAGGGTGGTAGAGGAGGACAGGCCCCTGGATGAGCCCCTGGCATTGCCCTGTGCTACAGCAGAACCAGCCCAGCCCATAGTAGGCTCCCATCACTCCCAGCACCAACTCTTAGTTGCCAGCACAGCCCATTGAGTGGTACTGGTACCCATCTGGAAGCAGATGAAGCGTGGGGACGAGCAGTCTTAGAGGGGAAAGGTGCTAAAAACACTCCTAAATCCTGGAAATCCTATGCCTCGTTAAAACTGCACTTATGCCTGCTTCACTTTATAACTCATCCCTGTCAACACAGCTAAGATCATCAGTCCAGTGTCTCCACATAAATACTCGCTGTTTCCCTGGAAGGTCAAGGGGCCTTGGCCACAGCTCCTCTCCTGCCTTCCTGTTTTGACTGAGGGAGGACAGTGCTTGGAGAGAAGGTTGTAGCAACCGCACTGTACACAGGCGCTGCTTCTGAAACATAAGATTGGGCAAAGCGCTCAAGAATAGCACTGGGTGAGGGCTGCTGGCAAGTTGCGACTTAGCTAAAAATGAGGTTCTGAGGTAGCCAAATCCATTCATAAACTGGAAGCAGTTTTGTGGAATAGTTTCAGGCAAAACAAATGGCAAAGCATTTCATTTTGGGCACTGGCAGTACATGCTGAGGAATCAAAGAATTATTAAAGCACTTGGAGGTAGCAGTTGCCTTTCCCTGAATAGCCTGCTGGTAAGGGAATCCACACGGGTGGTGGGAAACCAGATTCAGTCCTCCTCTCAGCCTCTGGGGATTAAATTCATATCAGACAGCTCAGGGAAATAATGTGATTGTGGGGTAGGTGATAGCTAGAGAGAGGCAAGAAGAAACACGCACAGGCTGGAGCAGGAGGAGCACCCTCCCCATGGGAAAGCACGCTGCCCACCAGCCCCACAGCACTGGATGCAGAACTTGGTATGGCATCCAGCCAGGAGGAAGAGAGACCCATTTCCCCAAATCTTTAACTACCACAAAGTAACCCTTGTGAGTGCCCAGACAGTCTGGGTTTTGTTTAAGAAGAAATTGCTGGTTTGAATCAGGGAGAGGAAAAGTTCATCCAGGGCTCCCAGATCCAGTCTTAGTGACCAAGTTAAAAAAAAATCTGGTTTGGATAAGTAAAAACACTGTTTTGGCACCCTGAATTACATTTTACACCCAAGTTAGAAGCTGAACAGAGTAATTTTTCATTGTACAGGTCTAACAGCCTCTAACGCTCTCATAGGATCATTTATGCCAAGAAGTTCCTCGCACAAGGATGTGCATGCACAACTTTTTCAATCACTCTTAACAGTGCTGGCTGCACCCCTGCTGCAGGCTGCCTGCCTCTGGAGCTGTCATAGGCTGCTGTTAAGTAAAAAGAGGCAATAAGTGATTTGTCCCCATGATGGGATATGGATCTCTGAGCTGCAGTAAGGGAGGAATTACACACAACTTAATCCCTCGTTTTCCTCCTAGAAAGCCACCACTGGCTTCTGAAATAGGATTGTCTGGAGACAGCGATGATTTCAGGTAACTCGTAAAGAAAGTCACCTGGCCTGACCCAAAGCTACAAAATGAATCATGTATTGAACATTCCTGGGGGAAGTGACACCTGAAATCTCCACAGACACTGTTGATCTTAAAGGCTCCCACTTCTTGATTTCTTACCTGTAAATTTCTCCTACTGTGACTCAGACAACTGTCTTCCTCTTGAGGTAAACTTGGCTTCTGGATTTTTTTCTTGAAAGAGGTGAGAGAGGCAGTCACAAGAGCAGGAACTGTTCTAACATCCAAGTGCTCTTACAGCCTTATCTTATTTCCCATGACATGCTATTAAAATAAGTATGTAAAGAAAATACCTCAGTCCTTTTAATGTATGAATTCAAACACATGAATACATGTTTGAACTCAACAAGTATTGAGTATGAAGTTAGCTCTCTAATGAAGTGATCTTTATGAACCTACATGAAATTACCAGAGATGTAAGCCACGGAATTACTTTTTTCAGAGGTAAAATACTGGGAACCCAATTTGAACAGAGCTGGGGGAGTCAGCTGGGATATTTGGTTACAAAGCCTCTTATTTACACCTTGAACTTAAGAAGTAAATAAAATTTCTGAAACAAAATAATTTTTTTTAAAGTTATTGGGTTATATCCCCTTACCAGCACTCTCAAAAGATATTGTGTCCCTTCACAGTCTCTTTTGGTAACCACCACTGGCTTTCTCAAGCTCTTTGCTTTTTAAGCAGCAGTGCTACCTGATACAGTACTAGCTCTTCTTGTCTTCAGGGAGTGCTTTGGAGCAGTGGAGCCATGGCTGGCTGACACATAGCAACATGAAGTGTCTCATGGTTGGGATTTCTGAGATGTTTCAGAGGATAGCCTCATGCTCCCTCAGTCTCTGAGGATATCCTAAAATGATATGTCCAAGTGGAGATTCATACCCTTGAGTCAGGGGTGAAGGGAAGGACACACATTACTGCAGCCCAGAAAGACAACTGGGCCTGCTACATGTCCTGGAGGGCTCCTTGCCTGCCTGTTAGTAAACTCTTAGCCTAACCTTCACACCGAACAATATTTATCCTGAAACCCAATATCTGCAGCCAGATCGCTCATGGAGTCGTGACTCAGTTAGTTTTGTGCTTGAAGGACTAAATCATACTGAGGCAATTTTGTTTGCACAGACTGCAGATGGCATGCCTTTGCTTCGGTGGCTGCTATCCTGGTGTTGAGTGATGCCTTCATTGATTAATTGCTCAGATTTTATTCTTTAACTAAGTCAGTTATTGGCAAGACCCAGTTGCCAAGAGCAGACAAAGGCAATATTCTTGATATTTGGTGCCCACATGCCTTGAGGAGGTGCAGCAGCGGGCATCAGCTTTTAGCAGGCAAGAGACCAACTTGGCTCTTGGGCAAGAGCTTGTGTGAGGAGTCAAGAAGCTGGAGTGATTGGGCTCTAGTATTGCCTTAATTCATCCCTGCTGTTTGCTACAGAGGTGGCAAGTATGCCAGGGAATAAGTGGATTCACACATGAAAGAGTGCTTTCTCTGATCAAGCTCCTTATAACAAAGAGGTGAGGGTACACACACAGAGGTTAAACTAAATCAAAAGGGTCTCAGAACAGGTTCTGATTTTATCAATGACTCTTGCTAAAAGCTTACTGTTGCATGACACATTTTAAAATTCACTTTCTTATGTGTTCAAGTAGCATGTTTACTACCTCTGATTTATCTTGCATTCTCCTTTTTTCCTCAACTGTACAACTTTTCTGTTCTGCCACTGGAGCAGCCTTCCTCCATTTCTTTGTCTTTACCACTTTCTTGTTCATGTTTAGCCTTGACATGTTTAGCCTTCACGTTTAGCCTCCTCTGCCTGCAACTGCCTCTTGATGCCTCAGTTCCTGCTAGCTCCCTGTAATCTTGTGTTATACAATGGAACATTTTTGGCTTGCATAAATGCAAGATTGCATCTTTATCTCATTAAGAAAGGAAACCTAAATAATATAATTAGAAAAATCAGGTAATTAGAAGAGGTAGATGCTTTTTTTCCTGAAATGTGGCAGACTCAGAAACTCCTAGCTTTTGTATAAGAACTGTACTTCAACCAAATTTTAAATTTGGATTTGATAAAATGACTTACCACACTCTGTCAACTTGGAGGAAAGATTCTTTCACGCAACACTCTTGGAGACACAAGCTTTTTTCCTAATACTTCAATTTGCACAAAGCCCATGGTTCTATGACATTGTTGAATTTGCAAAATGCTCTTTTACCTCCATGTATCTTCTCTGATGAAATCTCTGTGGTTCTTCATTTCCATGAAACCTGAAGCTTAATAGAAAACAAATTGATAGTATTACTAATCTCTACTTTGTGCTAATGGCTTCTGTTTCCAGTTGTGAACACAATTAGTGTCTAATCACGTGTAGCAGATTAAAAGCTGTGTTTACTGAAGCGGTCAACACGTAAAATTCCTAATGAGGAAGAGCCCAGCCTTGTAGATAAGTGTGAATGAAAGACATTTTTAGCTACAAAGTTCATTATCCAAAGGAGGACTCCTGAGCAAAATGGACACAAAATTGCTGGTCCTGGAAAATGGTGAATTTTTTAGTTTGCTGTAATGAGCAGATTGTGCTCAGAACAACTTCTTCCCCTCTACCAGCCGCCTCAGCATGCATAAAACAAAACCCCTTCTTCTTAAAATGATAGCACCTCTAACCTATAATGACATCTTAGCTGCTCCATGAAAACATTTTCAGACTGCTCCAGGACCAAGAGAGGTGTCCCCATGCAGAGCCGAGGACTTGCACTGACGAACCCATTGACAGCCAGATAATTGCCTGGCCTTGTGCAGTGATGCCTGCCTAATCCAAGCAGAGGGGCTGGCTCTTGCAGCCACCCTGGCACTGTGTCATTTGGCTCCCAAACATGGCACCAACACGTGCAGACTTGGACACGGCAAGAGTGCTCCACAGGAAAATGCTCCCAGAACAAGGGGGCCTTTAGGAGGTGACAACTTTGTCTGGGAGTCAGGACAACTTTTGGATGGTGGATATTAGGTACCAGCATGACCCACCAAACTACATGTCTGTCTATGACATGGGGTAGAGTTGTGTTTAAACAGTCCGGATCCAAGACTAATAGAAAGTTAATCCAGATAAGCTTTTAGGACAGTAGCACTACTCAAAACCAGTCACAGGGATTCTTCTTTGAAAAGTAACCAAACCGAAAGCAGACCTTTTCCATTCCATAGCTACGTGCTGCAGTGACAAGCACTAGCTGTTTCAATATACCCCTCTTCCAAAAACTACAAAGTTAGCTGTTACCAGTGCAATAATACTAAGCCAAATATTGACACCCAAAAAATAGCACTTTTATTCTTCTCTTTTCCTATGGCTTTCTAAATATGCTGGGTTTTTTTAAAGCCTGCTCAAAAGCCACAGGGAAAGCCTATCTATCTAAATAAAAGTTGAGAAGATTGTTTTATAGAAGATGAGACAGGGAACCACTGGCATTGTTGAAGAGGGGAAAATCTGAACCCCTACGAGTGAGTAATCAGGATTACCACAACTGAAAGATACGCTTTTTGGCAAGGACATTTAGAGCTCAATTTTCCAGGCAAAGCTCCATTTTTAAAATGTTCCTGACCGACTCCATACATTAAATATGGCTGTGCACTCCTATGTGTCCCTGATTCCCCACAGTTCTCCAAAAAATAGTGTAAGCTGTTCTTGCAGCTCATGTGGGAAGCTAACATCTGGATTGTCTCTTTGGTTGACCTAGGAGGCCAGATTTGTCAAAACTTGAAAGCACTGTGCAGAAAATGCCTCTCTAGGCTTCGAAGCCAACCCTTGTTGGTTCAGCTAACTAGGTGGTGGAATTCCCCAAGTTTTACATTTGCCTTTGCAAACACTTCTTCGAACTGGCGCCAGAAACCTCTCCCCTTTAACTCTAGGGAATGAAGCAGAAGAGCTGCTGGCAACCTTTTCTTCTCTTTTATTGCACAAGTTGGTGCTTTATCTTCCACTTGTACCTCACGCATCCCTGTGATTGCATTGCCTGTCTGAAGGGTATTTTGATAGCACCCACCCTCCCAGATAGATCCATGCTTTCCAGGGCCAGCCAGAGGGCTGTTGTGTCCTCCAGCTCTTCAGGAAACTTTCCCAGTCCACCCCCCAGCACTGTGAGCACAGGGACCCAGGTGTGCACATCATGTGCTTGGTTTGCTTTAATCCTCTAGCTGCCAGCAGAAAGGTATGGCAGCTCTTCAGCCTCACCTTGCATTAACTGACTTTGTGTCGAGTGAAAAGTTGCAGCGTTCCTAAAACTGAGGACTCTGCAATCAAGCGTTAAAAATAACTCCAGCACCCTATGCCAGCTACAATAATAAGGCTTTCCTGAAGACAGCTTCGGCTAAATCCTAGAATAACAATGTCACAGGAATTCTAGAAATGCTAAATCTGCAGTTATGCAAATCTAATTTCTGTTGTATGGACAAATCCCATGCTTCAGGCCACTGATAGAGCATCAAGTTAGAGGAGAAAGGCAGCTCTTTTCCACCTTCATTCAAGACCACAAGTGACACCATTCCCCTGTATTCTCTGCGCATATTTGCTGTCCTCCACCTTCCAAGGCAACACAATGCATGACATAAAGCAAAGTTCTGGGCTGGCACAGCAGCCTGTGGCTCTTAGCTGTGTTCTCTGCCTCCATTCCCAGCTCTACCTGCGTGTGCAGAGAACCCTTTGCTGGGTTTTGCTTCCTGGACGGTGGCTGCCAATGCTTCCGGGGGACGAAAGCCAGATTTTCCTGTGTACGAGAGAGAGGGATATGCTGGCGGTTGCATTTTCCAAGAAAGAGGTGTACAGTACAGCTTCTCTTTTACAAGATTAAACAATTCTAAGAATGTACCCTTGTGTGGCTCATATCCTCTGGCTTTGTAAACTCAACCTGTGCTTTCCTGCAGGGCCTTCAGTACACATGCTTTCTATGCTCTGTCCCTAACATCTTAAGCCAATCCTTTTTGCCAGTTTGTCCAGAAAACAGGCAAATGGAAATAAGCAATTGGGCTTCTAGAAACTTGCATAAGAATCTGTGTGTGAGTGCTGAGCTCTGATGAAGGAGGCTCTGAGCCCAGGAATGTACCTACTTTCTCCTTCCTGTATTTAGCTGACTAAGATTCCTAAACAGCGGCTCCACATCCTAAATTACAGGTTTGGACTGGAGCACTTGGCCCATGGCTTGGATATCTTGTGTAATTCTGCTGCAGCTAAACTCAGATTTTTCCAGAAGATGGCCCTGTGTCTCCTAACACTTCAGGCTTTTCCCCCCAGGATCATTATTCCCAGCTGAGAGACTGCAAAGCATTGCACTAAACAGGTGAGATGCTCAGGACTAAGGTAAAGGGCTTCTTCCCTGAAGTGCTGCTTCCTCTGCTCTCATGTGTTGCTGATACTAGTGCAAGTCTGTAAAGCTGCTCCTGTAAAACAGGGCAGAGCAGAATCTGGAAGCCTGAGTCAGACTGTTTTCCCCTACCACACGCACTAATAAAGAATAAATGACGATACTGATGTTAAGACATAAAAGCAATTACTAGAGTAGCAGTTCACATGGTTTTGCAAGATTATAATCTACTGCCAATGTATTCTTTTAGCTTTCTCTTTGGAGATAACCTTCTTAATCAGCTGGAAAGCCAATGGAAATTGCTGACCAGAAAAAGATGCTATAGAAAAAGCAAAAGAATTGGAGGGCAGCTGAACTGTGACACTAAATAACAGTACTAAGTCAGACAACCACTAACACTGCTGAGCAAATACTGTTCTACTTGAGTGGGAAGGGAAAAACTCATGGGTATGCCTGCACAAAAATATTCTCCTGTGGCTTGGTCATGTGCACTCATAAATGAAACTGAAGCTGAACCATTTGCTATGGTAGGAAGAACAGTTTTTGACAAAATGGGATGTGACAGAAGGTGTCTGGAATAAACATTAAAAATTAGGGAAGTTTATAGCCTCAGAGGAAAAAGAGAGTAGACCCTTTCAGACAGACAGAATTGTTGAAGCACATTTGTTTTTCAGACTCACAGAAAGTGGTAACTGGCCAGTTGGCTACTTCATCTGTGGAGAAGAGGCCAAATTGCTGCTTCCTTTCTTTCTTTCAGTGAAGGTGCACATCTGAGTCTGCTCCCCCAGCCCTTCTGCTGGATTTATTTATCATGGAGCCTGAAGGAAACAGATACCAGTTAAATCTGTCATGCATGATGGTAAATCAGCCGGTTTACAAGCTATTGATTGAGAGAATAATTGTGTCTCTTGTTTCCTTAAAGTTTATGATCTTAAAAATAACACAGATGCTATTGAAGAAATTTATTAGTGATTGAGCAAGTCCTCCTAGTCAACCAAACAGTTATTTTTTTATCATAAAACATGGGATAAATTTAATATGGTTCTTTGGCACAAATTAGTGACTGTCTGCAAAAGCACTGAAGATAAATATCTGATTTACAGTGCACAAGTGGTTACAAAATTTCAGTTCTAAAACAAGTCCTTGATCAAAGTAGCATAGTTGCAAGGCATGCTGATTAGAAGCTGAAACATTAATTCATTAATTATGACGAAGGGTCAAGAACACCTCTTATCTATGCTTAAATAAAAAGTAATAAAGAAACAGAGATTTGTCTTAAGGCCAAAGCTAGAGAGCCCTGAATTACTACTAAGAAAGCACAAAGGTTTATGACACAGAGACTTTTCAGTAACTCATCTAGTATTTGTACTACTCTAAAAGCAAGCCCTGCTCATTCAGAAATGGTGCAAGAATAAAGCCCTGTCTGGAGTGAGCAGCCAGCATAGGCAACTGCATTTTAGGTAATTAACTGAGTATAACCTGCAGGAAGGAGGGGGAAGAGGTCTGGAGCTCTGAGTAGAAAAAGGTGGTTGCCAGTGGCCAAATAGCCTGGGAAGTGCTGTTCCACCAGCTCCTGTGATTAGTGATGCCAACCCTCATGCAACATAGACACATCACAAATTTCTATCTGCACTTAAATAAAAGTTGGTTTTCAGATGGTAACCTTTGACCTGGTTACTACTGAAGGCCAGTGAAAGATGGAAGAGATTTAAACACCTCAGGCTGAGCAGTGATGTAGAGGGGAAAGATCCAGGTTTGTGCCTTCTCTGGTGGAAAGATGGATGAGCAGTGGTGGTTTGGGTCACTCAACTTTGGTATGGTCTGTCAGGAAACAATGGAATAAGATACAACACCTAAAGCAACACTTCTAAAAAGTGGCAATACCACAACATGACTAGCCTGTGCAACTCATCAGCACAGTTTACCACAGCTCATAACTGCAGGACTTGGAAGGATTAAATATGTGAAATGCCAGAAATGATAGTTTCTCCATTAGAATGAAAATAAACATACGGTATAAAGTTTCCAGACTCACAGATGTCTCAGACCTTCAGCTGGGATGGTTCAATAGAGGCAATATTTTCCAAAAACGGTTCCCTAGATTGCTTTGCATTTTTATATGAAGCACCTTAGACCAGAATCTGTCAGAACTAATATACCACATCAGATGAAATGGACTAGTGCAATAAAAACATATATATATATATAATGTAATCCCATCTCCGGCCATTGGTAATCAAGACCTGATCCAAAAAAAGCCACCCCGAGCCCCTAAAGAATAAGGTTATTCCTTGAGATGGAGAAGCCTTTCACAAGATTATTTGTACAGATGTAAGTCCCATGTAAAAAATTAAGAAATACACAGAAGTTCAGCTCTAACACAAGTCAACTGATTCAGCCAAAAGCAGATGCAGTAACTGCAAGCATTTTCCTCTATTCTACCCTCCTTCCATGTCTGAAACTGTGCTGTTCCCTTACATGTGAGACACTACCTTTCCTCACCTATTCCTTCTGCTTTTCTTACTGACCAAAGCAGCCCTGGTGACTGAGAAAAGATGCAACTCAATAATCAACATATCCTTGCCTGTTAGAGTTTAGTTTACAGTGTCAGGAAACTCTGAGGAATAGGAATAGGGAGCTATGTTAGTGCAATCTCTCAAGAGTGTGAAGAGGGAAAATTCTAGTACTGCGTTCACAATCCCATTTCTAGTCTCTTCAACAAATGGCAAAAGTAAAAGAAAAAAAAAGATTTTTTTTTTTGTTCAAAATCTATATTATGGTAAATGCATCACTGTCCTCTAAATGCTCTGCTTTCATACACTTGAATGGTAAAAGTCAAACAGGCTGAAGAAATCTAGAAGACACACTGTTTGCAAAATCACGTTTCAGAGAGAAAAAACACTGATAGCACTTTTAGAAATATACTTGTCTTTCAGATAACTAATAATCACTTAGGCTTGAGCTCCCCAGACCTTTCAACTGAGCCCTGCTGCTCTGAGTCAGTCAGCCTGAGCTTTGCCACTGTGGCCCCAACCTCGTGTGGCTCATTGCCGGGGCAGAGGTCTGAGGTTACCATCGTCAGTCACCGCAGGCTTGTAATACTCGTGTCAGAGCTTTCATCCTGATGCCTCTCTCAAATCCTCTCCTGCAGGTTCAGGCAGGGACAAAGCAGAGAACATGTTGGAGGTTGTCATTGCTCCATGCCTCGCACTTCTGTAACGCTGCCCAGCATGCCCCAAGTGAAAAGTAGCCACTGAGCGTGCCTGAAAAGCTGGTAGCTGCCGTGGTCTTTGTTACATCCGACTTACAACCAGGAAAGGGTCCTGCCAGGGGCCAAGCGTGCTTTTGGGAGGCTTCCACAATGAAAGCAGCAAAGCACTGAAACAAGTGTTTCATTGTCTCCCTCAATTAAGCACACAGTATTGCACCATCACTGCTGTAAATACTCTAGAGTGCCAAATTGTGCCGTTTTGCTCCTAGGCCCTCATTCAGGTCTGTAATAAATCAGGGCATGTGTGAATGGCTTTGCATTTAAGTAACCTTTAGGCACTGCGTGCTGGAGCAGAAAGTTCCTCAAACAGAAGTTGGTCCATTTCATGTCCCCCAGAGTCAGCCGAGATGGGGCACTGAGCAAGCAGGCTGGAATATGGTCCCATTATGCCAGAATGATCTGTCACCAGCCTACAGTTCTGGTACTGAAAGACAGGGATGAAGACATCCCCAGGTGTCTTCAACAATCCTTCAAAGACTTTTCTTTCATAAACATGGTAGGGAAGACCAATGTCCTTAATCATTGAAGCATCCCATAGCAGCTAGGGTTTCACACCTTCTAGTTTAGCAGGTGGTAGAAGAGAAGCTGTTTCTTTCATGCCAAACTCGTGGACAGCCAGGCCAGTGGCAGCTGTAAAAGGACAGCTAGGAGAGAGAGGAAGCAGAGCTATTGCTATGGTGAAGAATGGACCTTCCCAACAACACTTACTGCCAGTCCTGCTTCTTTTCTTCCCTTGGCATTGTCCAAACCAACAAATTTGACATCCTCTCTTTGTACTGTCTCGTTTCCAGATGCCTCTGGCATCTGCTTTCTTCACAGGAGAAGCAGTGTGGTCTTGGCCCTGCATTTGCAGATACCAAAATCCAATTCTTGCCATTTGTTGTTGACAGAAAGCAGCACAGCAGAGCAGTTTGACTTGCCCTACTTCAGTTTTTCTTAAAGTGAATCAGATGTCCCTGTTGCAGCAGAGCAATGGCCATGAAAAGGATGGGAGAATAGCATTGCTGCACGCCCTTGGCCACCACCACTTAGAGCTGCTCTCTCATTATAAAAAGTGTAGGAGCCATAAGTCATTTTCAGTACAATTTTAGTGACCAGACAAAGAATTTCAGTAACCAGTTTGGGGGTTTTTTGCTTAGTTTGGCCTACATGTATTTTTGTTTGCCACACTGGCTAATGGAAAATATGACTGTTCTGAAAAAAACAAGCTTACTCTGAATTTTGGCAGTGATGAGCAAACATAAATGCAGCACACAATACAAAAATGTCACTTATTAGGAGGTTTCTTGGGCTCATCTTAAACTGAAGCAGTAAAATATATATAAATATACACTAAAGCAGCTACTGTTTCTTAACCACACAGTAAAGCAGCTGTTCAGAACTGGGAATACCAGTAGATAGTCCTGATCTTCAGATTGTGATACCAAAAATTGTAAGTTGATTTGAAGAGAAAGAAGTCAAATCCAAATTCCTGCACTGCTGAAAGGTCCAAGCTATTCAAAAAGCTTCTGATCAGCAGGTAGTTGACCAGTTCTGCTCAACCAAAAAGTCATCTTCCCCTTGAGTAAGCGATTTTATCAAATGGGTGTTATAGGTAAGCCCTTGCTCTCTAGATAAGAAATTCTGAAATTATTTTCATATCAAGTTCATTTGATTCTACTTCCTGAGGACACTAGTATTTTCTCTTTCACAGAGACAGCGAGACAATTTTTTTGCTTTGCTGCCTTTTCCCAGTCTAATCCCACATGCTCAACAGTTTTGAGAAAAAGTGCACAGCCCTTTTATTTAGAAGTTGGAATGTGGTCCCCTTACCTGTGAGGTAAGGGATGGTCACTCGGGATGAATTACACCACGAATCTCACGCATGTCTCAGGGACTCTCTAGCACTGAAGGAGAGGTAAGCAGTAGGCTGACACCACGTTCATTCTTTTCCTTCTCCCATCAGACTCCCAAAGGTTCCTGTCTGGAGGCGGTGAAGATTGCCATCGATGCTGGTTACCGTCACATCGACGGTGCCTTTGTCTACTTCAATGAGCATGAAGTGGGACAAGCCATTAGAGAGAAGATTGCTGAAGGGAAGATCAAGAGAGAAGACATATTTTACTGTGGCAAGGTGAGAACCTGTACTCAGATTATTTACACTAAATCCAGGATTTCTGTGAATGGTCCTTCTTAAGAGTGCCGGTGGTCAACATTTGGAATGTTTCCTTCCAGATCCAACACCCATTATTTTTTCTTTCCTAGCATTACCAGAATGCTGCAGATCTTTATGAACACCAGGTTTGCTGTGAGGCACAGGAATCACTGTTGTTTCTCTGTTTAAATCTCTGATAGCAGTGGGAACCATGCAACATCCCTTCTGCTTTGTATTGTAGGCACTTGCAAGTTAAGACCACGGCTACATTCAGCCTAAAGTGCTGCCTAACCTGTTACTGTGCCACATGTTATGTTGTCACACACAGAGCTCCAGCTGGACAATGACCCTGCAACTGAGCTATTTTCTGTTAGAGCAATTCCTTGCACAGGTTTGCCATGAGGTTGCACAACGAAAGAGGTGGGAGCAAGCACGTGCATGCCAATGTCTGCGTATGGGAGAACAGCAAGTGCCTACATTGGTACTACTGCCAGAAAATTACTCATCAAGCTACACCCTTAGTTACTGTATCACTAGTAATTAAAAAGTTCTAGGATGATGAATCCACTTACTTGGAGAGAAGCTGTCATTACACTTCTGTTCTAGAGCAATGAGGCTGCAGTAATGTGTGAGCTATTTTATATATTCAAGTCTTAACTCTATGACTTGACTCGCTCCTGAAAGAATGAAATCCCTTGTCCAATGAAGAGTCTGACAGAAGCTGCCACAACTATGATGAATTACCCAGGTATAAGAGAGCTCATTGCACATAGCAGAATAAAGACTGATGGTGCCTGTCCAGTTTCTAAGGGAGTTCACGGTCTCAAATAGTCCTTCCTGCAGTGCTTCTTTGAACATATCAGCCTAATATTTTCCTCTTTGCCTTTCCCAAATAAGATGTAATCCACAATTACTCAACAGACTTGCAAATAAACACCACAGTTCCTAGAGTGAAAGATCCCATGGGATGAGAGGCCTGGCTTGCTGTGAGCGATTTAGTTAAGTTCTGTGATCTAGGAAAACTAAGCTTCATATTGGATGGTTTGCAGACCAAGTGGATTTTCAGCAGCTATAGACCAATTTCCAAGTACAGCAATTTCCAATCTGTAAAATATGCACCTCTTTTCCAAGTTTCCGGCTTGGTTCTACTGATAACAACCTTGCCATTCTGAGAAAAGCCTCACGTTCTCAAATTCTCTGCCTTTATCATGGGAATTTCTCAGTCTCTCCTATGCCAAATATGTTGATTTGGATCAGTGAAAATACTTGGTTTCAACAGTTTTATAGTTTCGTTACTGCAAATTATCAGTAATATTACGAATCAAAACCACCAAGTTGTGCCAAAAGGTTGGAACCAGATGTCCTAACAATTTTGAGTATTTTAACTTTCAACTCCTTCCCCTGCAGTTTATTTGCCCATATCAACCTTTAGGCTCTATGAAAGCACATCTCCTGGTAAAATTCCCAAACCTCCTTTATTTATTAAGCCTTTCTGTATTCAGCTGTCTGATCTGATCACCAGGTGATTTTCCTAGTCGATAACCACTACTTAAACATTGAGTCATTCGACAAACTGCAGGTCCTGCAAGCCACAGGGCTGCGCCACACAGTATCACAACAGCCAATGCCTGTGCTCCCAGCCTGCCCCATGTCTGTGAGGTGACACGCACATGGATTTCTCTTACAGCTGTGTCCTGTTTGTGCTTGACAAAACATCAGCTGCTCAGGGTGATAGTCGATCATAACATTTCTACAATCTTTAAAAGTGTCCAAAGGCAGAAACGGAAAATACTCTGCAACTAATTCAATCCATCACAATCTAGGTTTTTCACAGGTTTCACTCATAGCCCTCACAGCAGCTCTGAACTTCCCAGGAGTGGGAATGGATCTCTGTTGCCTTATGTCTCTTTAGTTTAAAGCACCTCACAAATTTAAGTAGCTTACAAACTACAGGCAAATCTCAACACAGTAGACACTTCAAGCATTGATCAGTAACTGATTGATATGAACTGTTGCATCTTCTAGGAAACATGGTAGCTACACAGACCATTCTTGGAAGCACCAGGCACTACAGAAGTTAGTTAAGTTTTCTGCCTTATTGATATCAGAAGCACTGGAAATTCCCAAGAGCCTTCAACCTCAAGCCCCTCGTGCAGATCTTTCCTGAAGCAAAGCTGCTGCAGATGGGAGGCTGATCCATCAGCAGGGGCTGACGAGACCAGCCCTGCTGAGTGGCAGCGTTACTGGAACAGTGACCTGGTGTGATCGCGCTGCATCTGCCAGTTGAAATCATCAGCACTTGCACTTGGCTCTCACTGCTGGCTGCCTGATCAGGCAGAGCAGCTCAGCATCCAGAAATTTTAGAGGTTTTATATCAACTGCCAACATCTCACTTGGCTTATACAGCAAGACCTTTCTGGTCTCCTCTTTCATCCCAGGATATTTCTTTCATTAAACTAGAAGTAACATTTCCAGGAAATGTGGTGTCCTAAAATGCCAAAGCCAGCTGGCAGCTTTGACTGCTCAAACATGGGTTCTACTTAGGTAGATAATATAATAACTTGTACAAATCATGAAAACAGTTATAAAACTCTCAAGTTTCCATGGCATTGATGTATTGACATAGGACAAATGTTTGCTGTTTTTAAAGACTGGTTCTTCAGAACTTCTGAAGTTTTTAGAGGGAAGCATATTCACTGGCAAATGCTGAGCTCAATAGAACCGGGCTAGAAAGGACACTCAGAAAAAACACTTCTAGGCAATATATCTCAGGTTACCAAATTTCTAAAACACAGTAAGAAACTGGACATGAGGGGCCTACAAAGTCATTTCCTTACTTAAATACAAGTTAAGCTCATTTTGAATGTAAAATGCTTAAAAACATATCAACCAAAGGTTTTCAGTAAATCCAGTAGAACAACTTAAACTCTTGAGAGCAGGACCTTAGTCCCTTACTGCAGTACACCTTAGCCTCTTACCACTGTCTGCTGATCATAAACTCTTCACATCTTGCAGCATACAGCTGAGAAAGGCCTAGTATGAATTTCCAGGTGTTTTGGTTTGTCACCTTAGGGCAGGGTCAGGCGTCCTGCTCTCAGTACAACTTAACACATCCTTGCTTCTGTGGGCAGAACTGAGCAGATTGTTTTCCTGGAGAATAATTATAACATAGTTAAAAAAAATAAAGAGCATCTAAAATAACTCAAAACTTACACAGCCTATGCCCCTTAATACCTATAATCAACCTCTTCTCCCATAAATCACAGTTCAAGTTTTGTGTCTTTAGAACAAATTTATTCTATATCTTGGCTTGCAGTGGCTGTCAGCTTTGGTGGCAGAGCTGACTAGACAATGACCATACCAGCAAACAGCAGGTTTTTCCAACCAACAAAAGTGACAAAAACCTCAACGCGACTCCACATGTCAGTTTTGTAAGTTGAAAAAAAAGAAAAGAAAATAGCCCAACTTATTGTGTTCATTCAAATGCCACTTTAAACCTTCTATTGTGTGTTAATTCTGCTGCAGCTAAAATCGACAAAACTCAATCAGTTTACAAAGAGCTCTTGGTTACTAATTACCATGCTATGGTTTTATTCTTGCAAGGGACTTGCATCAGCAGAGTTCAGTTAGAGATAGTGCTGAACACTCACCAGATGAGCACACTCCATAGCAACCTCGGGGCACAACCCTGAAAGGAAGCAGCTTGCATTAAAGAGGTACAGAAGACTGTGCTTTAACTACTCACACCTGCATTACAGTGACTAAACACAAACACATCTTCCCGTGAGGCCTGGGGAATAAAAGAAAACTTCCCTAGGTCAGCCAGTCTCTCAGGCTCCCTGGCCACAAGAGAAAAGCAGAAGATTCTCTTAGTGCTGGGTGCTTGGCTGTTCAACAGCTAACTCACGTGATCCGAGCTTCTGCCTTCAAGTATAAAACTGACCACAGATTCCTTGTGGGAACAAAGTTTTTCAGTGAAAGCATATGCTTGGAAAACAAAAAGAATCTGCCTAAGTTAATTGAGCAAGAGTTTGCAATATACTCAGCTCAGAAGAACCTATTTTGTAATTAAAAAAATACATAATGGCTTTACTGGGTCAACACTTCTTCAGTCTTGGGCAAAAATTCCTGTCTTAACCTCTGCACCTGGCTCTGACAAAAAGCAAGGTAAGGCCTTCACCTCTGCCTTGCAGGGATGGAGACCACGATGTCTTTGCATTCTGCATACTGGACTCTGTCAGAAGGACAGGAGGGAGAGAGTGTGTGTTGGGGGCTTTAGCTGGTTCACTGTTCCTCCTGGCACCCAAAAAAATCCTGTGCTTGCCTCCCCAGCTGTGGAATACCTGCCATCCCCCAGAGCTGGTGCGTCCCACCCTGGAGAAAACCCTGAAGATCCTGCAGCTGGACTATGTTGACCTCTACATTATTGAGCTGCCAATGGCTTTCAAGGTAAAAAGAAAAATTACTTGGAAAAAGTGCATGAACTTAGCTTGAACCAAGGTCTCCATCTACCATATTTCTTGCAACTTCCAGCCTAGGTTGTCAATAGCATTTTGAGCAGATAACATATATATAAATACATATAACTATGTATAAATACATGTATAACTATGTATATATATGCATAAACATATATATAAATACATACATGTATTTCTGTGCACTACCCACCCAAAGAGAGGCTTATATAAGGTGGTGTGAGAACAGGCCAGGAGAGATGCTGCTTAGAGTGTTACTGCTGGAAGGACAGGTCTCCCAACTGCTGTTAAGCAGTTCCTACTCTGAAAAACTACCATAGTTGAGCAGTACATGTGTCTGAATCCCCTCTGAGCCATGAGGAGGGAGTCACTGGAGAAAGGAGGTCATACAAAGCAGCAACAGGCAAGGGGCAAAGTTCAGAAGGGGAGAGGGAAGGGTAAAAAGTCATCAAGTTTGGTTTCCTTTGTCCCAAATTAAAGCTGCTGGGCAAATTGTGGTTGTGATCTTAATCTCCATAACTGCTCAGCTTCACTGGATCCCAGCTGGTACCAAACATGGGTTGTCAATTTCTCATTCTTAAATGATCAAGTCTGATATTCCCTCATACTGCTGGCTCTGGGCAACTTGCAGGCAAAACCTTTGAATGCAAGGAGCTCACATCACAGTTGCATGCCTACCTCTTGCAAGATCCACAAACTTTCTGCTTTCACAGCTGTTTGTACCTTGCTTTACAATTTTCCTCTCCAAGTACACGATATAAAGGCAAATAAAATGAAGAGAATTATATTCAAAACATGTAAGTGGTTTTGAACTAATTAAATTCTTCTTCTAAGAGAGAATAGGGTCAGGCAATTAGTTGGTTAATTGTTTCTGAACAAGATTTGAGCTTTAAACTGGCCTCTTTTTGCAAGAAAGGTAGATCTCTGATTATTAAAATCATATTTTGCTGCAGACTCCAAATTTCCAGAACTATCAGATAGGAAGCAATTTACCAATGAGGCTATTACATTACACTTGCAGCCCTTTTCTTCCCCCTGAGGAGGTCATATCCTCTTAAGACCTGTATAGGAGTAACCAGACTCTGACATTAAAATTTTATTTATGCAGTCACACGTATGGAATCCTTTTGGGTACATTTCTGAAAATTTCCCACCACTAGCAATTTCCTGTTTCCCTTTTCTTGTGTTTGTATTCTTTAGTAGTTCATTCTCCCACATAGTGAAGGTCATTGTCTCACAATATAAAGATATAGACAGCTGGCTTTAAAGTAATGTAAATCTGACTCCCTGAGGCTTGTATCAACAATCTTGAGTAGTTAAAGGAGTACCAGACCTAGAGATTCATTCATGTTTCTCATGAGAGCAGATTAAAAAATAAGTCACTTTCTTCCTGAAAAAATATACACTTTTCTATATCAAATACAAAATGAAAAAACCCCATCCTTTTGCACTGGTGACAGGTTTCCTTTCTGAGCTCTCTCTCTCACAAATACACCCATCCTGCCTGTGATGCTTGCCTTTGATGAGGAGCATGCAGGTGTAACTCTAAGAAACTCCTACTCCCCCCTAGTCTGCAAGCACTTGTGCTTTCCTCTCCAAAAGTCTAGCAAAAGCAGTCTCTGGCTGGAAGCAGTGATGTACTTAAGACAGAACTTACAGTACCACCTGAAAAAAGTAAGAAACATGTCCCTGCAGAGTCCAGCCAGTAATTTGTCACAGGGCTTTCAGGCAGAGCAAGAGGACTACGGTTTCAGACAGCACCACTCAGCAAAGTCTCACTGCTTTTCGACAGCTCAAGAATGGCCACCACGTGGGGTGAAATTATTTGCTGACCTACCAACATTAGCCTATACCTCCCTGTATTTTTTCCCCACATAGATTTCCCATTCAGGATTTTTGTCCTTCCTGCCTTTAGCTCCCAGCAGTGTTGATCAGCTCCTCCACCCCAGCAAGGCAGTAACCAGCAGAAACCTCCAGGCCACCACGTGCCCTCTCTCTGCCTGGGGAGTTCATACCCCACAGGTATTTTAGGGGTAAAAAACCAGCAGGTTTTTAGGGGACTCTTCTCAGATGACTGATTCATCAGTAAGCATCAACTTGTGCACTAAATGATCTGCAAATCCCTCCCAAACGAGTGATTCTGTCATCTGACAGGAAAGCAGATATTTTGGTGTTACACTTAACAAGTCTCATCTAAGTATCTTGTAATTTTAAATGAATAACTCAAAACAGACTGTTGGCATCGCTATTGACTTCCTGTTGCCCTTCTGTTTATAGGACAGGCATTCACAGGTTGTTAAAATTGCTTTCCTGAGAAAGCCTGCTTATCAAAGACCATTTTATGAAGGCAAGGGGATGTGCAGACTTGTCTTTCTGCATGCGTGTTGGTGAGAAAATTATCATAATGGGAGCAGGACTTTTCCTCTCAGTGGTTAACAGTTGCTGGGTTTTAAACTGGCAAGTAAGCTGTCTGGTATCTTTTGGAGTGCATCCAGACATGACATGATAAGGTGTGATCTCACATAATGGCAGTGACTGTACGGTGTTGCCACACTAATTTCAGTGCTTATGCAGCAACATGGTAACAAGCCACCTTTCGTCTAGTGTAAAACACGAAGCTATCTCCAAGAGACCTGCCAGAGAACACATCAGCATTTCTAGGATGACTGGTACGATGTAGTTAATGAGAACCCAGAGCTAAAATACATGACCAACTTCTACAGGACCTTTTCAAAGACCCCATAACCATCATCCTGACACCATCAAAACACTGCCTTTCTCTCAGCACTTTATCAATCTGCAGACAGTTCTTCCATTCAGAAATTCCCTTTCATAAAAAGTTAGCTTGGTAGAGAAAGTTTTGCCTGGAGACTATTGAGCAGAGACAACTGCACTTCAACACCTTGCAGAGCTCTCTGCAGATAGGAGGAAGAATTGATCATTGTAGAAATCCACAGTAGTTTACACCACATCTCAGTCAAGAGAAGTTAACCTTCAAGCACCATTCATCCTGACTTGATTCATTTTTAAAACATAAATGACAGAGGAAAATAGGAGGATGGTAAATTAGCTGATGTAATTGCTGCCTATTGACTACTATAAAAAAAAATGTTGAATAGAAGTGAGTGAATTAGAAGTGGGACAGAGTAAAAAGGTCCTGAATTCAGATTCATTTACTAAAATTAAACAGGTCCAACTGTTTAATATGTTGAACTTGCACTCCTTGGAAAGTGTGCTGGAGTATCATGGGATGAATGAGTTGTTCCAAAATACCATGGGGTGGTTTTGCAAATAAAGCTTTTCCACCTCACGTTATGATGGCAAACACTTTGCCTTCTAATAGAAAAAAAATGTACTCAACAGCTACCTACCGCCTTCTAGTCAAGATATTTTTTTCCAGCAAGACAGAGCAAACAAAAGCAACAAGTTGTATTTGTGGAATTGAGGAAAATCAGCACATTTGCAGGAGAGAGGCTTATGCCTGTAACTGAGACCTTGGCCATCTGAAATCTGAGGCTGTGTTTTCCTTAGGCTCACTTTTCCCATTAAATGCCTTGGATTTGAACTCGGCTGAATTGGGAGGTGATAGTTTCTGATCATATTAGTCACAGCTGCATGTTCCCAAGGAGTTACCACGTCAACATCTTGTACCCAGGCCTTTGAAATGTAGCGGTTTGAAGTCAGATCAAATGTCAAACACCACTGAAGGGTTTTTGTTCAAAAAACAGAAAAACCAAACCCCAGCAAAACACAAAAGTGAAATTGTGATCAGACACAAGGGAAGGAGGTGTTAATGCATTGCCTGCAACAGCAGTGAAACAACCACCAAGTAAGAGAAAGCTGTGCTTGTGAGATATCAGCTCATAAATCATCTCTGAGGCCTACAGAGTGTAGTGATTGGAAGAAAGAGTTTCCAGTGCTCAAAGAAAGGTGGATAATGCACTTAAGAGGTTAGCTATGCCCATAGCCCTTTACTGCCAGTAGTTCCTGGACCCTCCAGGCATTGGGAGAGTACCAGCTCCGTCCAGCTCCCAAGTGCCTAGGACACAGGCAGGAGGCAAAGGAAGGGCCAAAACGAAGAAGAAAGAAAAAGAAGAGAATACAGGCTGGTACTCTAGCCCAGCCCTTTGGAAGGAGACTAGTCTTTTTGGATGCCATAATATAAAGGTCAAAAGTTTACTGGAAAACAAGGCCATCCAGGAACTCCTGAGTGTACTCTCATGTGATAGTTCAGGAGTGTGTCCAAGGACGATCTAGCAGACGAGGATGTGGTAAGCCCAGCATGAATGACCTGCTGAACTCAGGGTGTTTAAGAAAACTACTCAATTTTTTTTTTGTTGTTTACTAGTAGAAACAGAGTCCGTGAAAAAAATTTTCCTCTAAGGAGTGAATTTTTTTTCTTTAATGCACAGCAGTATGGTTTTACTTTTCAGCCTGGAGATGCACTCTACCCAAAAGATGAAAATGGAAAATACATCTACCATGACACAGACTTATGTGCCACTTGGGAGGTAAGCAAACACAACATCCATCCATATATGCTTTAAACCCACAGATACTCATTCTCATTTTTACTTGTGGTTTTCATAAACATAACTGAAGCAAATCACCAGGGCAAATGGATCAAATTCTACTATCTCCATGGATAAATTTTACTTTTATCCTTAAGCATGTTTCTTTTTGCTATCACCTAATTATTTTTATAACAAAACACTGTTGGAGCATCAGACATGCACATTCCCCCTTTAAAAGAGCACTCTACATTCACTACTTGAAGCTTTTAACATTAGGTTTTTACCAATCCTTCGCCTTTATCAGATCTTCACAGAAAGACAAAGTTGGAGCCCTCAGAAGAAACTAGGTCATCTTGAAAAAAATAAAATCTTTGCACTTGCAGGAAAAAACAGATTTTGCCCTAGAGCTCACCACAAAAAAACCCACAAACAACCAAAAAAACACTATTAAAAAAAAAAAAACCCAAAACAAAAAACACCTCACCACTCAAAAAAATTCCCATAAAACAAAGCCCAAGACCTTGCCATCACTTGCCATTAGAACAAGTTCACTCACTTCTAAGTTTACTTATCAGATGGGAACACAAGATTTTTCTGGTAAGAAAACTTGGAGGGAAGTAGCTTTTGCCTGAAAGATTGCACCCTAGATTTGTTTGTGATGTGCTCTAGTCCTTTAGGCAGATGTCTCACTAAGCCTAATGTCACTTGGCTTCAGGATCTTGGGTGAGGAAGAAAGGGAGTCTAGCAATCTCCTCACATTTCTGCCTCTCAAAGCCATGGACACCTCTTTAGCTCGTGGCCAGAGCTGCTCAGCTCTCCTTCTACACCAGGCCTGATGAAATGGCATCACTAATTACATCCAGTTCACACCGAGAGAGATAAGAGGTGCTACTACATGCTCCACCTCAGCTTGCGCTGTCCAGATCTGGATAGTCATGTCCCAGTTTAGCTCTACTCAAGGTACAGCAGATAAAGATGAAGAATGGTGAAATTCTGAGTGAAATTTTGAAGGGGGAGAGAGCCCAGAGAGGGGCAGAACTTTCCCTTGGCAGCTGAGCCATCTAGGCTGGGTCTCAGAGGGAAGGGGGACTTCCATGTTAACTGTTTATGTTACATTTGAATTTGGCTGATGCAGTTCATTCCCCTCTTTTCACAGAATGGTTGCTCAGATGTTAAAAGCAACAGCTCTCCCAACACTGCTATATTTTTATCTTTGAGCTGGTGTTTAATATAAAGATTATTATATAGTAGGCCACCCTCTTCAGTTAATAAGCCAAGAGAAAAATAGGTGGTGGGGAGTACCTGCAAATAGCAGCATTAATCTAAATTAAAATTGCTCAACTCAACCTAGATAATTTCACTCTCTCAGTGTGGTGCTAGCTGGCAAAAATTAATCCAGATGACTGTATTTGCTGACTTGTCACTGAGAAATAGAAGGTATATGAGGCCAGCTAGACATCATTAAACACACAGTGCCTCTTACCTCCCTGCTTTCAGCTCCTGTAAGACAAAAAGAATAACAAAACCTGGAAGGGCATCCAGCTCCATGGTGGGGTCTGCTCTGCCTCAAACAGTCACTGAATTATTTGTGTGCAGAATTTCAGGCAGCAAAGGGGAAGACCATAGGAAAGGACCCCCTTTCTCTTTAACAACCCAGCAGATGAAGCTAACGAAGGCCAGGGAATATATACATATCCAGTGTTCATAAGAGTTTCTCAGCTACTAGGATTTGTCTGAAGTGCAGGTATCTAGAATGCCTCTCTCCCATCCACCTTGGGTTTTTTTTTCTGCTTGATATTGTACTGAAGTTTTCTGTGAAGATTTTGTGATGTGCCTAGCCAGATATTTAAGGGATTTCACTGCATAAAGACTTGATATGAAAAACTGTTTTATGATCAAAAGGAGTGAATTGACTTATCAAGAAAACAATCTGTTTTGTTCACTTTTCCTTCTTCAGCTTTGAGGCACTGCTAAAGCAGCATAAAGTAAGCAAAACTTTTTAAAAGCAGCTGCCTGGCACTTAAGTATATCTATATCTCAGGTTAAATCTTTCTGCTCTCCAGACAAATTCTAACCTCACAGTAGGTAAAAAACATTAGGGTTTGGTCTGGAAAGCAGGTCGACACAGGAATAGAATTTGGTTTGTCTGGATAATACCAGCCCTCATGCTAATAGAGCTGTTAGTTCTGCTGCAGCAAAGGCTCTCAATAATGGTCTATCTTCCAGCTTTCTCTAAAATGCACGCTCCAAGAAATCAAGCCAACATGTGGGACTCCTCTTGTCTTTGCTTTCTTTGCAGGCTCTGGAGGCATGTAAAGATGCAGGCTTGGCAAAGTCTATTGGAGTATCCAATTTCAACCGCAGGCAACTGGAGTTGATCATGAACAAGCCAGGACTTAAGTACAAACCTGTCAGCAACCAGGTATGACTGCAAGCCAAGGGCAGTGCCTGCCACGGTGCCACTGCCGTTTGGGGAATGCAAACACACAGCCTAAGCCACCATGTACAGAAAGAAGATGTGTACTTTGCCACAGATGCTGCCCTCCATACTTCCATTTCTAGCTTGAAAATATTACTCTTCCTATCTAGGCTAAATATCAATATTTGAATGCTCTGGAGCAACCACTTTCCTCAGTTTCTGCTCCAGGACTATAAAACTTGTGCCTCTGTGCCAAAGCTCCATAACAAGATTGAATGCTGAGTCAAAGCAGATCTTAGATTTCTGCCGTGTACCTTACTTCAAGTCCAAAAAGTCCCGAGAAAGCCATTCAGAGCTAACCAATGAAGCCATGTCTACCTTAGTTGACCCCAGCACAACCCTGCAGATCCTGAGTCACTCCAGGCTTCTAAAGCATAAAAGCCATTAGAAGCAACTCCTGAATTTCTTGTACTTGCTCTCTTGTACTTTTCCTGTAAGACATCTGTAAAAGATAGAGAAAATGTTCAATTAAAGGAGACCCTGTTCCATGACTGGCCCGAGCTGAACAATCCCGTGAGGATGACAGGCACATCCGAGTTAAATTACAGCAGCGGGCTCTGAGAAGGTGACAAGTGGCAGCGACCCATCTGAGTGCCCAGCACCTTTGGCTCTGGAATTTGGCAGGTCTCTGCATTTCCTAGAAATCTCTGGAAAGGTCTTCTGACTTGTCTGGCACAAACAAATATCCACGTTAGCAGTAACAGAGAAGAGGCCAGAGACCAACTTCCCACTCCCAGCGCGTGGCCTGGAGGGCTCGAATGGCCATGAGGCAGGGCAAGGATGCTGGCCACAGCTTGCATTTCTGTATTTGGCCTGGAGGGAAAGGCTGTCTGTGAGAATAGGAAATTCCAGCACCCTTCCCTGGTATTAACATGCCCAGCGGGTGCAAAATGCAATTGCTGTTTCTGGCGTGCCCCTAAGACTGCACTGAGCACTGCTGATTCTTCCTGGGGTCGAGGAAAACCAGGCAAAAGATTAAGCTCAGCTTAGGGCAGCTGGCCAGCAAGCATAGATGTGCCAGATAGCTTCAGACCTGCCAGATAGCAACCACTGCAAACAGTGGTTGCTCTGTCACCTTTTAGACATCCATTTCCCAGAGTCTGAGATCACAGCCAGAAAATCCATGCCTGTGAGGGAATGATGTTTGCAACGTGGGAGGGCAGAGCCCGCAACAAGGTCATAATCTCACCTTTTGTATACATCCCTCACCTTTCTAACTGGGACAGCTTATGCCAACACTTCCCTAAAAACGACATCAGATTAGTCATCCTGAACGGAAGAGTCAGAGAAATGGAGAGCTGACCCACATGAGATGGGTTGCCTTCTCAGTCTACTTGTCTAGTGAGCTTGCCTCACCTCCATAATCCCGATTTATTGCCACCTTTCCACTGCAGGCCAATGAAAGTTCCCTGCAGCCAAATTATAGTTGCAGATGTTAATCTGCTGTTCACCAAAAAAAAAAAAGGCACCAAATTAATAAAAAATCAATCACCCAGAAATGTACAACTAGAATAGTAACCACTATGATGTTTCCCTATTCCCTAATTTACATCTATCCTCTCCTGAAAGCATCACCTGGTCTGCAGCTCTCAAAAATATTGGGATATCTTCTGCTTCTGTGTCTGGTCCTGTTGATTAATCATTCTTTCTGTGTTACTCTTGCAGGTAGAATGCCATCCCTACTTCACCCAACCCAAACTCCTAGAATTTTGCAGACAACATGACATCGTTATTGTTGGGTACAGCCCATTGGGAACCTCAAGGGATGCATCATGGTAAGTCCCCATGTTACTTTCAAATAGAGGGACAATATCCAGGGAAACATAGTTCTCCACTGCTGGGTCTCAGTGCAAAATACCTCTGCCCCCATTTTTTAAAGTGTTTTTTGAACCTCAGTGTCTAAATATTGCTGTTGTGAGTGTAAACTTTCAACACTCTTGCTGCATGCTGTCATCAAAGAATGCCAGGTGTCTGCATAGGAGGTTGCCTTAGGTCTCCTCTAACAGAAGGCAAGTGTTTGGAATGGGGAATGTGTGAGGCTTAGTTGAGGAAGGAGAAACTAAGTCAACGTTAGGACATCACACAGGAAGTTGCCTTTGACAGCCCGCCAACCTAAGAGCCAAAGCTTTTCTCCTGTCTTTCACCCTACTTGTCAAAAGGTGCAGTGTTCTGTCCACAAACAAGTAGATGCCCCTATGTTTTGACATTAAAGATGAGGAGGTTTTTTGTTTTCTTTTTCTTCCCACGTTTCTTCCAGGGTAAATGTGTCCTCCCCTCCTCTACTGAAGGATCCTGTGCTGAATGCCATTGGCAAGAAGTACAACAAGACTGCAGCACAGATTGCTTTGCGTTTCAACATTCAGCGAGGGGTGGTGGTGATCCCGAAAAGTTTCAACCCACAACGCATCAGAGAGAATTTCCAGGTAAATTCATACCTCAGTAGTACAAGGACAAATCCACTTACATTAGCTTAACACTTACAGAAGGTAATTTCCCCATTTTTTCTGTAGACATACGTAAGACTTGACCAATGGCAAATTTTGCCACATTTGTTGCTTTTTGTCCCCACCACTAAATGGTAACAAGGTATGACAATAAGAGAGCAATGCATAGAGGAAATGTTGGTGTCTTTTAACCCTCTAAAGCTAAAGCTCCTGCAGTGAGCAGCACGAGTGAGATGAGGTGACTCAGCAGGTCAGCAGCCCAGGGCTGCAGGAGCTCAGCAAGCACAGATTGTTCTGCCCCATCTTCAGGTATGGGACAGGTCTGCTAGGGAAGGGTTGCTGCACACAAGTGTGACAGAAAGGTTCACAGCCACGCCACCAGAAAACGTTTGGTTTGACTACCACCCAAAAATAAGATTATTTTATGCCTGCATCCCTTGCAGCACTCAGTACTCACACTGCTCCCTACTTTCCCTAGAAATACATTGCTTTCAAAGCTGGTGGCTCAGTATTGCCAGACTACCTTCCACTTCTTGCAAAAAGGTGTAGGCAAATGTGACTGGGCTTATTCATGTCCTCAAAACTCCTGCAAATGCAAGTAAGCATGGGTTTGTGGGAGAGATACAGGGAGGAGGGATTGTACTTCTGGAATCTGGAACATATGAAGGTTGATTATGACAAGAAATGCTAACACATTCCTAACATCTCTTCCATTAGATCTTTGACTTCTCCCTCACTGAGAAAGAGATGAAAGAAATTGAAGCCCTGAACAAAAATGTTCGTTATGTGGAACTGTTAATGTAAGTACAGGAGAAATCTTAGATCCTCATAGAGCATTCCTGTTCTTTCAGAGAATTAAAAAAAAAACCAACCCACTTTCTTTTAATATTAACTTTTGCATAAACAGCCCTATTCTAAGATAAGGCTTAAACATGAGAGACTTTTAATGCAGCCTGAATATGCTCCTGGACCCATTGCAAAAATAAATGTACAGTATTTGCCTGAAGCTCAGGCTCTCAAAGCCCATCTAGAAGAAAGTGAGTGTATCTTGCTATTTCATCTCTACTCTATCTCCTTAAACTCTTTCTGCTATGTGGGAATGGTGGTCCCAGACACTGATAAGGCATAGCATCATCCCTGTCTAGAAGTGTGGATATTTGAGCTAAAATTCAAATAAAATTGAACTGTACCTTTTTCCAAGAAAAACAGAAGAACAGGAAGCTTGTTTGACTGCTAGACCACTTCTTAATTATCTCTTCTGAGAACTAACAAAGTTTGATCTCTTGCTGTTTGTCACCTAAAGCTTAGCACCCAATATAGTTTTGCTTCACCAGAAAGCTCAGACCTACCCAACATCCCCTCTTCCAGAGGATGAGGCTGTTTGTTTTTCCTTCAGCTCAAAACCATCTACAGTTTATGGTCAAACTTTATTTTCCCCTTTTCAGGGCACTCAATAAGTAGCCAAATGCTAGAGATTAACTTCCATGTATTTATCTTTTTACCTTTAATTATCTGTGTCCTGCTAAATCATAGCGTGAAATGATTTAGCATCAATAGCACTCTAAAATGTTGACCATTGCTCAAAAGATAAAGGGAAATGTTGCAAAGAAACAAACAAACCACTTACTGTGCTGCATAAATATGATCAAAAATATGCACTAAGTTAAAAGCATCATAATGGAGCTCATTTTTCACATTTAAGCTCAGCCAGGTGCTCTGAAGCTTTAGTTTCTTAAAACTTAAAATAGCCTTCCATCAATTAGCAGTATTTCATTCCAGAAGGCTTCTCGCAAATGGCCTAGGAGATTCTTAAGTGTGTTTTGGTATCTGACACAGTTTGGTTTTATATAGCAAAACTGAGTTACAGCATCATTTCAATTTTGAAGATTATATACACAAAATGTAACCTTGGTGCAAATGGAAAAGCCTTTTCCAGAAGCAAAATTAAAGGCTGCAAATGCCCACAGGTGAAGAACTTTCTAAGCCACCAATCTAAAAAACTAATAAGTTAACTGCTTTGCTTCGTTAGACTGAATTTGGTCACAGGAGGCCACCAAGGATATAAGGAAAACAGGATGTAAGAGCTCCATGTTTGGGGAAAAATGTTTAAGTACAATCTGATCTCAGCTATGAAAAAGGCCTTATTGGAAAAGTGATGTTGCCACGTAAGGAGCAAATATATAGATTTATATATATAGATATATATGCCTACTCTGCGTTACCACACTGAGGTGTCTGGAATTGACACTGCTTCAGACAAATTACCAGCCTAAACACATTTCTTACTTCATCCCGCAATCTGTATCTGGAAAAAGTCAAACCACGGTACAGAAAGACTTTTGGTTGATCAACTTCATGCAAAACCTTTGACTGCTATGATGCACATGCCAGCAGCAATGGAAAAATCCAGCTTTTCTCTGGTTCTTCCCCTTACCAGCTACCATAAGGTTACTGTGTGCAAACCTGTTGTTCCCATGGTATGAGCAAGCCCATGCAAACAGGATAATGCAATCAGTGGAATGAATTAGCAAGTTAAGCATCTGAGAAGAAAATGGAGGTTTTATAAAAACATGAGTACTTCAGGAAATCTTAATCTGAAATTGTTTCTTCTCCTCTTGGAGAAATCTGGAAGCATTGTGCAGAGCAGGTTTTACATTAAAGTATCTGCTTGATTTATCTTATGCTCCCATTCTCTGCTATGGATGTTTTTCCTTACCAGTTATGCCAAATTGCACTGACTCCTCCAAGTGAATAATTTTCACTCAAAGGAGTCAGACTTTGGAATATGTGAGATCTGATTAGCAAGCATGCTCAATAGATGAAAAATAGAGATAATGACAATGGCAACTCAGACATCATCAAATTATACTGAAGTCAAACAAGCCAAAGTGTTGTGGCTTGTTTTGTTTTTTGGGTTTTTTTAATAACCAACTCAATCTGTTAATGTGTAAACACTTGATCTTGGCTGAATATTGGAATGAAATGTTTTGACACAACCAATTCAAAATGTTTGATGCCTTCCAGTTAGTTACCTTCAATGTTGTGAAATGTGTCCTTCCCAGACTGGAACGACCCACAGCTGGGTAAATGCCAGTATTTGTTGTGCTGTGCTGTAAGGCAAGGCAGCCAGCTGCCATGGTGCACCTGAGAATGCTCTTCAGAAATTTTTCATTTAGCTAATGGAAAGTGCTTGTCAAGCCAGGGCTTGTGTTTTAACATCATCATCTCAAACAAACAAGAAAACCCACAACAGAAAACAGCTACCTCTCTCTCAAGTCTGCCACTAATGGGCAAACACAGTGTTATTTTTTCACCTGGAGTTGACCCTGAGAATTTTCTTCTTGCCTTTTATAATGATCCTGGATTGTGCATCTTCCCTGAGCATGCAGTTTCTAAAACAAAGCCTGAAATTTCTCTGTCTTTGTTAGGCTGCACCCATGACCACCCCTTTCACCCCTGAACCAAAGCCAAACCCCTTATCCCAAAGCTAATTTGTAAATTCTCTGCCACTGTAGATGCTGGCAGAGTATCTACATGCAGGCTGAGCTAGAGGACAGCCAGACCTAGTTTAGGTATGGCAGCTGCTTGGAGAAAGCACCACCCCAGACCCAGACCTGTTCATGCCAGCTTTAAGATCATAAGACAAAGTAGAACAGTCTGGTGTCTCTACCTCTTCCTCACACATAGCCCTTATTTCTAGGCATCTTTCTAGACATCTGAACAAAGTCTTCCCTCTCCACAGTGCACACATGGTGAAGCCATCCCCATTTCCTAAAACACTTCTACTCACCTGAGTTAAATAGTGAGAATAGTTGAAATCCAGAGTCCTGTTGATTTTCCCCATCTCTCCTTAAGATATGCAGTCTGTAGGCCAGAAAAATGGTCCTTTCACCATCCTCTCCTTAAATACACAGGCTTGCTTCCAGCTCTGCAGGGGCAGCTATTCAGAGCAGAACAGATTCTGAATAAGAGCCTTCCACAAAGGCCACATATACATTGCAAGGAAGAGATTTGCTGGGCACAGGTTGACTGCAGTGATTTGACATCTTGCTTCACCCAAGGAGCTCACTTGTCCAATCTGACCTTTCCACAGGTGGCGTGACCATCCAGAGTACCCCTTCAATGATGAATACTGAAAAAGATGTGGGTCTGGACAGCCAGCCAATGCTGTTAGGCCTTGCTGAGAGACACTCAATGTTTGGTGCTTTGTCTTCATGTAAGGCTGTTCCAATCAGCATTAAAAACATGACATTTATTTCTTTTTGTCTCGTCAGTCTCTTCTTTTTATTGATGACCAAATCTATTTAATTCAATGAATTTCTGGTTTTGGCTTAGCAGGCTTTAATGCTGAACACAGAAGGCTCAAGATTGACTGCCGATAAAACTGAAGATTTCTCCTAAAAACAAGCTCACTAGTTCAAGCTAAATAGGTTTCACTTAATGGAATATTCTTCACTTAATCTGAAACAAAACCTTCCTCTTCAGTAGGTGTGAGGCAGAATCAGAATCACAGAACAGGCAAATTCCCAAGATACCACAGAGGGGTCACATGGTGCAAACCAGTACCAATTTCTTTTGTAGCTCAAGTAAGAGAAAGGCAAGAGTGGTGAACTAATCGAATCTGATATATATGCACATATTTTTGCTGATACAGACTTGGTATGTACACTGCTTCATGCAGTGAAGCCCATTTAACTCTGACCAGAGTGTTCTGCAGCTGCACATGTGAGCTTTATTCCATAGGTACATCCCAGCTGGCTCCACATGGAACTAGTTCAAGCCCTAAAGCATTACAAGCATGTTCATATTCATACACACACCCCCCTCAGCTGAGGACCTCAGTAAAACACAAGACAGTGTATGACACTTGTATTACACTGTACTTGTTATTCAAGGGTGGCATTAACTAGCATTGCATACACAACCTGCAGCTACAACTAGGGAGGTCCTCATCTCATGAGATTAAAGTTCCCTTAAACTTCTTTCATGCTCCACTAACTGATATTAACCCAAGAAAATTTCTGTTCACTTAAAAATTCTTATAAACATGAAGGCAGAAGCATGTACACCAGGGTAAGGAAGACCAACTCCTTCAGCACAAACTTCTTTTTCAGACCATTTGTTTGCAGCCTGTAGGTGCATCTGCCCACATCTACATCTGCAGAAGGCTACTTTGCCTCCTTCCTGTGCCCAAGAACCCCAGTTTCCTGTCACTGAAGGAGTACACTGGAGAGGTATCAGAGAAGAAACTAAACCACACACTTAGAGAGAGAGAGAGTACTTCATGTACTAGAATGTACGTACATTGGAAAATGTGTCACACATAAGCTGCAGCCTATAGCATCTGCTTTTATTTATTACCATTGCTATTTATTATCCCTGGAGTGACTGGAACAGGAAAATGCCAGAGCATGCAGTTCACGGAAACTCTTCTATATAGTCGCGGTGTGCTCCTCCGAACTGAGACAAAGGGGGTCAGGGATGAGCACTTCATGGGAGCAGCAGGGTCAAGTGCAAATGCATCCCTGGATGAGCTCAGTGGGCAGCACTGGAGAAGTCAGGCCCCTTCAGCATGGGTGGCCTTCACAGAGCATTTATAAATCCATTCATAAATCTACACCAACAAAGGAGAATTCTGCTTCCTGGAGGCTACCCATGGGCAATTCCCATTTTATTCTATCACGCACTTAGACCAGAGGGGGATATAAAAAACAAAAGTGGGGCAGACGTGTCTTCTTTCTCCTCAGACACATTAGAAACCTTCTGGGGTAGATCTAAGGTCAACCCCAAGGTCAGGTGGAACTCTGTGTCCAGGGGTGTTCAGAACCACTATCACAAGTCCTGCTTTGCCCCTTTGCAAACAGCTGAGGTCCTGGTCAAAAAACGGAATAAAATCCAAGTCTAAATTCAAGTGCCAGAGAGAAGGAGTTACCACCATACCCAACATGTTATTCCAGTTGCTTCATAAGTACAAGCCCTAAATAGAGCTCACAAGGCTCAACTGCTTAACAGTAGCACTGTATAAATTTTTGCACTGTAACTTGACCAGGTGCCATTCTCCAGTCACAGCCAACATTCAGGCCAGGTTTGGCAAAGCTCTTGTTGTCTACAACTGCAAATGTCAACTGATGCTTAGCTTAAATGCTCACACCAGCCCCTTTTGCAGCTTGCTGCTCTTTCCAGGCATCCTCCTCCCTGAGGTCAGGCAGCACTGGAGATTCCAATAAAACAGATGACCTTGTACATGTGAGTAAGGAAGACAATATGCTGAAACCTCTCTAACAGGGATCTGTTGATCTACAATCAAATCTTTGACCTACACTGAGTAAGTAACACAGGACAGATTGTGAGAGTTTCTCCTGCCCGAGTCATGCCATCAAATTCCTCCCCCCTCTAATTTTAATAGAATCCTCCTCCTCCTCCTTTGCATTGCCTCATTTGAATCTGATGAAAAAAAGATTCAGCCTCTTCCCAGGGGCAAATGCTCCCATACTAGTTTCCATCAGTTATGAAACTGCTACTGACACATAGCCTACTTTTCCCCCCCACTCTGCTCGGTTTCAGACCATTGCTCCCCATTGCTCTCCAACTTGCCCTACAAAGAAAAGGTTTAGATGGGGGACATAAACTTGCAGGTGGGAGCTTGGGAAAGCCATTCTACCAGCAGCTGCACAAGGAGAGAGAAAAGTCCAAACCACAACCCCAAGTTTGATTTGCTTCCATTTAGCACTTTTCAGAGTCTTACTGGCCTCACTGCCTGGTGTGAAACACATCACTTGGAATGGTCACCTACAGCCCTGCTCCAGCTGGAAGGGTCTGGCATGGACAGAGGGGGCTCCAGCACCTCCTGCTCTGACAGTACCCACACATGACAAGAATAGACTCAATCATGTACTGGAAAATTTACTCACTTTTATGGTAAATAACCTGAATTGTTTGTGACTCTTTGTATAGCTGCAAAGTGAAGTGAAATCCAGACCAAAGATGTTTGCTTCAGCTGTGTACAAGTTACTTTACAGCAAAGAGAACAAACGATGCAGAACTTTAGATTCTTTTAGCAGACTAAGAGTTGGTCTGGTCAGCAGAAACCCAGGTGATGTGCTAACACATCCCCAGCAGCATAGCAGCTCCCACAGCAGTTCATTGGAGCCTGGGCTTACCTGGCATTCCCTGTTGTCTACCATGGGAAGGGCTGTCTAGGGCCTACCTGACAATGCATGAAAGCAGAATTCCTGTCATCTGAAGGGATGTAAAATTTACTTGTTATCTGTCTTACTCTTTGCTCTACCTTTTTATGACAACTATTTAATTTGGCCATTTGTTGGGTTTTTCTTATTCAGATCCAGAAAGAAATCTGTACCTCCCATTCTTGCTCAAAACAACCTCCAAATAAATGAAATAATGTGTGGAAAAACGTTAGACCTACAGGAAGCTGTAGGTAGTTACACAAGCTCAGGGCAGAGCACAGGGCTTTGGAGTGCAGCAGCCGTGGGCATGTGCACGCTCACGTTCAGCTGATGAAGCAACAGGGAAGCACTGGCAAGGTTATCATGCCAACATCACCCCACCCTGCACTGCACGGAGAATTTGTTCCCCCACGGGGAGGCAGAGCGTCCTCTCGCCCAAGACTAAGCATCTAGAATAGGAATCTGTTTCAGAAACAACACGCATCCAATTTTTCCTAATGCTGTGCAAGAGAAATAGGGAAAATAGTAAGAGGCAAAGTGGGATGGACACTATGTACATTTTTACAGTCTTACATTAAAGAATGCCGTTTGGATTTATATCACATTTTTGTACCACAAAGCTGCCAAGAGACTTTACAAGAGTGTGGAGGAAAGAGCAAGTGACCGTATCAAGCCATCAGCCAGAATTAGGATGCAATTTTGGGTAGACAGAAATGGACACGGGGAAAGGACGAAAGAACCTCCTGTAGTTTTCACCCACAGCCTGCCAGTAAGGCCTGGGTGCAAAAATGAGGTCTCTTCTCCTGGTCAAAGTGTAATGATAACTGAGGGCAGATAGTGAGTTTTGCAAACAGTCAGACAGGACAGGCGACCACAAAAGGCGATGCCACTTCTTCATTTCATTCTTTTCTGGAATCCAACAAAGTCCAAAAGCAGCTCACCTCCAGACTGGCAGAATATTTAACCATTACCACATTTTTGGGAAGTGCAAAGGTATTCAACAGCAGAGAGGCTGATACATTCCTTAACTAATTGAGATCATCTTGTAACTACAATCGGAGTTGATTCTTCAATTTGGTCTGTGAATTGTTGAAGTGTGGAAGCAAAGCCATGTTACAGGGACTCTTAAATGAAAAGAAATCACATGCCTGGGATGTGCAAGATATTTCTTAAATTTCCACAGCAAGCAGTGAGGACAAACTCAGATCTCTTGTGTAGAGTAAGTCAGATTTTAAGATTTAAGATGAGATGACAACCTTTCTACAGTGAGTAAAACCAGTGTCTCCTTGTCGCTATCTGCAAAACCAAAACACTTTGAAATAAATCAGTTTCATATTTGCAAGATGATTTCCTTATTTTTGGGGGGGAGAGGAAGGGAGGGATCTGCTGTTCTGAAACATTTTTTCCCAGCTCTCAACAAGAAAATTCACATGTCTAGAGGTAAGCACTGGGGTGGAGAAGAAAGTCCATAAGAGAGTGACATGTTAGAATGAGATTCAGCAGTCTTATTTCACTTGTGACCTAAACTGCAAACACATTTGCCTTTGGGGGCAGAGTAATCAGCATGAAGTTGGGTACTAGAGCAGTTTTTACAGTATTGATTCTCAGCAATGCCATATTTCAGCTCTTCCCAACATCCTACTAACCCGAAGCAAAAATCCCAGCTTATAATAAAGGGCTTTGAGAGTGCAAAAGCCAAAAAATCTTAATTTTCCAATGCCAGACAGACTCCTTGGGGAACCCTAACTCAACATGCATGAGCAATACTCACAACAGGACAACACATTGCAAATAAAATGCAAAGCAGAACCAAATGGAAAAAGACGACAGAAAGAAGGAGCTGGAAAAGAAGACAACACGTGTGTATAAACACTTACACATGGACACCAGGGGCTCCACTGGAGGAAGCTGTTCGGTTTTTGTTCTGTAGACTGCACAGCCACCTGGGTGGAGGTCTCATATCAGTCCAAGGTCACTGAACACAGCAGAGACAAAATTCTGCACCAGGACAAACGTACACTCAAAAGATAAATGAGAGCTCACGATGACCCAGAACATCTCTCAGAGAAACCTCACACATAACCAAAGTCTGTGCTAGGGCAGGGTGCTGAGGACATTGGGTAGGATCCTGCTGACACTTCAGCACAGAAAAATCAGGAGTGACTCTGCTGACACAAGGTACAGATGCACAAATGCCCTCACTGCAAGGAAACTCATCCCAAGCTTTCTCTTCTCCCAACTAACCTGACCAGTGCTGCTCTTCCAAGCCAGGACAGACCCTTGGGAAAGCTAGCCAAGGGTATTTTGCCTTTGTGACCTCTTTGGAAAACTACTTTGCTCCTCATGTTACTGCCTCAGCTTCCACCTACAGGGTGACACCCTGCCCTGTGTGTGAAATATGGAGGTTTCCCAGAAAAGTGATCCCACCATCCCACATGTTAAGCAGTGATGGATCCAGACAGTCCAGAACAGACCAAACCAGCTGTTTGGCAGCATACTTTGCAATCAGTCCCTGCTTTTCCACTGTGGTGGGACTGCAGTCCTGCTTTTTTTTTTCCTACAGGATTACGAGGAGATTGCCTTTACATGTTACTAGCTATATTGATCTGTACTTGAGGCACTTCAAAGAGGAATCTCCCACATCAAGAAAGGTTCTTCTCTGTGGATCAGAAATCCACACCTTCATTCAACATGCTGTCTCTCTGGTGCCCTGTGAAGTACAGTCCCCCCAGAACAGAGTGGAAGAAAAAACAAAGCACTGATTTAGGATTTCTACTAGTTTTTTTCTAGTCATGGCATTTAGAGCACACCAGGAGTCATGAATTTCCTTGGCAATCTACACCTCTCCAGGCTCAAGACTGCCAAGTTACAAGCCCTGTGCTTCCAGAATTGGTCTTTGAGTGTGCAAGAGTTTGAGGCCATAAAAGCAATTTCAGAGTGCACGGTAGGAGGAAGGGGGGGCACTGTAGCTCCCTTCCCTCAGCATTCAGAGCACCAAGAAATGACACAGGAAGTCAGGTCCAAATCTTTATGGGAGTTTTAAGCTACACACCAGTTACCAAGCCCTGCAGTCTCATGGAAGGCATCTGGCTCCGTCCACACTGAACTTTTCAACTTTGCACAAGCCACTCATCAGGGTAAAAGGGGGAAATAGCTGAGAAACAAAATGTACTTTCTTGGGAAGGAAGGTACTTGCAGTCCAGACCTCACTCTGGTCACTGGCGATAGGAAAACACAGAACAGTGATCAAACCTTTCCCCCTTTGTACTATGGCTCATCCCCATGCTATGTGAGTTGCTCTCTTTGCTGTTTCTTTTGGACACAACACCAGTTACATTATCAGAGAGGATCCTCTGAGTTGGAAAGGATGATATGAGTATCAATTCCATCACAATATGAGTAAATGTGAATTTCACTGCATTTCTGGCATTTATTACTGCAGTGACAGCAAGCCCTGCAGCGTCCCTCAAGCAAACACATGCCCTAGCAGGCTGCACAGAGATATATTACAGAAACAACTGAATTAACACATTGATTTGCACCTCTTCCTCACCCAAAAAGGGCTTCCAGCACTCCACAGACATCAATGATTGACCTTCTGTGAGGGTTCCCTTCACACACTCTCACTCCTTGCAAAGATTACTTGGATGCTTGCCTTCATTTTTCTGGATTCCTCCTGTTCATTGAGGAAAGAGGCCTTAATGCAGCCCACCTCCAGGGAAAGGTTACTCACCTGAGATATTTCCTAGCTCTGGGAAAACCTAGCATTTAAAAACAGTATTGAGTGTGAAGTACATCTTTCCAGTAGCATTTGTGATGGAAGTGTGGATACACCGTGCTAACCATGAGAAATTACAAACCAAAACTAATTAGGAGAGAGAAAGCACTAGGAAACACATGCAAGATTACTGCTTTTTAGTAATTCTGGCCCTGTGAAGTTTTATGAACTTTGCGTGGAATAAAGATCTGACATGCCCCACAGAATTCATTCTCTGGCAGAATCAAGACTGGAAAAGGGTAAAAATGGTGGTGAGGAAGCCAGCTGATGGATTATGGAGACTGAACTGTTTTGTGTGGTATGGAGAGAAGCCAATATTCTCCTATTGCAAACCTTATAAGGAGGGAGCTGCACTAGCCTCTACATTTACAGCTTATATCATGGTACAGGAATGAGAAAATATTCATATATTTGAGGAAATATTCAAAAAAATTGAAGAAATCAAAGAGCATAATATTGATCTTTGGATGAATTTTTAACTATGCAGGGCCACTTTCTGGAAAACATGGCTACACTTATTAAAGGGTCAAGAAGGAGTATTGGGGTTTGAAGGTAGTGGCTCCTGTAATGGTCAGTGCACAACTGCTCCATGTCAGACACTGCCTAGTCACCTGGAGAGAGGGACATCATAAGCAGAGAAGAACTTTCCCATCTTGCCCTGCATGTTGCACACAAGATTACATGACTGAGGGCTCTAAAGGGATTTTTGTAGTTCTAGGGTCATGTGCTGCTTGTGACTTAATACTTTCAAGTTGTATTTCATTAAAGCACCTTTTCTAAAAAAAATAAAATGCTAGTGTTCCAAAAGGAAGACCAGAAAACAGAGATACTTGGAGATTTTCAAGAGTTTGAATGTATTTATGATTGCAGGCTCCTACAGGTATGCACACACACAGGGAATCCTGTCCTCTACAGTGTCCTGCCACATGTTCCCACAAGCAGGTGCTGGGATGAGGCACATCATGCTCCATAGGCACCTAGAGCCCCCCAAGAAGTGCAACGCTTCACTGCCACTAAGAAATCACAGGCTGAGAGCAACTCAGCTGCCCAAACCCAGCAGTGGCACCACAGACAACCTCCCAGGGAATATCACTGCAGTCAAAAGAAATTTTAAAATTCAAACAAAATACTGAAGCCCTTTGCATTATTTGCCCTATTTGCACCAGGTTGATATTAGACACAGTTTAACCAGTTAGTCTGCAATAGATTGTTTCACACCCACTTTGCAGTGTAGCTTGATGCTTTCTGTTCACAGAAAGGTCTTTCACAAACAAACCTAAAGCAACAAGAAGAAGCACTTTTCCCTCTACATTTATCCAGTCTATCTTCAATTCCTCAGAAGTCGCTGCAGCCATCTCACAGACCCATCCTCTGATAAGGGTAGAGACACAGGTTCCTGCCTCCCCAGCAAAAGCTCAGCAGCCCAAGCTACCAAAACAGATTTATTACACTTGACACTCCTCCTTTTTCTTTCCACCTGCTCTGCAAGGAAAAATGTCTTACCTGAGAGAAAGAAAAGGTGCAGTAAACCCAGCAGCCTCCATCTCAGCAGCTTGAACTTCAACAAGAAAAGGAAATAGGCCACCCCAACCCTCCTACCTGAGAGACCCAGCAGCTGTGGTGAGCTTATGTGCTGCTGATTTCAAAAATCACAGGTGTAGGTAACCTCAGATACCCCAGACTCCTGAGATGAGGAAGAAGTAGAAAAAAAGAGAAAAACTCTTGAGCAAATCTCTGTGCTATATCTTTGGTCGAGGCAAGGGATTGTACTGGGAGGTAAACCACTGCAAGTAGGAAGATAACAGTCTGTATATGGCTTTTAACTTACTTTTTCTTTCCACCACATGTGAAATTTAGCTCTACTGTTTCTGGGTCATCAGCCTGCAGATCTGCCTTAGTCATCTGGCCAGGGAGTTCGTAGAAGAACAAATAACTGAATCACACTCTTTGCAGGAATTGCTGTAAAGTAACTGCCTCCCCCTTGCCTTTCCTGTATTTCCCAAGTCGAGGAAGCTGAAGCTCATAGCAGAGAGTGTGCCTGGGTCAGCGACTGGCTCACCAGGGAGCTGTGCACAGCTGTGCTGCCCCTGCCTTTGGGAGCAGCTTGTGCTCATGGGCAGTGCCATCCCACCCACCCGGGCAGAGACCTGGATATGCCCACACAGAACCAGGAGACAGTGGGAGAATTCATCCTGTAAGGGCTGCACAGTACAGGCGCACCTCACACACATCCCCTGCCTCTGGAGCTGGGATGTCTGTATTTGCAGTTTTCTTAGATATTGAAAATTAAAGCAGGCAGGTAAGAAAAAGCAAAAAGAGAAGCTTGAGATAAAGGACATTTAACATTCCAAATTCCTCTTACATGTGGGTCCCAGGGGGCTTAAATCCTTGCTCTGCACTGGGCCATTCACATACAATTTTAGTTATCCTCCACAATGTAGGAGAGCAGTAGGTGGAAGGAGGTCTGTTACAATCCTGATTTGCAGGGTGAGGGCCTTGGATGTTGTAGGGCCAACCACTGCAGGGCTGACATTTGATCCCACAGGTTTTGTGACTCTAAGATGGCATCTGGGGCTGTGGTGGGCAGCAGGACGTCAGAGAGCCCCCAAGGGGCACGGCTGTTAGAAGAAAGTTCAGAGAGTTGTAAGGCTCAGCCTACTCTCAGAGTGAATTAAACATTCATGTTTTGGTTGTAGCAATTTACCTTGCTTCTTGAGAAAAAACATTAAGGTTTTCCCTCTAAAAATCCACAAGCTAAGTATTTGGCCTTTCAGAAACTCAGTGAGAAGAACAAAAGGAAATTCCACCACCTTTTAACCAAATCACTTCTCCAGTCAATAAGTAGAGCAGAGCATTAAGGAAGACTGCAGAACATCTCAGTTTCCACCCTTTTTTAACCTTAAAATATCTGCTCTCCTTGACATTTTTGGAGGAGATGTCCTAGCACAAGGTTTCAGGAGCCCTGTTAAACCTGTGATTTCACAGCTTTTTCAGTTTATACAGTTTAGACAAATGACAACAACCTCTGCCAGAGAACTCTTGCAGACTTCTTCTGAGCAACTGAGGTCAGTGCTTCAGTTTATCAGGAAAGATAAACTTTGCTTGTCTTTAATGCCTACTGTTTATAGGCATTTTAAACCCATGTTTAAAACCAAAGAGCACTCCCAGGACCCTACAAGCATGGCTTTCACCTATTTGGAGCTACTATTACTCATTAAGATGGGACTTTCCACCCATCTGGGAAACACTCCACTTTGCTGTAATTTCCAGAAGATTGCTTTCCTGCTGGGATCAGTCTCCCCACAAAGATTTTTACAGAAGAAGCTACACAAAACAGATTCTGCAAAGCAACATCCATTTTTTTTTTTTACTGATTTATTTTTCTATGCCATAAGTGATAATCATTAAAAAATGTATTTTGCTGGTTACTGAATGTGATGTTCAATGTGAACTCTCTGTGAATAAATTTCTCTAAACAAGTTCTGAGACAAATAATTTCTTAGGATTTGCCCACAGTTAATTGTTTTCTGGATTTCTAGTAATTCATGAAATAAAATTACTTGGCCTTTCATGTTTTAATAAAATTTTCCTCTTGCAAACAATGTGTAAAAGTTGTTGCTATGTTGTTACAGCTTCACAGAATTTTCTCCTCCAGTGGAAAACTACTCTTCTGGAAATATTTTGGCTTTGGTAATAAATCATTATAAAGTTATGAAATTTTATTTATGTATGTGTCTATGCTTAAATTTGTCACTGATTAACACGTTATTTACCCACATTTCCCTTCTGTGAGTTTGTGTTGTTCTTCAATGTAAGGAAACATTATACTAGCATAATGTAGAGAGCAGTGCATTTACCCAGTGCCTCGATACTTACTGCTATCTCCATTCAGAACGGTCACAGAATTTTAACTAATACTCACTATAATTCTAGCGAGTGTTTTTAAAAAAAGCATAACTGAAAGTCCATGAATCCTTATGTATAACAAACATGCCTAATAGCCTAAAGTAAGCAGTCATCTGTCTTTTCAAATGATCAAACAGAACAAAAGACAGCTAGCCATAACACATCCAGTCTTATTTACTTGCTCCTCTTCCTGTTCCCAGCAATAGGCACAAATTGATCTCAAACTTTGCCACAGTGATCCATTTTGCTGGTGTCAGAAAAGCAAAATACTGTAATGTTCCTCTCAGGGCTGCAGCCAATGTCATTGCCCTGTCTAAACTGACCTCCACCACCATGTGGATGCCTAAATCCTCTTGGAGTCACTTCTGTGTCATTGGCACCCATGAGTCCCTGGGCATTGACCTTATGCCCACCAGCAAACTCCTGGATCAAGCATCACAGAGAGTTTCCACCTTCATGAGAATTGCTAATCCATGCAAGGTTTTGGAGACTCTGTGAGTGGATAGTGGGACAGGTTTGAGCATGGCTGGAACAGATGTGCACCCAGAAATGGAAAAGGCTAATTTGGGATGGTTACAAAGAGGAGGTGAGAAGGCATGATCCTGCTAGACTCCTTGAAAGCCATAGTTTCAGGAGATGCTCAGGGTGCTTATAACTTCTGAGGATTTCCTCTGCCTGTGGATATGATCTCAGATAGGTGGTCTTCCAGCTGTTATTTTTTCCCTCTGATTAGAGGTTTAGAGTGCTAACAGGCAGGGAATGCTGTTTCAGAGGAAATGGTGGAAAATTGCTTCAGAAGTGAGTCTGAATCTTACCACTGTAGATAAGTCATGGCAGAAGAGGACAAAACAGCTAACAAATATTTTATGAACCATAATAAAATACAGAGAAGACTCTGGACAGGACCAGAGAAGGACACCCAACCCCAGGATGAAGCAGCCATACCATTTAGACAGGTATTCATAAAGACTTTCCTGAACGGGATCCTCACTCCCCAGCAATCAGTAGCAGGGCTGAATTGTCCTTATTGGTACAAAACATTTTACTTAATATAAAACAAATGTTCTTTTACTGCCCATCCCAGCCTCTGCCTCTTCCTCTGACCAACAGGGATGCGACCCTCCTGGTCCGGATGCACTCACTCTCTCCTCTTCCCATCAAATAACACACAAAGGTTCCAGGTCTTTTACCACAGATCTCCAAGTTTTCTTGGGGCCATTGGGAAGCTTTCTGAGCTGTTGGAGTGCAGATTTTTGAACTAGACATTTACAGCTTCCTAGCACAAGGGGATAGGTCTCAAGGAGATGACCATTCTCCTTCGAGCACTGTGTTTTGGCACTAAGCAGCTTGAGTCAGGCATCATTTCCATTTCATGTCATCTGAGCACCTGAGAAAGTTATAATTCTAAAGCATACAAACTGCTGCATCAGATCAGGTTAGCAAAAACTATAAGAGAACAATTACGGAAAACCTGTTTTTTTCTGAATAAATAGCAAGTACTGGGCTGAAATGGTGAGGGAATCATACTGAAAGGTGGGTGATGAACATTAGAGGGGAAAACAATGGTTTGGATTAGCCAAAAAAGTTAATTATTTCCAGCAAAAGGAAAAAATTTTCATAGGATGAGTTGTCAGCCTTCTCCAACTTAAAATGAAAGGACATTCCTTAAGGGAAAATTGTTTCAAAATAAAATAAAAATTGTTGTACTTAAGAAATCTAAACCATTGTAACTTTCCCCAGCTTGCTTTGTTTGCTTTAGCTTAAGGCAGTCTGGATTTGTAGAACATATGCTTCACCACCTACCTAGGCTGTCTGTTCTTTCTCTCCACTTTTGGCTTGGTTCAGGCCATCTGCATACGGTTTCCAAGGATCTCCCTTCTTTTTCATATAGCTGGCACTCTGGACATGGTTTGTGGAAGATGTCCTAGAGAGAAAGTTTCCAAAGACATAGGAGAAAATGGAGCTAAAACCTCTTCCCCAGCTCAGGACCTTCACAATGCATCCTAAATTTGCTGCCAACAGCACATGGACCGTGGGCAAACATCATACAGACTGAAGGTGAAAAGTTGTGTTAGGTCATTTGCCTTATTCTTAACAAACTGACCATCATGTTATTAAAATTCAACATCTGGGCAATATTCCCTATTTTCTGATCAAGTCCTGGAGTCCAGCAACAAGATCAACATTGAGTTACATGACACAGTAACTTTAACAGAAGCAAAGAGGCTTTGACAGTCCAGCCTACCAGGCTGGGTGGTTCCTCATTACTGCAAGATGGATGCATCTCCAATTCTTGAATGCATTTACCCCCAGAGCATTCATCTGGGTCAAAACAGCAACCCCACTTTATGATACACCTTCCCATTAGTTTTTTTATATTGTTGTTACTTACTAGAAGCACACAGTTGTGGGTGGGCAATGAGTTTTCAGTCCTGACTTGTAGCTGGCATAGCAATAAAACACATATTCCTCTGTCCCTGGGGTGGCTGGAGGACACAACACACACTATTGCTGGGTTGCTTCATCCCTGGTATTCTAACATTGATTTTCACTGCAGCAAGCTTTGCTCTGTGCAAATATTGAAATTTTCCATGTTGGAGAGCTGCTTCCTTGTGGTTATTGTTGTTATTTAACAACACTAATATCCAAGGAACACTATAACATCTATTCCATGAGGAAAACTATGTTTTGTAGCAGAACACCAGGTCTGGCAGAGCAGCAGTTTTCATGGCAAGACCATGCCTTTTACTAATCCCAGGAAAACCTGCCCAGTGTGGTCACTTTATAAGTCTTTTGCAAAATTGCACTTCACAAATGTGCTGTTGAAATGCCTTTGGAGTTCTTGGCAGCTGGTTTGGCCCCTATGGTTTCTCTGTGTCACTCAGGAATTTGAACAGCCAGTCCTCGAAACTGCAGCTGGTGCCATCTTCACTACCTTCACTTCTGGTTTTCCCTCTCTAAGTTTTTCAAGAAATCACTTTTGTCTCCTTGACAGTTTCTTTAACCTTCCTATTTTTGAGCATATGTAATTGAGTACAGGCAGGCTATCTTACAGCAACAGTCTGAACTGATTTAAAATGATTAGAGGACCTTGGCAGTAGATGTTAGAGGAGTATGAAGTGTTTATACTGCATCTGTTTGCTTATAGTGCACATTTGCCAGAGCCATAATTCAATTTATGCATACAGATCAACTTTTTAATACCTTCCAGGAATAATTGTTGTCATCATTTTATGTTTTAGTTTGTGTATTCAAATAAAACATGTTGCAATTGGATTGAAAAGGTTGAATCCTGTTTTGAAAAGTCTCATTTAAAGTTTATGGGGTTTAGCACTTTCAGAATAAAAGTAATTTTAAAAACTGTGATGCAGTAAGCTCACAAACACATTTTTTCAAAGACATACATATTTCTCTGTATTCTCAGAGAATTTGCCTAATGGAGTGTGATTTCATTTAATAGTTTTCAAAATACATATATACATGTATATACAAGGAAACATAAAAGTCCACAGCTCCCTATGTTCCAAATTCCTTTTTGTGGCCTTACTTGGGACTATTTGAAATCTGTAATTACTTTTTCTAGACTTCCATTTAGCAGCACATTCTGGTGCACTTGCAAGGAACTGCTGGAGCTGTATGCTAAGATGCACACACTGGCAGCCATGTAAGAGCAATACACTGCAGTTTCATACCATTCCTCCAGCTCCAGGAAGCGCAGTCCCTTGCTTTTCTGGATGTTCAAACACTAAATAACCATCCCTTAATAAATCAGTGCCAAAAAATTTCTGTAATAACTACTGTCTTGGTGGTCAAGGAGTGCAGAATCAATAGACTCATTTCCTGTGGTAAAATTTGTCAACACTGCTATGAACCATAGAATTAGCTGTTTTCCCTAGATGCATTTGCTTATTTTAACTTTTCAATTGTCAGCTGAAAAGTTGACCTTTCAGGTGGCCATGAAAAGAATGTTCATTTACATGGACAAACACCTGTCTGAGATGGCAGACACCTCCTAGCCCCTCGAGATGCTGACAGAAAGGAGCCCTCTTCACACAGCAGCCATCCCGCAACTACTGCAGGAACAGCTACGATTAAAGATTTTGCTTTGGAGTGGGAAATAGCTTGTGGTTTTGTACAGCAGACATTTTTTTGTGGCACACAGTCAGGACCACGTCCTCTTCTAAGAAGCTAGACAATTTTAGTCCTTGGCACTGGCAGGGCAGTGACAGCCCCTGGAGGAAGAGTGGCTGTGGCCACCCTCCGGTGCCCCACTGCTTCAGCACGCCTCTAAAAATGAATCCTCACATACTTGTTTTTCAGAGAACAGCAATGGGCTTGTTTCACAACAGCTTTTTCCATATCTTATTTTTGTTTCTTTCTCTCATTCCCATCGAGGAAGAAAAGACATGAATCAAGCCTTTGTTCAAGTGGTTTAACCCTCTCAGCCCAGAGACATGGCCCATCTTAGCCTTCTGGACACACCACCTAACAGGCAGGGGAGAGGGCAGGCTTTGCACCCCCTGGTTATGAACAGTAGAGAATCCCACCAATACATGGCAACTCACACCTTTGCTGTTTAGCACTGTCAAAGTCATACTTTATACCAAAGCTACATCTTAAAATTGAGGTACCTGTGATCAACTTGTGGCTGAAAATTATGAAGTACAAGTAACATCACTGAAGTTTTGCTTAGTGGGCCTTACTGCTTAGAGCTCTGTGTCAGTGCTGGCTGCTGGCATCAGCAATAACACAGTCACACAGAGCAATATGAAAGAATGTCACTGCCTCAGTCATACCGACTTCAGCTTTTTCACCTGAGCTACTTAATCCCCAAGCTCTGTCCAAACTGGTACTGCCCAGGTATTTTATCAGGAAGATAAGACCAAGCAAACACTGATATGCATCTAATTGCTTAATTGGTGACTTGAATGTTCTCAAACACCAATGGAAGAGTAATGGAGTGTACAGGTGCCCTCATCCATTTGAGCACCTCAACCAGTCTCAGCACGCCACTGTTACTGCATGCCAGTCTGCCTGGGTTTGTGGCACTGTAGCACTATCTAAGATTATTACTAGTACAACTTAGAAAGGAAAAAACCCACTAAATCTAACAATTTCACACTTAAGAAAATGCACTGATGAACCTCAGAGAGAAAGAAATCAGGACAAGATCTATGAACAAAAATATCCAAAATTTTACAGTAGACTGTTTTCAAGAGAGATTGCCTCAGAGATATATTAGGCAACAGTTTTTCCATTGCATACAACTCTGTTATTTTTAAAAGGGATTGAAAAATTTCACATAAAATGCATTTAATTTGGAACTATAAAAATAAACTTAAAATACACTTTTAAAAGTACTATACTTTTATTCTGTGGGTTTTTTGGAATTCCATTATTTTACTACCCATGGGATGGAACCCACAATAGAATCATTAAGGTTGGAAACAACCTCTGAGACCACTGACTCCAACTGTTAAGGCAGCAGTGCTAAGTCTACCAGTAAACCATGTCCTCAAGTGCCACATCTACACAACCCCTAAATGCCTCCACTTCCCCAGGCAGCCTGCAGTGAAGAAATTTTTCCTAAAATCCAATTTAAACCTCCCCTGGTATAACTTGTGGTCCTTTCCTCTTGTGCTATTGCTTATTACTTGGGAGAAGAGACTGACCCCCATCTCGATGGAGTGTGTGACACCAGCTAACTCCAAGGACTCAAACATCTCACCCAGGTGTTCCAGCCTGCTTCTGAGTGTGGCTGGAGAGCTCTTTGGCACACCCAGACAACCCTCTAAAAGTTCCACTGGCAGTTCTTACATTCTGTGATGGCTTAAATTGCATTATCTGTTATTCAAGAACAAATTCTATGAGTCTGGAAGAAAACCTGAAATTAGGGATGACCTGAAAACCTAACAGACAGCCTGTCAAAGGATTGTTGTGAGCTCCAGTTTGGAGCTGAGCTGCAGTATCAAGACACATTGGAGAAAACGAATGTATTCAAAATGCATAAAATGAAAAGTGCAGCTGTTGACAGACAGACACAGAAACAAGTTGTTTAAAAACAAAACAACTCAAGAAAACATACTAGCAATTTCAGTGACTTAACAGAAGCAGATGCAAAATATTACAAAGTGATAATTAGAGTGCACTCCCTGAACGCATACTGCTGTTGTGCAAGAGAGATCACTTTAGAAATGTACAGGAGGAAATATTTGCTTGTGAGGAAATATTTGCTTGTTCCAAGCCATAAGAATACAGAACACTGAGTTTTCTGTTCAGAGGGCGTGGGGATGTTTAATGGAGCTGAAGTCCTGCTTGTCAGAGGGCACCCTGTGTTCTGGCAAGCACCACCTTCTGATAACAATTCCTTTCCTCCTGCATGGAAAGACAGAACCAGGGAAGAGTAACTAATTACTCAAACCAAACAGATTGAGCTGAATTCTGCTAAATTTCAAGCTTACACTGTTTGGTGGTGGCTATGACAGAAATGATGCTGACACTGATTGGGTGGCACATACTTGATTTCTAAAGCCTGCTGGATAAGAGCAGCAGGGAGCAGAATGTATATGAATTGTGTGCCTGTTTGCCCTGGACTCTGACTTTGAAAGGAAGCTGTTTATGTGGGAGAGCTGAATCTCCAGAATTTTTTTTTTCTGCATAAGAGCTCTCTGGCACTTTGCCTCATTTCAGAGTGGGGATATTTTGCAATTATTGTAGCCTGTTTTGTCTTATCCTTCTTTTCCTACGAAACACACTGCAGCAGGACAAGCCCTTGGTGTACTCTCTTCTGCTGCTTCCAGGATGCCAACCCTGGGGAAGTAGTGGGGGACTTGTACAGAAAGCAGCACTGAGGAAAGTGTTTTCTGTATGCCCTCCTTGGCTATTTCATTAATATAGACCCCAGGCCTGAAGGGTTGGCTCCCTGTACCCAGCTCCACACCTCATGGCTGGGCAGCCTTGTTTCCACCAGGAGAGCCCTGCTTTCACCACAGAGTTTCTCCCAGAAAACTGTTGCTGCTACCTGGATAGGGATGGCAGCAAACAGAGTTCCTGCCCACTGAGGGAGAGAGCACTGGGTTTGGCACTGGCTCTGATCAAGAAAATTAGATTATGTGGCTGCATTGGGGGAGCTGGTCCACAGTTCCAAATGCAAATATCTTCCCTCACCATTCTCTGGGAAAGATGACATAGTGCGTGGAGGGCTTGGCTGGAAAATATGCTTTTGATGATCCTGAGCTATAAGCAAACATTTTCTGTTTCCCAAACCAGGCCCAGTATGTCACAGTCCCCTTACTCATGCTAGGATATTCATCCACCCCTTCTAGGCTTTAAAGGAAATATGCTCTGACTTATGCCTGTATCTCAAGATTTATCCTAAGTTCTCATGTACTCTCCGGTTCATTCACATAGAAATGTAAAATCCTAACAGTGTATCAGTAAATGTATTTTTCACTAATAAAACTGTAGATCAAAACTGATCAGGCTTCATTTGGAGAAAAGTTTGTGTTAATATACAATAACATTCACATCATATGTGTACTTACCTAATACAAGTTTACTCAAAACTGTTCAGAAAGAAAAGTACCTATCATTGCATACAAAGTCTTAGAATTAATCATATAAAATTAACATTTTTAATGGTCAGAAAATATAGAAAATAAAACCATGATGAGTGGAAAGGAGGGAGAATCAGAGGTAAGAAAGTGCCCAATACTAGAGATTAGAGTGGAGCTAAAATAAAAGGAAGAGCTCTGTACTAAGATGCTAAAATCCAAAACATGCATGTGGAAGATAAACTAGGTGCCCTACAGGCTAGGCTTTTTGAAACACAAAGATAACCTCTTGTTTTCTTTTAAAGGATATTGCAACTAGAAAGACCAGCAGGTAGTAAATCGTGTTTGGTATGGCCGACAGGCATGAACCACCAAGTTTTCAAAACCCTTCAGAGACACCAAGGGTCTGATGGACCATTGTCACAGTTGCTAAGCAGCTGAAACAACTGGCAAGTGAAGTGGCCAGAGCCATCATTTCAGTGGCACATAGAATTCAGATCAGTAGTATCACTTTAGAAGGCCTTGTCCAAACTAAGAAACCCAAACCAAACACAACCATTAATTCAATAAATGCATAGTGAACTGGGAATCCTCATTCTTTCACTAGGGAGGCACTCACTAATTTGTTTGTCAGAAGCATTAGGAAATAATATCCAGATGAGTGTGACCTAATCCATAGGACTTGTTCTCACTCAACTTTGCAAAATAAGAGCAATTAAAGAGGCAAAGAACACACATCCTCGTAAAAAGGGATTGAGTATTTTAAAATACTATTTAAAAAAAAATTACAAGACCTGCTCAGTTAGAGAAAGGACGTTGTGTTCTTTCTGTGTTTTGAGCACACACCACCCCCCCTACTATTATTAGGACTCATTTTGTAGCAGGAGCAGAAAACCAGATGGTAATCCCCAGTCCCAATAAATGGGGGTCTCTCTGTGTGCTGTCTCCTGCTTGCCCAGCCCTTGTGTTGCCAACTCATGGCTCAATGCAGGGGAAGAAAACCAATTTTATTGGCAGAAGAAATTGCTGCTATTTAAGGACAGATGTTTGTCTCTGTCATTTATTAAGGTCTGCATGTTGTTAAATGCTTGGTAAGAAGAATGGGGAAAAAATGAAAAATTGAATGATCAATTTCTTCAGCTAAAAGGGTTGTCCCGTCAGGGCTGAAGAATTTCACATGCTTATGTACTTAGTGTTCATGGTATGCTACTATAAAACTAAAGTAGTTCCAGAGTTTATTCAAATAAAAATTTTTTAGAATTAACTCATAGTAATTTAGTAAATTGCAGTGTCTTTGCAATATGTTCAAATTTGGAAAAAACCCAACACTTATTTTAGTGTGTGTTGAAATATCCTTCCCTTTCCTTCTGATAATAACTCTGATGCAGTAAAAGTTGTGTAAAGACAACACATTTGTAACCTGCACAAGAAATAAACAGGGTACAGAGAATATTCACACTAAGAACAGAGAGGTTTACTGGAACCAGTGGGATGAGAAAGAAAATTTCCACTAAAGGAAACAAAGCATGATTAGATCCTGGCTATATTAAAAGTATTGGAGATTTATTTAGACCCTGCACTCCTTTCTGTGCAATGGTCAGTTGAATCCCAGCCTCTGGTCTACGGAATATTCAAGGATTTCTGAACAACGAACCAACCTGAACAACAGCAGAGACTGAGGGGTGCACTTTAAAGAACAATATTGTATTTGATGGAGATGCATTTTCTAAATATTGACATTTAGATTGTCTTGCTTATCTTAGGTGCTTGTTTTTACACACCCTGTACCTTCTAAAAAATAGGTGGTGTTTCGTGCTCATATTACAGTCTCTGATGGCAAAGCAAACTCGTATAAAACAGCCACAATGAGATAATTATGAATATGCTTGATGTACCTCAGAGTCCAGGTCACATTTAGGTATCTGCTGTCTCCAAGGTGCTTTGGAGGGAACCAGCTGTAAATAATAAGTGTCAAAGAGCACACAAATAAATGCTTCTGGCTCCTTCATGAGAACTTTTTTTCTATTCAATTTCAGCTTTAAAAAACTTGATTCCTTATTTCCTGAAAACTAGGGAAGGCTGTTGGAAATCTAAAATTTACTGCTGTAAATTTCAATTTTGCAGATCCAGCCTTTATATTGAAAGAACTTCCCACGCTGGTAGTATCAGTGATAGCCATCTCGACACCTACATTTTAATACCAGCAAATGAGTTGAGTAATTCACACAAGACAGAACATCTAATTGGTGCTGTTCATGCAGGTGGCATCCTGGCAAAGGCTTTGACCTTCAGCAATTCCACCTGAGTCAGCTTTCTGGGTCAAACCCAACATTTGAGTCAGCTTTCTAACCTGCTAGCAATTTTGAGAGGCCAAAAGTTTGAGGGGATTTAGTGTTGCTCTTTCTTGTTTTAATGTAAAGTACAAAACTCAACCGGTGGAGCTTAATTTCACCCTGAGCAGTTAACCCCATCCAAGAGAAAAATATGGACCAGAGCTGCAATTCTGTTTTAAACAGAATATTTGATAATGAATAGTAATTGAATTAAAAAGGGATAATATTAACTACCTTAATCTTGCTATGGCTGACACTTCGCTATAAAAGATGATGGAGGACTGTTGATTGTGTGGCTTTGAGATGAAGGCACGTTTTACAAAAAGAAAAATTAAGACAACTCAAAGAGTGAAAAGGTGATTTGGAAATCCACATAAAGGCCACTGGTTTTCTTTCTCTTTCTGCTTTGCTTTCTGGTTCATTAAGTATCTTTCTTTTCTTCTCTTTTTTCTTTTTCCCCAGAAACATTTCAAGGGAAATTTTAATTGTTCTAAGGTGTTTTGTGAACTTCCAATCCATACTTGGTGCCAGAAAAGGGGCACCATGATATGAGACCCCAATACCAAACTGAAGTATTTTCTGTGAACCTTACCTAAACCTGCAGAAAGCTTACCTAGACCTACAGGAACCAAAAGCTTTTTTATCTCATGAGAGTTATAAATCCCATGCAGTGAAAACAGTCACATTTATCACAGTAATTTCTTTGTGTACAGGGACACAGTGAGTTATTTGTGGGGTGGGTAAATAAGTAATCATTTTAGGATATACGGGGCTTTCCTGGTAGTTAAACAACATCAGACACCAAATCCTCTTCCAGTAAATACACTGCAGCCAGCTGTGCCATCTATGCACAGCCAGCAGGCATTAATTCCCCTGTAATGGTCAAAGTCTACCTCCTTCATTTCCTTCTCCACCACAAAGAACAGAAGTCACATCTTACCTTTGTCACACAATAACTGAATCAATATATAACAGTAAATTTATGATAGTGCCTTTGGGACTTTATCATGTGAAGGGACAATATGCTCTAATGGTGTGATACCCCTCCTGTGAAAGCTTGTCAGACAGCAAGGAAGATGCAAACAGCAAGATATTACATTCAGTGCTCCAGCACTTCATTAGCAAAGAAGTGTTCAAACATTCAAAGATGCAAAATGCTGTACGCAATAGCATTTTAGTGAAATTATAGTACAGTCACCTCCCTCCTCACCTTCAGAAAAACATGAAATGAGGTGGCTGCATCATGAGTTACCAAGTTTAACTGAGCAGGAAGGAAGAGAGCTGTTTGCATACATTGCTTTCACTAACAGTGTTTGCTCTGTTATGAGCCAGTCAAAGCAGTGTGTTTTTGTTAAACTGGGAATCCCAAAAGTGACTTCCATAAAAAACTTAGCAGCAGACTCCTCTGTGTGTGTGTGTGCAGTCAGTGACAGGAACTAAACTAACAGTTAACCAAAAACCCTTAGGGGTGTTCTGTGTTGCAGAGAAAATATTTATACTTAGTAATGGCATGAGTCCATCTCAGACACCCACCATGCACCTCCAGCCTCGGTCAGAAGCCACTCAATCAGTGAAATGAGGTCCTCAGGCTGTCACTGCACAGAACTGAAATCTTGGCTATCCAAACAGACAGGAACACTTCACGGGGAGCACAGGAGATTTGATAACAATGCAACAACAAAACACCTACATCCCAGCAAACCCCAACATCACCTAGCAGGACAGGTGGGCTAAAGGAGCAAGAACAGATTTGGATTTGGCATGCTGATCATTGGCAAATTAAAAGAACAATCTTATCAACAAGCGGGAGAGTTGTCTAGTAAATATCACCCCTTCCAATGCATTTTTACCTACTGATTTCAAAAAAGCCCTGTGCTTAGATATGGCAGACAAGATCCACATCCACTATGTCCACAAAGCTCCTGATGAGCTCACTAGTTTGCGTAAGAAAAACCTCCAGTTTCTGCTCAAATCCCCCAACTCCCCTCAGAAATATAAGACAGTGGAATTAAACCAAACACAACAGCGCAGTCCAGGGGCTAATTGGCTTTGGGGATTTCCGACAGAAAACATGAAAAGAGCTGAAATTTCAGATGGTAGAAGAATCTCTCACCCACCCCAGTTGCAGCACACATCGTTGGGGCACTTCTCAGTCCCCCAGAGAAGTGGCAGGCAGCAGCAGGGCAATCCAACACAGCCACCACCAGTGCCAGCCTGCAGGGTGGGAAGGAGGTGGCCGTGCCAGCAGCCAGCCCTCACAAAGCCCCTGTGTCTCACCACTCACTGCTGCAGGAGCTGGCTCCACAGCCCTGGTGAGGCACTGCTGTGTGCCATTATTCAGCTCACCATGGACTTCCTCACTGCTGGTGTCATGGCATGGTGGGGTCTAACTTCAGCAGCTGACATATCCCTGCTTTTCTTGATCTAAGCCCAGGGAAACCCTGGTCTGGGACTGAGTGTCACCAGCAGAATAGGCAGACTTCACACAGAAAAACAGGGTGAGAAGTCCTGAGAGCAATCAGGAAACAAAGCAAACTCCATCCCCAGCATTATTTATGGGCTTCCCACAATGTTTTCTACTATCAATTTCCTACATTCCCTGATTTTCCCAGTGGCAGAGGCTGCAGAACTCCTGCCAGTGTTTCCCAGTGGCCAGCCATGATGGGGCCACCAACACTCAGGTGTTTCCAACAATTTGACCCCAAGCTCAGCTCTGGACAAGAGTGGGAGATGTCATTCCCAGCAGAGTGAACATGACTCAAAGCAGCTGTGGTCCCCTGCTGAAGTGCTCCTACAGCCATAGGGGCCAGGGCTGCCCATGGGGGATGGCTGAGTGTTATGGGCTGGCACCAGGGCAGGACTTTAGGGAGCTGCTTCCAGCTGGTCCATGACCGACCCTCAGGCAAGTACAGGAGAACCCACTGTTACCTCAGTCCTAAATTACCTCCTCTTCCCTCACCATGAGCAAAAGCTGAGCAGCAGCTGCCTGCAATGCACCCCCACTGCTCTCCAGCAGATCCAGTTTAACATCCCAACACTGCCCACTCCATGGGAGGGCCAGGCACAAAGCAGGCTGCTGCATACCTGTGGGCAACACCAGACAGAACTCCACCACAATACCCTGCTGTGAATCCAAGGAGGATTTTGCACTCATCCTTCAAATTTTGAGAGGGAGGTTGTCTAAGCACCTTAAGCTAAGATCTTGAACTGCCCAGCCTGCAGTTCAGGAGGGCACTGACAGCACAAAATAACAACTTCACTCTTTTCTAGAAGAGCGGGAGATTACTGTTGTTTTGATTTGTGGTATGACTGGACTGCAGTACAGGCTGTGGCATCTCCCCATCCTTGCAGACATGTTATGTGAAGAGGGTCTCATCATTTTGGCTTCAGAGCATGATCAATAGCTGCAGCAAACTGAGGAAGATCAATGAGTCATTTGCTTCTTTGTTATCCAGGAATATTTTTTTCCCATCTGAATTGAAGCCCTCATGATTCTTACTGCAAGATAACCAAATGGGACCAGCAGAGAAATTAGGGAACATGATGTAACAGTCCTTTAGGATATGATCTAAAAGCCTTTTCTTGCCACAAAATTCAAAGCAGCCAAACCACAGGACAAAAACAGCTCAGAGCCTATTGTCTACTTTTCTTACACTGACAAAATGCTGATGATCTTCTCTCCATGGAAAAACAAGTCCAGAGAGTCACCCCTCAAACATGCTTTTTATACTCCATTTTCCCCAATTCTATATTAATTTCCCCAAGTATGTCCTAAAAAACATCTACTTCTATACCATACGTCACATGGAAGCAATTAGTTTTAGAAATTAACCACAAGGCACATTTAAATCTATATTGCACTTGTATCCAAATCATCACCACATTGTGATGGCTACATTATTTATTATGATTTAACTGCTACCAGCCTGTTTAGAAGCAAAACAACTCTCATAGTGGACCCAGCCATTTCATAAGTTATACTTAAGTTTCCTTCCTGCAAGTGAAACAGCTGCAGTATAGCTGAATGTCAGATATGAGGTTCTTATATGCAACATAAGAGTTCAAAAAAGGTAAACCTTGAAGTGTTATTCTCAGGCAAGACATTGTTGTCTCTGACATCATCTTTATCAGGGTGAATGTGTATCCTTCAAGATAGATGCCAGGTAAATGTGATGCTTCTCAAAGATGACAAAGATGGAAAGATTTCTTTCATTATCTACACAGCTGTTCAAAAGTCTGAAGTTTCAGATCTGGTTGAAAGGCAATAGGAGTCATGGTTTCCCTGAACCCTTCCTAAGAATCATTTAAAAACATGGGTAAGAAAGTGCCTAACCAAAGTAACAAATATCCATTATCAGCATTTTGGCAGCCAATTCCCCCACAAGTACCTACTTCTCTTTCATTTCAGGTAGCTCCAAAATCATCCTTGCCAGGTGTTTCTGCTTGAGTTTGTTTTAAGGGATCAACACATGGGGCTGATCTAGCAGCTTTCATCACTGATTTTTGTTGCTTTATTGCTTACAAAAGATCTAAGATCAGACCCACACAGTAGTAAGCACAGCATTTTCCCTGCACTCTGGAAAGCCCCCAAGAATTCTGATGCAGACACACCCCACACCCTTGTAGCTTTTCCATAGACTCCCATGAGTCTTACAGAGATTCTTCAGTCAAAATTCTGCTTACAGACAGCAGGTATATCAGATGGATTCATACTGTGGAACAGGAGCCACTCATTCACCTCCTGCCCAGGCTTCTCTTTTCCATGTGCTCTTTCTACCTACATGAAAACACTGTCCTTCAATTATATTTAAAAGAACCTTTGCTAGTACAACAGGACCTAATGCAGAAATACAAGATTGTCTTAATGTGGAAGAAGAGAATTAAAAGAATATGCTAGATGCTAGTCACATCTCATCCAGGTATAAAGAAAATAGATCACAGGTCAAATATTGCTCTCTCATGCTCTTCTGCAGCCATGAACTCTAAGTCTCAATAGCAATAACACTAAGTTTTGGTCTCAGATCACAGTTTTTTCTGGCAAAATACTGACCAGCAAGCAGACCACATTTTCTACAAATGCAATATATCTGTTTTCAGAGAAGAACTGAAGGGGTCACTTGTTTGGATGTACTGAAACATTTTCAGTTCCTCTCTATCAAAGAGGTAAAATTAATTTAACCAGTTATACCTATTCCATCACTGGCCTTTAAATCAAACCTATCTACTAATTTCTCATGCTGTGTTCAATTGTGACCAAGTTAGACACAAGAAAATGTGTAAAACTACACATTACACCTGCAAAACAAAGAGCCAACCCAGCAGGGTTTTGACTAAATGTTTTTTCTAATTTGTAGAAAATGCTCATGCCAACTGGAACCGCTCCCTTTTTTCCAGGAACATTCTGTTTTGGTGCTGTTTTCTTCCTTGGAAAACTTCAGATCTGGGCTGGCTGGTTACTTCCCTTAAGCCCAAGTGATCGTGTCCTGTTCTCTCTCCATTTGTGAAATGATAGTGGTAGGTACCCAAACCAGGCAGCTTTAGGTTCAGTTTAAGGATAGGATTAAATGTAGATCTTCCATACCCTGGGGAAACAGTCCACTCACTTCTCTGGCTGTGGTTAATAAACTTCTCATGAAAAAAAAAAAAAAATTTGGCCTTCACCATTGTGAATGAGAACATTACAGCTGCAAGAAGCCAAACAGTAAAGAAAACATTCCCCCAACTCATGTTGTTCTACCAACAGGGAGCATATGTACAACTTGAAATTAAAACAGCTTGCTGGGTTTTTTTCCTAAAAAAGGTCATAGACTCTGATAGTTTTAAAAATGTCTTATATAAAACCAGACTTACAAAATAAAATTTGAATGCACCCCAAGTATAAACCCCAGGTTTATAATAGCCATCATTATAATAAAAATCTTCCCAGTTGCTGGCTTTTCCTAATTAAAACATAAATTTTCTATAAACCCAGATCTAATTCCACAGGGCCCCAACCCCTTTTCTTCACGTCCCCTCCCACTTTTGGATTTGGTTATTTTTCCATCATAAATCAGAGAATCGGAGCAGTCGGCTCCCGAGGAATGTGCCTGGGATCCGGGGCTGTGCCGAAGAGGGTTTGCCTTCCGCCAAGGGGGAACCACCCACCCACTGCAAGAACGCCACGGGGCCCAGCCAGCATCTGAATGGCTCCGCTGCCACCCAGGGGAATGAAGTAAAGTGGACACAAACAGCTGGAAATGTTGCCAAAGTGTCAGGCTTCAAGTCCTCCAGACCCCGTGGATTCTGTAATCCTTGTCTGCTGAAGTAGGTTTTCAATTTGTCTCTTATTTGCTACTGGCTGGAAAAAAAGTTGATGCAACACAGACCAAGGTGTTACAACACTTTTGGTTATACCTCCCTGGTCACTCCCAAAGGACCTGGCCAACACCCACTGGGGATGCAACTGCAGCTTGGGATTTTTCAGAGCCCTCTCTTGCTTTTTCATGGTCCTTCCCTCCTGTCCCAGAGTGCTCTAAACTCCTCCTCTGAGAGCTTGTCCATTAATACGAATTCACAGAATCCACAGAATTCACAGAATGACTGGGTTGGAAGAAACCTTAAAGATCATCGAGTCCAGCCAATGCCCTAACACCTCAACTAAACCATGGCAATGAAAGGAGCTATTGGACTCTGAGGAGCACATTTCTTCTCCCCAGAGAACATCTGCAATCATAAGCAAGCTGAAGCAGAGCTGTGCAACAACACTGGGATCTAAGAACAAGTGTCCAGCTAGAAAAGAGAAGGTGAAATTGTTGTCCTATGTCAAGTGCGCATTTATCTTTCTTGTGCACTGACTCATCCTCATAGACAAGCCCTGGTGTTACTGTAATGAGTCATCAAAGCAACTTTATTTATAATCACTCTGCCTGATGTTTCAAAAACACACAAGACCTAAACCTTATTATAGCAATAGGTCTCCCAAAGCTCATGCTTTGATTTGAAATTCAAGAGCATGACAGAATTTTAAAGGAGAAACAGTCCTGTGAATAGTGAGCAGTGAGGCTCAACCTCCAGCTGTCATTCAGCTGTCATTTAGGTCAAACTAAAGGTACAATGGATAAACAAACATTTCTGGGCACTGGCCATTTAGCTACACAGTACCACGGTGTGAATGGACGGAACTGTGTCCCCTACAAAGCTCTTCTGCTCAACCATCCTTGGCCTTCTTGGAGCTGCAGATTTTGGAGTAACAGGTTTGCAAACTAACAGAACCAGCCCCTGGACTCAGGCATGTATTTTAGGTTTACTTGATGCAAGGTGTTCCAGACTACAGCTTTTCCCAACTTAGTGTGCAGGTGTGAAGAGATATTAATGTACCTCATATCTTATTTCAGGCAGCGCTGGATGGTCCCAGCCTGAAGGAAACACAATGTATGTGAAGGAGCATCTGATTGACTGCTTGAAACAAGTTTGACCAAGACTAACAGACTCAAGAGATTTCCACAAAAGTCTCCTGGTCATGTTTCAAGGGACTGCCTCAGAAAACTTCTGTCTTTATATTCTGTATAAACTGTTCTCTCTTACTAATGCAAGCTACAAGTAAATGTCCATTGTTATCAGGCAGCTTTGCAGCAAGATGCATCACATTGGGCTTTCATCTAAGTGTTAGCTTTTCCTTCCTTGCTTGGCTACGTGCCTGTAAACATGCCTAACAATATCATAACCTAGACCTATCTAAAGAAATTACCAACAGCTCCTCAAGCATAATCCCCGCACTACCTCCATTTACAACAGCCAGGACATACTGGCATCTTCAGGCCAAAAAAAAAAAAAAAAAAAAGAAAATGTCATGGCACAATGCCTATTGAGACCCTAAGAATTTATTAAAACTATGCCTTTCCTGAACTGGGAGAGGAATCAGAGAAGGAAAAGATCACCTAAATCACAACAGATTATTAACATCTGCTTTTACTCCCACCAGAGCATTCATTTTCTTCTCTTTTGCTTTTCTTGACTGTTGCTACTCCAACAACACTGCACAAATTCCCCCTAACTGATATCTCTGCTTTGCCAGTCCCACTCTTCCACCTGCTCTAGGCTACTGCATACAAAAACCTTATTCCCTGATCTTCCCTGCTCACCAGCAGGCTGTGTGGCAAACCAAAATTGTCTTCTCCAGGCTCTATGGATATGCAATGCCACAGCTGGACCTGCTCTTCCACCTTGTCACCACTACCAGACTTAACAGAAGAATATAAAACACAACTCTAGATATGCCATTATGGTGTTTTTCCATCTCCATCAGACTCTTTTGAACAACCCCAGCCATGTCACTTGTCATCAGCAGAAGGTGGGAAGCTGCCCTGGCAGTCCCCAGGCCGCTAGGATGTCTCCTCAGCGCACTCCCCTCTCAGCATGCTTGCCACAGTGACAGCCTGCCAACGCTGTCAAACCCACCAGCCAGCCTACCTGCACCCAGTCTACATCAGCAGATCAATGAGTCACTCTGAAGCAGGAGAGGACTCAATAAACAGACATTATTTTCCACAGTAACACTCCATACCTTTTCATATTCTGTTTCCTACTGCCACTTAGTGCAGTGCTAGGACTTCTGCAGATTTTTATCACAGAGTGAAGATTCAGGTGTCTTGGGACCATTTTTTGAAAGAGAAGATAAACACACTATGAATGAGAAAGGAGGTTATTCTTCCTTGGGAATGCTGCCCAGGAGAGCAGGTGTCATTGTGAAACACGGTGGGATTAGCCTCCTGTGCTGCTCCTACATCCAGCCCCTCCTCTGTTCCCTGCTGCTTCTGCCTGTTTTCTCCCCTTCACATAGACGCTGTCTCAAAGCCACCAAGCCTTAGAGGGTTGCTGACCTGACTTCCAGCCAGCACAAGCTCTTCTCGTAGTGTTGAAAGAAGAGACCTTCTCCTCTGTGATCTTGTGATGATAGCACAGGGGAGATACTCACAGGCACCTGAAGTGCTGCCCATGAAAGTTTTGGGGAGGTTTGTGAACATCTTTTTAACTGTGCCTCACTCCAAATGGTGATACAGAGCAAATATTGGGATCCCTTTATAGTGGCGTAAATGTCTATGACAAAACCATCTTTGAGCTACAGAATCCTTCTCCAGGCCTCCGGACTCTGCCTTACTCACACTAAATCTCTGCTGTTTTCCACTGATGTCACATAGCACCTCATATTTCAATCCCCATCCCAGGTGCTCTCACTGTTTTGCTGCTTGCCAGAAATGCTCAGGAAAATTCCTGCCTCTCCTCACAACCTGGCAGCTGGTGCTGCCCACCAGACAGCAGCACCAGATGATGCTTCAGAGGCTGGGGAAGCCCAGAGTCTGCAGAGGCCTCAGGAGCCTGGCAGTCTCTCCGCTGAATGCCAGATTCACCAGCTCCCATGCAGTGATGTGCCCAGATTATGCTGGGTGACTCAGGCTCAGCCTCATTGCTGGGGAAGATGTAAGGATAAGAACTCCACACACTCACTGACAAGATGATGGAGCAGAGCTGTGAGAAGATAAAAGCCAGAAGGAGCTGCTGAAGTAGTGTTTGGTCACTGTCTGAGCATTGATTCCCTGATCTGCTTACAGCTCACTTGCCTTGAATAAACTTCTCTTTATTTTCAGCTGCTGAACAAGGCCACCAGAGAAGCCATGTGCTTCTTCCAGCCCCAGACCTGAGAAGGAGACATCCTACCTACCTCTTGCTGCCTTGGACTAGTTTTGGAAGATACTACAGGGCAATGCACACCATCTCCTCTAGACATGAATGACATACACTCTTTTTCACGTTTTAATCAAGGCTGCCTTCCACAGCTTACAGCCTCCTTCAAATATAACATATCACGAGCAACCATCACTGCACACAATTTCTTTTTAAGCTCTGCTCAGGATGTGTATGTACCAGAGAAACTCAAATACAGCTCATAATTGGCTTAAGCTACTATGCCCCTGACCTTTTTCCTTCCCCGTTCCTTTCCCTGGAGGCAATGGTCGCAGCAGTTTGGGGTGGAGGGGAAGGAGAGAAGGTTTCTGCTTGGAAAAGGCCTAACTGCATGGTACAGTCACACCAAGGAAAAGCAGTGTCACCAACATGTCATGCTCACTGTGCACCAGGATAAAATGAATCTATATAGAAAGTCAAATTACAATGCATGCAACAACCACCCACAATATGTGCGTACAAGAAGGACACCATATCCATCTTGAATTATCCAGTTTTGTTCCCTTCAACATACTTGTATCCTTGTTTCAGCCCTTTATTTCCTAATTACAAACATATAAGGAAGGTTCCCATATTTACAATCTTAGCTCAGCATATCATAATATCAAGGAGACAGAGATATCACTTTAAAAAGTCTCTACTTAGACCAGAGCCATCAGTTTTGATTAGTTCACAAAAATTTATTCCATTCTCTTTATGTTTCACTTCCTTCCCCTTCCCTTCTTCCAGTGTTAATAGATGCTGCCTGTACTCCATGAAATGTTCCCCCATTGCTTTCACATTCAAGCAAAAAAATATTTTCAATGGCATTTTGGGAAAAAAGCTGCATGACAGTTAGTTCTCCCATAAGTATGTCAAGAGGTAAGTACACAGATTTTTTACCTTTGAAGTCTCTCGTATTTCTGTGAATCCACTTGAAATTCAGAAGTGCACAGATGAATCTGAAACCGTGGCACCACATCTGCAGAAGTTATAGGGGCAGCACCTTGTTCTGGAAAACGGAGAGATATTTGTTAGCAATTGGCTTTGGGCCACAGGAGGTGTCATAGACAGCATCTTGGATTTAGGATCTATACAAGTTAGGGAGACAAGCCAGTGATTTAGACCAGTCAGTTCATGGGCTTGTCTCTGAGCTGCATCAGGGTGCCTCTGATGGGGAATTTTAGAATCATGGAATTTTAGAATCACAGAATAGTTTGGGACCTTAAATATCATCTAGTTCCAGTCCTCCTGCCATGAGGAGAAGAAACACCTTCCACAGACTGCTCAAAGCTCTATTCAATCTGGCCTTGAACACTTCCAGGGGTGGGGCATCCACAGTTTCTCTGGGCATCCCATTCCACTGCCTCCCTGCCCTCACAGTAAAGAATTTCTTCCTAACATCTAATTTAAGCTTACCCTCTTTCAGTTTAAAGCCATCACCCCTTGTGCTGTCACTAAACACCCTTTGGCAGTCCCTGGACCACAGCAGGTTGGAGGCTCTCTCTCATGTCCATCTCTTCTCTCTGTGTCCCCCAGCCAAGGACTGCAGCTAGTGGCTGCAGTGCCATCTGATTACTCGTGCATGTGACCTCCCTTCACCCCTGCAGTGCCCCCCTCCTTGCTCCCTGATGCTCTTCACCCTCCTCTGACTGCTGTCAGAGGTGGAAGAGAGACTCCCCAGAAGAAAGTGCAAATCCAGTCTCTGGAGCTATTTCCAAGTGCTTATAGATGGCAACGGCTCCTGGTTTGATAGTTTTGATGGGAAAAGCAGGTGATTTTCTGGGATTTGTTTTTCAGCAGAAGTATGCCGAAAGTGAGCTCTTCTCACACACCAGAACTTTCAAATTAAAATGTGTTTTCACCAAATTCCCAAGCCATCTGTAAAGGCAGCCTGTTTTCAGAGCTGTGTTTCCTGGGAGCATTGAGAAAAATCAGAAAAAAATGCAAAAATGTGTGATGTGATGAAGAAAGCACTGGGAGAATATCTGCACCCCTTTTATTAAACAAAGCTAGCAGGTGCTAAGTTCAAAGCACGGCAAAGGAGAGCCTCCCTCAAGCAATATCCCGTTCAGCTGTGGGAATATTTGCTACAAGATGTTACAGAAAGGGTAAAATTTTATACAGATTTAAAAAGTGATGGAATAATTACTGAAAGAAAAACACATCCAGGGTTATTACATACATAGATACCAACTGTGGTGCAGGAGATCTCCAAGTCAACATTTCCTGCAGGCAGGCAGAGCAGTTTGGAAAAGTATTGCTGCAAGTCTGCCTTAAACTTCTAATTTTGTTTGGGCACCTCTGTCATCCAGTGATAGGGACAGGCTCTGGTACACCTCTGGTCCTAATATGATGCAGTCTTTCCTACCTTGTGGGGTAAGAAGAGCAGGAAGGGAGTGATTGGCATTGAGTGCTGGGCATGAGAGGGAGATATGCACTTGCTTTCTGTTTTCAACCCAGGACCATCGGGCAGCTTTCCATCCTGCCCACGGAGCAGGTATCGGAGATGGGCAGACAGTGCAGAACGATGGACACGGGCAATGAAAGAGGCAGATGATGTTCTGGCAGTGCCAAAAGCATTTGCAGCAATCTGCAGCCCCCTGGTTTGCTCTGCAGCATTCTCCCCCTCACGCATCCTCCCGCAGCTCTGCCTGCTGTGGGCCCCGCTCCGCAGTAACCCGCACCTCGTGCTCAGCAGCAGCGATTAAACCGGGACTGTCTGGGCAGGGGGCACTGACCTGGCTGCGGTGCAGATGCCCGTGAGGGAGGGGACCCCCCAAATCCTGCGCTGCTGCCAGTTCGCCACGGGCGAGCGCAGTGCCGCCCCGCCGGCCCTCAGCCGCCCCCGCCGCAGGCTCCGGAGCTGGGCCGGCTCTGCGGGCCGCGCGCCCGGCGGCGGTCCCGGGCTGGGCGGGCACCGCCACCTAGGGACGGCGACAAGGCTCTGGCAGGGGCTGGCGGCTCCGGGAAACGTCCTGGCAGCGCTCCGTGGAGTCCTTCTCCGCCCGGCACCGGCGGCAACCCAGGGAAGCTCAGCTCGCCTTTTTGGGGCCGGCTTAGTTTGTATTCTCCTTTCATCGTGTGCCATCTCCTCTTTGAGTGTCAATCGCAGTGACTCTGAACACACCCATCAAGACCTGTCTGACAGCTGAAGCTGATCGTCACCTTGCTTTGCCCTGTTTCAAGGAGCACTTTGCTTCTTGGAGGTATCCAGACCAAAAGATCAGGAGACAACAGCCAGTCCTGCAGCCATGTTCAGGGGCTTCCCAAAACCACCCTCAGCTCCCATCCCGTACATCTCCCTCTGCTTGGGCTGTATCCTTCCTTGCACCAACACCTGCCCTTATCCTTGTGCCTCTTTAGTGGAGAATCCCCTTCTTTCCACACCCCCTTCCATTCTGCTGTAGCACTGACTGCTTAAAATCAGCAAAGAGCTTTCCACTCCTCTTGTGTCCTGGCATGCAAGCCTTGCCGGTGCAGGACATGCTGCGTTGCAGCACCAGTCGCATCCCACCTGCATTAGACATCAAGCAAACAGATACTTCACCTTTGAAGCTGGTCTCATACTTCCAATAATCTGCTTGAAACTGAAGAGTTCCAGTCTGGTCAGCCTGAATTGCCTTCTCTGACTGTGTAGAGGTTAAAGCAGGAGCACAGTAGTTTGGAGACTTAGGGAAAAAATAGGAATTATCCATCACAAAAAAATTTGGCTTAAAGGACCTGCAGAACAGCATTTTTTTTTGCTAACCAGGTGTAATTGCCTACAACTTGGAGTTTCCCAGTGCATTCCAGCTGAACCCCACCTCCCAGCAGAAGCTGTTTCCTGGACACTGCTCCGTCCTCGTCACAGCACACATAGTTGGGAACTGGTGGGATGGTGCACCCCAGAGTCCCAGCCGTCTGCAGTCTGTGCTGCTTGCTGCCTTCTCCTCAGCCCTTCCAGGCAGGATTAGAGAACATCACCACAGCTCTCAAAATGGTCTGCAAATGGTCCAATTGTCAGCACATAGGAAAGCTTCCTGGCACTGTTTTCTGCTATAACTTAGGATTTCCAAAAGAAAAGAGCACTCTCCTCATAGATGCACACAAAACATCTTAAAAAAAATAGATTAAAGAAATTTTGAAAGGCTCTGGTTTGGTTAAGAAAATAAACAACATTCAGGCCTCAGCCTCTGACGGCCCTCTCATAAGTGATGTAAGTAAAATTATGAGATGCTACAGAATCAAAATTCATGTGGGGAGACTCTGAGGCAAGGCACAAGATATGCAGAGAGCACATGGACAGGGAGGGAAAAGAAAAAGATTATCAGCTTCTGGCAGTTTGCTTAACAGTAGTCTTGAGGGGGAAACCCAAACTCTGTCCAGCCTCCAAATCCTCAGGGAAGAAAACAAGTCCTAAAAGGTTTGGATTTTCTTTTTGCCTGTGCTCAAACCCAGGCATGCCATTTTCTGCCCTCAGAGTGTGCCAGCCCACAGAACAGGCACTGAGCAGACACCTGAGCCTGGTTAATTAACAATAGTATTATTTGGTTGTTATCCACGTTTTACCTGTAGAAGTCAATACTTCTAAATTTGCCTAATAAAAAGGCAAGTTTTTATTTATAAGTTCCCGAATAAAACCTCCACAAGTGTGAGAATAGATCACTTGGCTTATGTAGCTTATAACACTGCAAAGGGCTGCTTCTCTTGATGAACAACAACTTTCACAATCATCTTGAATTAACAGTCATTAGAGGATTATGTTAATTTTTGTGTTGGTTGATGCCATTTAGATAGAGAAGAGTCCTGCAAGTTGTCTTCCAAGTTACGTAATGAAGCTTTTTTACTTAGGAGTGTCATTAATTATGTTTCAGCTCAGGAAACTGCCTAGATGCCACATGTTAGCAGGAACAAGTAGAACTTAAAGTTGAGAGGAAGAAAATAAAAACAATCCAAAGGTCAGTCCAGGAAGGAAAAGAAAAGCCAGTGATCAGGACATGTCACTGAGTTACTCAGACTGTTCAGTCATAGCAGCAGGTGGAGAAGATCCTGACAGGAAAACTGTATTTTGATAGCAGCGTCACAAAGTTCACATTTAGTTAGTAGCCTACAGTGAAACTAATCACCTTTCTGACTAAGGAAATGTACAGAGGACACTCTGTTAGTAAGGAATTTGACTTGCTCAGTGAAAAAAACCCAACGAAATCAACCAACCAACAAACCCCACAAAACAAATCAACAAACAAACAAACAAACAAAGAGGGATTTTTTAAAACATTAGGATTGATATGAGAACCTTCCATCAAGTAAGTTATGTGAAAGCAGAGGCTATGTCACTGCTAAAATGAGGTCACAATGTATGAGAATCCAAGAGGAAAAACAGTGTGAGAAAAGACTCTTAGAAGAACTTGCTTGAGCTGAGAAACAAAACAAAGGTCAGCTGGCTTTCAGGGCAGCAGAATGGATCACAGCTTGAGATGGATGCTACAGAACATAGTAAAAATGCCCTATAAACCTGCAGGAATTTTTAACAGAAAAGCAAACTGGAAGTTGCAAGGGTCTATCTGCAAAATGCAGTCCGAAAGAGCCTTTAAGAAGCAAGAATGAAAGGGTGCACAAATTGTTTAAGCAGAGACCAAAGTGACTTCCAACACCTCCTTTGGACTTCGTAAATGGAAAACCATACTGAAAATAAAATACAGTTAAGGAGACCAAAGCTGAAGATACAGACCAAGAAAAATTACAGAACACACACTGAAAAAAATCTTTTCCTTGGGAGTGAGTAAAGACAAAGCTTCCTCCAGTGGTGGGGATATCATGTGTAGACATTTCCCAAGTGTTTCTAAGTTGAACACTGGCACACCAATTAATGGGCCCTCTGACATCGCTGTAAACCATCTGGAAGAGAAATCTAAACTTATTAAGAACAGATGGATAAGAACCAGCTCAGCCTTCCCTATTGCTCCTATTTGTAAGCTAGATGTAAAAGTAACCTTGTAAAGACAGCTGGAGTTGCTCTGGGAAATCATGCCTAGGACTCAACATGCCAGACAACAGGCACTGAAAAAGAACAGGAACAACCAGAAAAAGCTGTTGCCTGACACCTGTCTCCTACAGGCCCCTAATGAAAGATTCCTGCCCTTCCCCAAACCCTTAACCCCCATCATTACCACAGTGATCTGGGTTCATTACTCCCTCAATCTAGAAAGAGCCTTGTTAAATAATGCAATTGTTGAGCATGTCATGCCAAGAACAATATCTGTGTTTTCTCCACCTGGCACCCATACAGTGGTCATGCCAGGTTATGGGGCTCGAGTTGATTTTTAACAGTTTGAATGTTTTGGAAAATATTATGTCATTCAGCACGTTCAATCAAGCATTAGGTTTCTGCAGTTTAATCATCCGTAATAAATTCTGTCAAAATTGTTAAAAAGGTTTTTTAAAAATACTGAGAAGTCAAACTTGGCACCAGTAAATGAAAAGAAAGCCTGAAAACTTGCTGAGGTGTTATTTAATAGAAAGACTACGCCAGTTGCATGGATATGTAACCAACTGTGTTAAAGCTAGGGATATTGAGAAATCCTAAGAGAACCACAAGAAAATCAATTAGAAACACATTATGATGGAAAGATCACTTGTGCTAACATCCTTGCAGGCAAAGACAGTACATTTGAAGACATAGAAAAAATACATTATTTTTGTGAGTAAAAAATGCATCCATTGATCCTTATGAATAGTTGCTGGTTCCTGAAAAGCAATTGCTAAAGAAATTATTGGAGAAGCTACTGATGCCCACAGCAGCCTCCCCAGGAGATGACAAAGAGAGGCTGCTGCTCCAGAACAAGCCCACTCCAGCACCTGCCCATCCTGTGTCACTCTGGCTGACACAGGAAGAAGGAAACCTCTCAAAAATCAGTGTTCCTCAGGCCCTTTTCTATCACCATTTTGGTGACTGTGAAACTGTCAATCACATGCATGAGTCAGAAACAATTTAACCCTTTCTCAACAGACCTTTTTTTTTCCTCAGGGAAAAACAAAAAGTGAATGAAAAGCCAATAGATCCATACTTGGTGCCTGACAACTAGCACACGTTGCTGATGGTTTGCAAGCATTTCTCATCTAAAAGGGTGCTCAGGAATGTTTTCTGCTTAGTGCTTTGAAGGCACCCAGGTACTCCAGAGGCAGCCAGAGGTTCAGGTTGGGAAGGAGATTATGCAAATTTATGATCCTGAACAAAAGTCCCATGAAGAAAAATTCATAGATTAAGTTGCTTTTAACTTTTACTAGCAGCTTCTGCTCTCAGTGCCTCACTGGCTGAAATATTCTGGAGTCTTTTAGCTTTAGATTCCCAGATCTGCTTGGGCTAGAGGTTCAGGATCATCTTATGCCAGTTAAAAATCATGCTGCAGCCTGCTCAGCTCTCTGTTGGTGTCGACACCAGCAGAACTGGAAATCGCTCATGCTGAACACCGTATTTTGGGTTTGAGTTTTGTGGGGCTTTTGGCTAGGTCAGTTTTCAAGCAGGTGAATGCCCTGCATCTGCTCCCCCCATCCAGCAGTGGCACAGAGGAATCAGCAGCAGCACCCACCTGGAGGCAGGACTGCTCCTTTGGGCAGTGGCACAAAGGGACAGCTGCAAAGGGTGACCCTGAAAGAGCGTGGGCTCCTCAAGGGGAACTTCCATGTCAGATCTGGTACTCCAGCACCTGCAGAGCCCACAGCAGTGCCACACACTGCACACTGTTACAGCTGCTCACACCAGATCCTGCCTGATTTTCTCAATATAACACCCAGCACCTAATTCTGGAGGCAGCTGGAGGCTGTGAGAAACTCTCCCTGTAGTCAGAAATAGTTTTGACTTACTGGAAAATCTTATTTTCTTCCAAACTGTGCATGTTTGCACCTGTCCTCTGTTCTCTGCCTGGTTTCCTCTTTGTCAGATCAACAACCCCTCCTTTTCCTGTGGCTGCCCTGCTTCCCAGCAGGCTCTTCTTTACCTTCTCCTGCCTCTGATGAATTTGGCAATCTTACTCTGAAGCCCACCTTGCTGGAAATAACTTTCTCTCACATGATAGGTGGTTTCTTCTGTCATGGAGAAGAATGGGGGAAAATGATTTATACAGGGGCATCATTCCACAGAGTATTTTGTGTAATAGCAAAACTTTTTCCAAACCCTCCATCTCCCAGCCCCTGTCCTGCCCAAAGGCTGCATGTCCAAGGCCCCTTAAGCTGATGAAGCCATGGAGGAAATCCATGGAATGTTGCAAGGACCAATGTAGGGTGACAGCTGAAAATGGTCACTGTTCAGTCCCTTCCCATCCACTTTAAATCACTTTAAGTGACTTTCATTTTTACTTCCTGATTGTGTGGAAAATTCTCTGCTCACCTGTGACTGACAAGATTAGATCACTAATTTGCAAAAGAAAAACCTTTAAGCTTCTGCAAAAGCAGTGGGACATGGAAGTGAGTGAATTAGTGCAGCTTAGGGACTCACTGCAGTCACCTGTCTTTCAAAATTCCCTAAAGGCACTGATTGTGCCTGAAGATAGCAGCTTTAGGAAAGCTGGTGAGATCCTACACACAGCCCTCCTCTTGGTTCCTCCCAGCTATGGCACACACAAGTGAACCACTTGTGACTCCTCTGCTGAATTACAACTTACACATCACGACTGTTTTAAAATAAACCATTCATTTTTGTTTCCATGCTAGCAGTCATCCCAAATGTTATCCCATTATCCACCAAGTTCCAAGTGCTATGACCACAATTCCATCCTACACATCCAGCTGGAGTGCACACCACTGGGGCACTTCTCCATCATCAGAAGTGGCAGGCAGCAGCAGGGTAATCCAACACAGCCACCACCAGTGCCAGCCTGCAGGGTGGGAAGGAGGTGGCCGTGCCAGCAGCCAGCCCTCACAAAGCCCCTGTGTCTCACCACTCACTGCTGCAGGAGCTGGCTCCACAGCCCTGGTGAGGCACTGCTGTGTGCCATTATTCAGCTCACCATGGACTTCCTCACTGCTGGTGTCATGGCATGGTGGGGTCTAACTTCAGCAGCTGACATATCCCTGCTTTTCTTGACCTAAATCCAGTGGGAACAGAGGAAGGACAAGGTGTCACAGAGACATGCAGACTGGACACAGCAGAACAAGATAAGAAGAGATGTCAGCAATGTGACCAGGAAACAATGCAAAGTTCTTTGCCAGCATTAATTACAAAGCCTTCAGGATGCAGGAGCTTCCTGCCATTTACTTGAAAGACAGGCCATGATTCCTCTCTTGAGCACCATGATACAGGTACTTTGACTTTTCCTTCTTCCACATTCCCTGCCCAGCCTTCCTTTGGAATACCAGCACCATCACAGGCAGGAATCAACCCTAGGTGACGATATCAGTAGATCAAGGTCACTTTAACTCAGGAGGTGTCACTGCATCATGGTATCAAGGCAGGTATGTCCCCATTCCAGGCTAGAGGTATGGTGAATGCTAAAGCTTGGCACTGCTTCTGGGGAAAGAATAGCCCCTAACAAAAACCTATGCCCCCAAAACAATCAGGGGATTGATACTGGTTCACTGCATTACAAAGTGTTCTAAAGCTACAACTGAAATTGAACAAACATTTTAAAAAAATGTACTGAAGAGTAATTTATTCAGTGTGAATTCAAAAGACATTCCACCATTCATTACAGGACCACACAGCTGGTCTCAATGCTGTACTCCAAGACATAGGCAGGGTAAATTTGTTGCTTCTCAAAGATGACAAAGATGGAAGGGTCTGTCGGGTCATCCACGCAGCTGTCGTAAAGTCTGTTTGAGTTTTTGCCCCTGGGTGGAGGGCGACAGTACTCAGGGTTCCCCCGCACAAAGTCTCCAACAAGAACCTGAGCTACAAACATGCTGTAGCGCCCACTGAGAGGGGAACAGTACTCGTGGGAGTAGCTGGCATCTCTGGCAAAGTAGCTGCCTAGGGAGTGGAAAAAGCCACAGGTCAGACAATGCACCAGCCGAGGGACAAACACATGCTAGCAGCACTTTGGCAGCCAGCAGTTCAACGCTAGCCCTACAATGTGTGGGAACATTCTTGCCAGGTGTTCTCACACTGGCTTATTGTAAAGCACCAACAAACTCCAGTCCACATTTCACCATCAGCCTCCCAATCCCACCTGTCCAAGAGCAGGTACCTGAGGCAAAGAGAGGTGTTTTTAGCCCTTCCTGGAATGGGATTGTTGTGGGTGCTACCTAAAGCAATGCAGATGTACACAGGTGAGAGTGCCCTAAAGGCAGGAGTACATGGGTCAGGAGCCATCAGTCACTTCATACCCACATTCCCCAGCCTGGCTGGGGTCTGCAGTCTCTGCTGCTACAGCCCCTACACCCTTCTGCACTTGTACCTTTTCCATACATTGTCCCATGAGTCCCACAGAGTCTCCAGTCAAAGTTCTGCTCACAGATGGCAGACACATGGGATGGACTTGTGCCATGGAACAGGAGCCTCTCGTTCACCCCTTTCAATTGATGGAGCTTCTTCATCTTTTCTTTTTGCCTAGAGATAACAGCAACAAAAAAAAGAACTACTTGTTTTCCTGGTTCAAACAAGGAAAGTTTCCCGACTCAACTCCTCCTACTTCTGGGTCATGGAGGAACAGTGACACAAAGCACTCTCGGTGGGGTTACTGCCTGCTGTGCACTTCTGCTGGTACCCTGCTGCACAGCTGGCTCCTGCCAGCAAAACAAAAAGCTCTCAGCAGCACTATGGACTGTGTCAGCCACAACCTCATACCACATGAGAGAGTAAAGAGACAAACATCCCTTGACTAGGAACTGGTCAGTTCCCGTGTTATGTAAATCCTGAACACATAAATATGATTATAAAACTGAGCTGTATGAAGCCACAGTGAAAATGGTATAATCTCTGCCCCTATCTTCGTCACAAGAAAGTCTCCTCTTTATTTTTTTAACTCCTATGTGGAAGAGGCTAAAACCAAAGAATAAACCTGAAACACCAAAGCTCAGTTATGATGAAGGAAAAGAACTTACTTTTTGAATAACACTAGCAAGAATCACACACATATCTTGCTAGAGATAAAAGGCTTATTTCTATACACACAAAAGAACACAGACGCAAGGCTAACAACTCAGTCACAGAGAGAGGAGCCCCAGTCCCTTTCCAGGGAAGCCTCAGCCTTAAGGAGCCAGGTTTGGAGCAATCAAAAGTCTGGGCCACCAGCCAGATCTGGGCAGAGAGATATGTGGCAGTCTCACCTCTGCTGGACCGCTGAATTTGGCAGCTCCAAATGTAGACTATGGAGGACAACAGGAAATACCAGTCTTCTCATACAGTAAGGACAATGAAATAAAATAGATACAAACCACTGAAAAATGTCCCAAAGTGTTGGGTTCTGAATCCTCTGTAGTTGGTTGATGCAGTAATTTTTCATTGTCTTCTCAAACAGCCTCTTGATTTTTGTATATTCTTGGGAATCATTGCTGAGCTGTATCAACTGAAAGATTTTAAAGCACGAAAAATAAGGTATTACTGAGAGTAACAGCTCCCAGTCCTTCCAAAGGACTCCTCAACCTTCCCACATCTGCTGAAAAGCCCTACCACAAAAATCACAAGCTGCTTCTGTTTTTCCTATTAACCCTCCTTTACCATCACTCCCCATGTGGAAGCACAGGCACTGACTGAGGAAAATCAGTGCAATCCCATTTTTTTCCTTTAGAGGACACACCCCCACATCTGGACTATTTTTAGTTCAGAGTAACCTAAAGTTGAAATGCCCAGCAGTATTCAGGCTGAAGCAAAGTGAAAGTTTCACCTTAATCTGACACACTAACTCCTTCCCTACAGGGCTAAGCTGCAGTTCTATGACAGCAAATGACATCCTGCCCCAAACTGACAGAGGAAATACTGCCTTAAAATACAATTAATCTGGTTTATCAGAGGATGAAGTGCCTTGGGAGAGTGCAAAGGACAGGTATGAGCAGCAATTGCCTTTCTTACCCTGTGTGGTATTACAGGAGTTCTCAGAGAGCCTCCCAGGAAATGCACGTCTGTTCTGAATATGAAACTGTCAGCCTTGTTTCACATCATAGCTGCTTATTTTACAGGACACATTAAAAAGCTGGTAAAATCTCAATTGCCTTGAATTATGGTCGTTGAAAAATCAGTACAGGAGAGAGCTCTTCCCCACCCACTGGAGAGCTGGAAAGCCCTACCTTGAACCCGATATCAGGCAGTGCAGTTTGGTCCCACTGTGGAGGATAGACACGATGTGATACAGTCACGTTTTGGCTACAGAATAGAAAAAAGAGCCAGTCAGCTGGAGATACTCCTAACAAATCCCCCTTCTGGTGAAACTAACCACAGGCTCTAAAGCAGCCTTCAGGCCTCCATTCAGGAGCTATTGTTTGTTTTCTTTTTGAATGAACACAACTTAGGTTGAACCAACACTTTAATTGAACCCTCAGCTTCACATGCACTGTCTGCTGGGGTGTTTCTAAAGCAGAGACAGCTCTTATTAAAATAAATCAGTAGCACAAATAACATAGCAGATGTGTTCAAGTTCTGTTAAGGTGAACTTCTTTTAGAAAAAGCCATAAGATAGGGTATCTCAAGTAAGTGCCTCTAATTCACTTCATTTCAGTGGATTTGCCTGTTCTGAGTTTTAGTTTATCTTCAGCTTTCCAAGGGATGACATCCATATGTACCACAGCTCTTGGGATTGGCAGTCCCTCGCTCCTAATCGCTGCACAGTTTATTTATTAGTGTTGGGGCATAAATCAAGGAATAAAAATTCCTGGCACAGTTGTGTCAGCCCTATGTGGCCTTGCCTCTCACAGGGAGAGCAGTTCTACTCTAGTGGTCTCTCACAGCTGCCAGAGACTGCCAGCAAACATCCCTCCAGAGAGTTTTACAGAAGCATTGCATAATTTACAAATACTGTCACTGCAAAATGTACTGTTAAACCAGTCAGGAAAAGGTATCTAAAAATTAATGTAAGAAATATAAAATTGCATTCTAGGCAGGTAGGAGGAACTTCTTAGCAGAAAGGTGAGACGTTGTTAAACAATGAATGTGTATTACCTTCCATCTTGCCCATCTTCAGACTGTTTAGGCAGTCGAATAACACTTCTTTGAGTTTTAAAGAGCACATTTGTTTGGACCATGTCTTGAAAGAAAACACAATAATGAGATAATTCTAGAGACAGGCTCTTCCATGTTAAGTAAAAATAAAAGAGGAGGTAGCCCTGAATATTGCATTGTGGTGCTGTCTCTATCCCACTCAGCCCAGTGCAAACTTCATTCCCACTTGCACTGCTCCTGCTTGGAGATCAGCAAGGTCAACCACCTGCTAGCACAGGCTGTGAAACTTGAAGGCAACCAAGCACCAACTGCACCTGCATTTGTATTCACATCCAGGCTGCCAGCCACAGAAAACCACATCTGATGGCAGGCCTACAGCAGGAAAGAGTTTTCAGTGCAATGGGGGCCACAAACCTGGTTTTCCTGGCAGCACAGGGCTGCTCCAGGGTGCTAAAAGCAAAGCCTGCCCTCCCTTCTTGGTCCTGTAACAATATCACAGAGCACATGCTGTGTGACATGGCTAATTATCCATTGTTTCCTCCTTTAAACACTACTCTTTATCCATGCCAGGAAACATTTAAAGTTTGGAAAGCTAACAGGAGTTTTAAGACGGGTAAATAAATTAGAAACAGAAAAGCATTTTTGATTTTCCCATTTCTCTCTCTATGCAACAAGCCCTAAATTTTTTTTGCTGCACTGTGCTTTCTCTCTCTGTAAGTAGCTTGCAAGATGTTCACTGTGGGCTCACTTTTTCACCTTTTGACTTTTCAGGGCATTTTTCCCCCTGATTTATCATTCTGCCTTTTCAGATGTATAAGCCAAGATGCCATGAAGCATTTAGTCTCAACTCTTCTTCTGAATGTACAATATTGTCAGGTATGGGTTTTTTGACTACAGATGCCCAAGTGTAGAAGCTCAAGTGGGGCATCTCAAAACTTCAGGGAAATTTACCTACTGCTCAGTTTCTGCTTGGAGAAAATTTGCAAGAGGAAGAAAAGCTGTTCAAAGAGATGTGGACAAGTGTGAAAACCTTCAAGCCAGCTGCACTATGTGATGAACTTAAAACAAGGAGATACTTCACCTGCAAAGTCTAACTGATACTGCTGAGAACCAGCCCTGAAAAAAATAACACCATTCTTGTCAGCTTGATATTCATTCTCCAGAAATGCAGATGTTACAGTGGCAGTGTCGTGATACGGATGCTGCAGAAAGAACAAGAGAATTACACGTGTTAGAAACCACCCTTTGGTTCAGGTGTCATTGTGGGGAAATACCAATGTTTGCCCAGGCCCCTGTGACAGGAGAATGTTTTGAAGTAAGTCTCTATGGCTTCAAGCATTTTGTTCTACAGAGATGGAGGAGTACCCCACCGAGCACAGCTTCTAACAACAGCAACAAAGCAGCCTTCAGCCTGTGTGGTCAGCTCCAGCCAAATGATGTTTGTCAGCTCTGGAAAATGCACCCGCTTCCCAAGCCAGTCCCTTGAAAGCTTTCCCAGAGTTCCAGTCCTGCTTTGGGGGACAATTAAGAAGACAATTCCACCCAGGCATTGGAGCAGCACTGCAAGGGCACCCAGCGGTGCGGGTAGAGCACACCAGCTGCAGAACAGCACGCTCTAAAGAACTCTCCAAAGATGGCTCAACAAAAGCTTTTGGCATGAACAGCAGATGAATTTCACCTCTTTCCCATACTCAATCCACTGGTTGGAATCATCGAGCCAATACCAGACATACTCCATTTTCAGGAGCAGGCAGATGAGTCAGGAGACAACACAAGTGCAGAAGAACTGATGGGCACCTGGCTGCTTGCTCTGCCCTGCATTGGAAAAGAAATCCAGATCAAAGTAGGGTCTTTTCCAAAGCTGTCAAATTGTGCACTATCCCTGGTCTGATCAGAAATCTATTTACTTCTCAAAAAAGGAGACTCCCTCCAGCTGGGAAGTGCAGGTTTGCCCCAGAACTGAGGAATTGGTGTTTGCATGTTTATAGGGCATGGTAAGCACCTCAGAAACAACCCTGACCTCTCCAGCTTGGACCTGCGCCACTGATTTTCCCTAAAATGTATCTTCTTAAAAAACACATTTTAAGCAAATACACTTGATACAGAGATTCCCCTGCCCCCATAGAGAAGGCCATGGTGAGACAGCTGTGCCCCTGCAGCCTGTGGAGATCCACGGAGCAGAGATCCACACTGCAGCCCACAGAGAAGTCCATGCTGCAGCATGTGGACAAGCCCTGAGGGAAGCTGCAGTCCATGGGGAAGAACCCATGCTAGAGCAAGTTTATTCTGAAGGACTGCAGCCCATGGGAAATGAACCATGCTGAAGCACGGGAAATTTTTGAGAATGATGGAGGAGTAGATGTCAAGTCTTACAGACTGAGGACAGCATCCATTTCCCTTCCCTGCTGCATTGCTTTGGTAGGAGGGGGTAGAAAAGTCAGGAATGAAGGAGTGAAGCTGAACCTGGCAATCTATGGCGGGGGGAATAGGTGATCTAATTTTCTTTTCTCATAATTTAAATCTGTTTTAATTGGCAATAAATTAACTTCTCCCACATCAAGTCTGTTCACCTTGGCTTTAGCTCACGAACTTTCCCATCTTATTTTCTCCCTGTTGTCCTGTTGAGGATAGGGAGTGAGAAGGCAGCTCTCACTTGGTGGAGGGGATATCATTACTTACCAGCTAAGTCTCTGCTCTGCACTCTATCCTAGACACAGCACCTGCAAAGAGAAGAAAATGAAACAGGTAGCCACCAACAATTCCAACTCATGGGATTTTACTTTGCTTCCTGCTCACTCGCCATTAAATCTCCCAGTTCTGGACCCAGACAACACTTTTTTATGTATCTCACCACTTTACTGCCCTTTCAGCATTGCCTATCATGGAACACATATCCATAGCCAAAAGCTGCCAGCTGTTGAGCTTCCAAGGGTCTGTGACAGAGCTACTCTGAGCTGCTCGAAGAATCTGAACACGATATTGAAACAGAAACTGGAAATGATCACATGTCCAGCTCTGACGCCCTTTGTACTTTGGCAGGGATCAAGGGTATTCCGAGCAGGCCAGTGAGAGGAAATCGTTACAGGAGCAGCTCCCTCACTGAGCTGTTTAGAGTGCAAAGGTCCACAAAACAAAGGAGTGGCAGCCCCAGATTGCCAGAACAAAGAGCGAGGAAAAAGCTGGGTCTCCTTCACAGACAGACCTTGTTCCAGCGCTGTCTGCGTACGCACTAACACTGGCCAGGCCTGTTCCTAGAAAAATGCTCTAAATTATTCTTCTCTCCCATTGCAGGGCATTCAAGAGATCCAGCACTACCAGGAGATTTTTTGGACATGGCTGTCCCTTTTTTCCACACCCTGTGCAGCACTAGGATGCTGCTGCTACTGGCACGGCTGAAGAATTTGAAGTTTGTGGATTTGAAGGGTGGAATTTGAGGAGGGAGGTGGGGAGAGGGGAAATGGAAAGGAAAGCAGGGAAATGGGGTGGGATGATGTTTGCAGGCAGCTTTTTTCCACTGCTGACCCCCTCTGTTTTCCCTCTATCTCCATTCCAGATAAGCCCTGCTATCCCTGCCAGCTCCCCTGCAGAGACTTGGGGCTCCCAGTCTGCCCGAATCACATGAGCTTGCAAAACTGTCCACTTGTGACCTATTCCCCTTTCACTTTCCAGCATTTCTGCTCCATGCTGGGATTCTCCACTCATCAACTAACCCCAACTAGAAATAAACAGAGGTGAAACACTTAAAAAGCACACAGAAATGTTTCGCCAGCAAGACAGGTAGCGTCCTCCACATTTTGCTGAAGATCTCGCTACATGGTCTTGTGCAACTGTACATTTCCTTTTTATATCTTAACATAAATAACTTTATACAGAGAAAATTTTATAGTTAAAAAGCAACCTCATGCTACCTTTTCTCTCATGCAAGAAGATGAATGAGTGAAGATACAAACACAACTTACAGTATGACAGAGTGCAAGCAGGTATCCCTCCAGCAGACCTTAAAGCCAAGCCCACAAGCTGTGAAAACCTGAACGCCCTGTGTGTCCAACCCTCCCCTCTCAGCTGCACGCTGGGAAGGCTGTCAGAGCCCAGCACGTGCCACTTTCCTGGCACAGTTCTGTCTTTGGGCTGCCCAGTCCCCACCCTCAGGAGCTGAGGGCATCAGCCTTGTACTTGCCAGGCTAGATGAGCCTGTTCAACCCTTGCTCTGCATGGCAAAGGTGCTCCGGGTGCAGCAACACCTTTGAAAGTGAACCACAGCTGGCCTGTGAGAGCTCCCTGAGAACTCCCCACAGCACATCTGTACCTCGCTGTGTCCCTCGCAGCCTCTCGCCGTGGGACCACGGGTGTCTCTCTGCCACAGACCCGTGAGGAAGCGGGGCTGAGTGACATTTCCTTCTGGATATTGCGACAGACGCATGCGCAGCTGCCAAGCACGAGCAGGCTGGCCAGGCACGGCCCAGGGCTTTGGCAGATACAGCTGCAAAATCAACGTCACTACAAACCAGCAGGGTTTATCCCTGCTTCTGGGCTCCTGCCATTGTACTTACCTAAAGCCAACTCCTCTCAGCCTTCCAATGGCTGGGGATATTCAGGACCTTCTCCGTTCTACAAAATGAGCTTCTGCTGAACATCATTCTTGGAAAGCCAACAGCAGGCGTAGCCTTGCAAAGTGACCCCCCAAATCTCAGTGCAGAAAGTGGGTGTTGTTCATCCTGCACTCCCCAGGGTTAGTGATGGCACAGGTGGGGGGTTTGCAGCAAGCAGAGCTGCACTGAGCCACACAAACGTGTGTATGCTGAGCCCAGAGCCCTGTGAGACAGGCTCACTCAGCCCTCAGAGCTCTGCACCCTCCCAGGTGTTTGTGTTCCTGCATCTTGAAGTCTGATCCTCCTCTCTGCTCTTCCCCACACAAATCAAACAAGGCTAAGGAGCTTTGACCTCCAGCCTTTCAGAAGCTGACAATGCTTCCCAGCAGAGCTGTGAGGCATAAAGCTTAACAAAAGGTCAAGCAGTCTTAACAATGCGAACTTGTTAAGCCTAAAACATTTCTTGGACTTTTTTTTTCCTCAGATTGTGTTCAGTTGAGCTGCCCAGAACATTTTTATGTTCCTGGTGATCCAGTCACACCAGATCAGTAGTGGCTGAAACACATAACACTCTGAGTTTCCAGAAAGGCTACACTCTGAGTGCAGTCTATAGACATAGCATTAAAACAAACAAACAAACCCAACAACAACAAAACCCCTAGTGCACACACACACAAAACCAAACCAAACCAAAAAACCAACACCACAAATGTGATTATGAACTCACTTTCTTTCATTTCTGACCATTCTTGAAGCTCTTAGGCCCACTGAGGCCTAAGTACTTCAGTAGACATGAGACAGGAGCTTTGGGAAGAGTATTCTGGCTTGGTAGCAAATGTTTACATATCTTTGCTGGGAGCAGAACACCATCCTCTCTAAAAACAAACAACTCTCCACAAACTGGAAACTTGAGCTCACTGTAAACTGATACATTCTGAACATCGTATTTTTTATTTTTATCCCTTTTAATTGCAATGTCATCCGTGGAGCTGTTGAACCTCTGATTTCTCAACCATGGTAGTATATCTGTCTGCATTTCCAGTATCTGAGAATGGAACAGGTCTCAGAGCAGATATCCTATGTATAGCCCTGCAAGATCATATTCCTGCTCAGTCAGCAGAGGCACCCAAGTGTGGTTTCCCTGCTTATGTCAAATGATTTATCCTTTATAATGAAACCATGGTCCAACAGGTAGCGTTACTTAGTTCCTCCCAGGAATTTCAGTTCTTGTTTTCTTTTTCTCTTCAGAAGAAATGGACAAAGAAGGGACTTTTCACCTTTTGTCTGTGTCTCTGTGACACACAGCAGCTCTGTTGCAATTTCAGTCTGCTCCAAGGTTTGGTGTGGGAGTCCTGATGCTACAACACATGCACATTGTGCTCACGTGGGTATTGCAGCCTGGGACTGGGCTGGCAGTACCTCATGCTTTTACCTTAAGATGTGTAAAATCCCCCAAACCAAAGTGGGTGGACCCAGGAAATGTTGGGGTGGTCAAGCTCACCTGGTTCTGCAAGGTAATCTGCAGGTTGGCTCCCCAGCCGCCCATACTGGGTCCTGGTCCACCACTGGGGAGCTGTGGGAAGGTGTGCCAGACAGTTCAGCTTCAGCAAGCTTGGCACGAGGAGGGATTGGCTCTTGTCTGGGATCCCGGAAGCATTTCCAGATCTCACTTGAATCCATTCTATCATTTAAAGCCAAAAATTTCTCCTGTAGGTTGTGATGGTTTCCACTGTGAGGATTTTCCCAGTGAGACTGTATTTCCTGTTGGACAATGTCCAGCAGCTTGTAAATTAAATTGTGGGAGGGTAGTAGGGAAACAAACCCTGCAACCACACTGCTGCTGTCCCAGCTTAATTCAGCACAGGAGCAGGAAGCAGTCATTACAAGAATAATAATTCTCAATTGCTTTGAAAATAACCCAACTTTAGTTCCAAAATTTTACATGTTTCAGTAGATCACACTGGATTTGTAAATGGTACTTTGTTTTTATTTTAAGTACATAAATGTTTGATACAAAGGATTAAAAAATGCTCCACATTCTGCTGTTCCTCTTTCCAGCAGTCATTAGAGGAGTCTCAGCATGCTACTTCCCATCTTTTAGGAACCAATTAACAATTATGTGATTGTAAATAGCTAATTGCTGCTTTATCTGGACATAGCATTGCCACATTAATAATGTAAACCAAAGTAATCCAATAATGGAAACCTTTCTTATGCCATTAGTTCAAATGAGCATTTATGGATTAAATCAGCAAGTCACGTGCAATTGGCAAGTTAAAGCTTGGATGTGAAGTCACTCATGCCTTCTTACAGCACCAGAAGATCAGGAATCTGCCCAAGTCTCATCAGTGGTCCTGTCTAATTAAAGGAGGAATTGTATTTCACTGGAGCTAGGCCAAATTCTGACTTTTCAACTTCACTGGTGAAGAATAGGTCTGTGAAGCTGGGGGAGGGACCAGGATCTCTCCTGTCGTACTCTAGCTGATATTTAACTTATTTTTTTTAAATGCATTTGTACATTTTAAAATATAATTTCAGAAAAGTAAAATTCAAAGTTAAAAGATTATTTCAAAGCTAAAAAACTCATTCTGCTTATACAAAAATCGCAGCAAAACATTCTGATTTTACTTTGTTAATACTTGAATTTCAAATATCTTCTCATTAGCTCAGTCTGCACTTTCTGGTGAATAAAATTTTATACCCTTGCATTCCCCTTTCCAGTTCATCTGCCTTATCTCTATTTAGCTCTCCCCAACCCTTCCCCTGGCTGCTATAGTGGTTCTGTTTGAAACTTGCATTTGGCTTCCATGTACTGGATTCTAAGTTTTGCAACATGCTCACTTCCTCTATTTGCCAAGCTAGGGAAACAAGTTACTGTCTCTGTACACACACACATATACACACAATTTTACTCAGGACTGGGCTAGACTGCAAAATTAGGATCTTGGTTTCAAAGACACTCTGCAGGCAAAGCAAGCTCATTTCAGAGAACTAGTCTGCTTTTTTGAAAAAAAAAAAGAAAAAGGCAGGAACAGATCCCGATTGGCAAGCTTAGGAACACTTGCAGCAAGGTTTTGGCTCAGTCATCCTCGGTTGCACTGACTAAAAAGAATAAAAGCATGGCCTGCTTTTGGTAGGACCAAAGATGTCAAAAATGGTATAAGTAGATTTTTATTGTCTTCTGTGAGTTCTGATGGTTTTCTCAGTAAGTCTTGATTTCTTGTTGGACAACTTCCAGCAGTAACTGTAGTTTGTGTGTAAGATAATCTGAAAGGGGGGAAAAAAAGGAAGGAAGCTTAGTCCAGAGGAAATCCTGAGATGTGGCCGAAAATCAGAGCATGAGCACTGATGGCTGGAGCAATTTATGTTGGCAGATCCCTGTATCTGTTTCCTTCCTTGCTGTGTGTTTTCTTCTACTGAGTGGTTACTGATGCACCTCCATCCAACACCAAATCAAAAGAAAACAAGATTTGGAACAGAAATGACAAATTAAACTCAAACTCAGGCTCTCATTTCTGAAAAACCCTTGTGCCACCTGCCTACATCCAAGAGAAATCTGTACTAGACACTGTCTGGACGGGAGATGTATTTAATTTCCATGGCTACATTCATGCCCAAACCATCCTGGCCTCTTCACCAAGCTGACAGACCTCTGGCAGACTCTTCTCCTACTAGTCCTGTCCCCAGCCTTCCAGCAAGTAAGTTTGTGTGTGGGTTTACAGCATCTGCCTGTAGTCTCTCCATCCTAACTTTTCATCTTTTTGCTCCATGTCAAACAAATTTCACCCAGAGGTGAATTTCACCCAAAGGCATGATAAAGTTAAGTAGGTACTAGGGCTGAGGTGGGAAAGCAACCCTCTCTGTTCCCCCTGTTGGTAGTCCTCAGCTTCATCTTTGTTAAAACAAATTTGGCTGTAGAGGCTGTGCCTTGGGAAAGACATCAGAGTGGTGCCAGGGGTCATGATTTAGGTTTCATGAGGTCAGTTGGTCAAGGAACAATTTGCATCAGAGATGAGCCCTGGGAACAAACCAGCATCCTGACCCTTGAGTGTGTTTAGGTGACAATACTGAAAGTCAAATGCATACTTACAGAACAGGTTGCGGCAGCGGTCTGACATCTGCCTGTGGATGAGGAGGTAGTAGACTGGAAAACCACTCAAAACCATGGTGCATCCAATGCTAATGCTCACAGGGTCTGAGTAGAAAGACATTGCCACGGTGAAGAGGCAGATGATGGTAAAAGAGACAGGAATAAACAGGGGAACCTGGGGAAAAGAGCACAGAAGACTATCAGGGAAAACTGGTGGCTGTAGCCGATCAGACTCTGTATGTGCCAGCACACACTGTATTCACTTCTTCATCTAAACAAAATGAGAAGAATCATATCCTGTCCTGCAGAATGCTTCTGTACAATCAGACTGCAAACAATTGCATCAGCTTCAGAGCCCAGTGTGCCCTGTGAGGTGCATGCCTCCTATATTCATGTGCACCAAAATCTAAACTTCGCTTGCAACTGGAAGCCAAGCAGAGGGAGAAGCCACCTGCTCCCCATGGCTCTGTGAATGTCCTGCTCCTGTGCATGCACATGCACACATACCTACTTGACACCTAAGGCAACTGCTGATGGAAAATCCGAAGCCAAGAAAGAAGTGACACTTTGAATCAAACTGTTCTTTGCTTATAAAACTCATTATTCGTGTTGACCTGCCTCCAGTTCACCTGGGACTTACAGTGACTAAACCAAGACAAACCAGACTCCTTATCCCTACCTCTGTAGTACCTGGACCAAGAACTTCAGTTTCAGCAACATCATGGTGAAAATCAAAGCAGCACTCAGCACTCCAGCCATACCCTATTGGGTGAGCCAATTCATCTGGGTAATTTGGACAGCAAATAGGAAGACTGCAATAAATAATAAAACTGTGAAACCCTCCCTCTGTCTCTGAATCCAAACTCAGCCAAGTAACTCCTTGCCATGGCTGGTGGAATGAAGGAGCTGCTCTCATATAGGGTGACAATCTTTACCAGTTATAAAGACTGTATTTTGGATACTCAGCATGCCAAGTTGGAAGAGATCGGTTGCTCTGGGTATGGCAGCCATCCAGCCATCAAACTTAGGTACCCTTGCTGTCTTTGCAGCCAAAGCATCCCCTGCCAGCCACTCCTACACGCACACACTCACGCTGCACATCTGCTTGAGAGGTGTGCCAGCAGACTGCTGCCTCCTCTTTCCGCTGTTTTCTCACCGTTTTTAACTCAAAACGCTGTAGAGAGATGCTGTACCAGCATTGTCACACGTGTTTTGTCACGCTTTGTTCTCCACCGGCCAGCGGCAAGCGACGGCCCGTGCGCGGCCACTAGAGCGCAGCACGTGCCCGCGCCACCTGCGCGCAGCCCTTCCTTCCCTCCTGCACAGAACTGATAAAAACCACGGAAAAGGCGGGGGAAATCAGCCGAACTGACCAAAAGGCCGGTCTTTCCCTCTCTCGTTTAATCAGCATTTAGGAGCCGCTAGAAGTCTGAATCTTTGTCTGAAGAAAACCAGGGCAAAATCTCAGCATCTGAAACCATCAGCAGCGCCACCCACTAATAAATCTCCCCTGAGGAGATTGGTTTGAAAGAAAAACTACAAACTTATTCGCTTTGGTTCTGGGGGAGTACACGAGTGCAGCCAACCAACAAACTGGGAAGCTCCAAGGTCTCTGCTAAATGCAAAGACCGATAGGAAAAATTACCCCAAGCTTTGCAGGAGGACGCACCCAGCTCATAGAGGAGCCCTGTGAGCAGCAAGAAATGTTTCTGTCCTCCGAGCTCCTCGCTGCCCGGTGCCAGCGGCCCCAGGGCTCCTGCCTGGAGGCACCATGCAGGGGCAACCAGAGCCAGGAACAAACTGCGCCCGCCTCAAGCACCGCCCCAACCTGATGCCTTCATTATCCGGCAATGGGAAAGGTGCCCAAGCACAGGAAAGCTGCTCCAGCACCAGCTCCAGCATCCGCTGCTGACATGAGGGGGATCTCAGCACCCAGCAGAGTGAGAAAGGCCACAAGAGGGGCCCACGGCTTTACACGGGACAATATTTCTACACCAGCAGATGATTCCTCCCAAGTCAGGTTTGCTCCCAGGACCCCTCCACCCATGCTCCTTTCCCCCAAGCCTGACACCTTCCCGCTTCTCAGCTAGAGCTGGGACTTACCTACCACTGAAATAACATCCAGGCAAGAGTCCCTTTTTGTAGGCCACAAGAGATGAGTGAGAGGACTGCTCTCTGCACTCTTCCAGTTCCAAGCCTGAAACTTTGTCCCCTGTAGCTAGCAGTCTTCTGATAGATGCATCTGGTGACTTGGTGCAGAACTGGCTTTATAGGATTTACCACATCTGGCTGTTTGGGCACATCAACCAATTTCAGGAGCTCCCCATAGGCATTACTAAGCATCAGGGACTGAAACCCCTTAGAGCCTAAAGGCAACCATGGCCATGTAATGCTGTAATTATTATTGGAGTAATTTACCTTGAAGGGGCTGTGCAGCTCGGGGTGACGGTGGCGATGGACGATGAGCCCGAGGGTGGCTAATCCTATGAAGAGCCATCGGGAAAAGCTGAAGAAGTTCAGTAGATGGTAGATGTCTCCGATGCACACCATGGCAGTGACCAAAGGGAACTGAGCATTGTGAATATGAAATACGGTCATTACAGCCATGGATCACCTCCTCCAAACCCCCTGCAACTGCTTCACAGCCCCAATATTTTGGAGGTCAGAGAGCTTTACAAAAGAGTGTCACAGACTGAAGGCAAAAGATCTAATGGCACTGCTCTGTAGTGCTACAGAAAAGAGTGATCATTCAATGATCAATGAAGCATTCTTTGATGCTTTATGTCCAAGCCAGGGCAATTACAACAATGATATGATGTCTACAATGACATCTGCTAAGTTTTTAGCAGGTCAGCCAAGCTGCAACAGGCAGTTGGGATGGAGCTGGACCATTGCCATAAAAAAAAACTGAACAAACAAAAACATGAGACCAGACCATCTCTACAAATGCTCATTCCCTGCATTTCCACCACACCTGGGAGTTTTAAATTTCCAAATAGCCAAAGCCCGGCAGAGGTATTTTCATAAGGCAATATCAAGCAGCACCTGTGGCAGATGGTAGGGTCTGTGCTTTTCAAAAAGGTGTCTAATGTTATAAGGCAGGAACTCCGAGGTTGTACATTTGGATACCACTGCTAGCTCAAGGGGACTTAATACTTTGCAGCCATTTCCTGTATCCTGCCTTCTTTATTTTTCAGGGGGTGATTTAATGTCTCAACATCTTTTTCAAACTCCTCAGTTTATCCAGTCCTTGCAAGAAAGCCAAGACAGCAAAAGAACAGAGCATGTCACACGCAGCCAGATCTCCTTACCATTAACATGACAGCAGGAAGGGGAGTATGCCTTCGAATGTGGATCATGGAGAAGAGGGGAGGCCACTGTCCTTCCCTGGAAGCCACAAACAGAGTCCTAGGAAAAGACAGGGAGCCCTGTACATTAACATTCTACATCCACATTAGAAATGAGATCAGTCACTGGACTGACCTGGCTCCCTTCCCCAGCACAAGTCTGCTGCTATTCAAGGCCATAGTTCTGCCTTTAGCTGCACTTTCATAGAAAGTTTGGTTTGGGTTGGAACCCACCCCCCTGCCATGGACAGGGACAGCTTCCACTGGACCAAGTTGTTCAGAGCTCCTCTTTGGGGGCATTTGGAAGAAAAGCAAGGCTGGGTTCCCCTAGCTCTCCCAAGACCAGTTCAGTGCAGTTCAGAGCCCACCATCAGAACCACTGGCAGTGTCTCCTTGGGTGTCTCATTAGCAGAGACCTTTGGGCAAGTCCAAAATGACCACGAAGGAGCTCAGGCTGGAAACAGCAGTAAGAAAGCCTCTTGCCATCAAAAAAGGAATTAATCTTTTCAGTGAAAAGGAAGTGGGGGGATCACAAACTTCAATCCTTTATAAGAGAAACTGGTGAGTTTATGCAAGGAGATTGTCGGCTTTGAAGCCTATATTCTTATATGTACATATATAGAAAAAAATAAAGGGCAATCTCCTCAAATGACAGATGATTTCCAATCCTCTGGTCAGCTGTTGGAAAATATGGTTTGTCATCCTGCCAAGAGACCAGCTACACACAAGAACAGCTACAAAATGAGAGCAGAGAGTTTCTTGCTTGCTTTCTTCCTTTGACTCGTGAAAGAGCAATTAGGGAGAAGACAATCACATCCAATTTTATAAATTTAATATCCTCAAAGAAACCATGCCAGAGCATCAGCTGGGCTAAAGCAGGGCCCCAAGCAGCTGGGGCACAAGTGTACAACTGGTTTTATTGCTGTCTCTGTGGCTTTGCAGGGGTGTGGCTGGCAGGCAGCCAGGGAGGCCCCATCAGTGTTTATATGGACTTTCTGTAGTGATTATGTTAATGATGCCAGGATGGGGGAGAGAAGGTCAACAGGGGACACGAAGAACCTCTGTGCTGTCCAGAGACTTCTCATCCTCATAGAAAACCATTATCTAGAGCAGCTAATGGGAAGGATCGTCCACACCTGTATTTAATACAGGACTTCAGGGTAGTGGATCAGATAATTCATTAGCTTTCAGGCTTTGAAACATTCCTTTCAGATCAACTGATCTTTCCCTTTGCAACCAAAGCTGTGAAGCAGAACCCATGGCAGAGAGTTTGCTCAGCTCCATAAGACCAGCACAACATACTTCTTCACAAGGCCTGCCCTCCTCTTCAATTTCAAGGCTCCCATAAGGACACAGAATGTGGCAGACAGTGAAGCTGGCAAGTTTATTTTTCCACAGAACAAAGCTTTTCTTATTGCTATAACAAGACTTCTTGAACCTCAACTATTGCTTTAGGAATAGCCTATCCCAATGACATTTCACTGACTTCAAAGCAAAGTCCTCAAGGGAGAGTTTGCCTAGAGAGCCTCACAACAGAGGGACCCCATGCCCTCCAGCAGCGCAGCTGGGTGAACCCAGTGAAAGAAGGCTCAGTCTCACTGAGCAGCTGCCAACATCAACAAGGCCTTTAGTTCACCAGAAACATTGACATTTCACTTTAAACTGGGGATTTAAACTGAAGGGTAGAGGAGAAGATAAAAATCTTTGTTTGTGACTAGTCCTGGGTACCAAAGTCTGGACCTGGTCAGAAATAGAAAAAGTAGACCCTTAGCCAAAAGGGACCATCCTGTAGCTGACAACCTGAGAGCCTAAAGCCTTATTTTTCCCACAAGAGTGGCTAAAATGCCACTGTGTGGAGGGGTAGTTGCACAGTTTGGTGATGCTTCCCTCTGATTCAGTGAGCCAAAAGCATAAGAGATCCTTAGGGATGTGACCTTGAGAATGTGAAGATTCCTCCATTCATGGTTCCAAAGCAGGACAGTGCGACAAGGACAGGGACCACAGAGATCAGGCTTTGGAAGGCTCGCTGCACAAAGCTCTGGAGGAAGAGCAAATGTGACTTTAGGGAACATGTGGTGATATCTAGGTGACATCAGGGAAAAAAAAAAAAGAAAACTTCTTCCATTGAAGGAGTAATATAGAAGTCATAAATCTCACCTTTTCTACTGTCATCTGCAGGTTAACTTTTCATTATCTTTTAGGCATGACAAGAAGAATTTACTGTTGCCCAGTAATCCAGAGAAATTACAAAGCAATAAAGCATTTTATAGGAAAACCATCTGTGAAAGACTTGTCATGACCACAGCATAAGCTGGCCACACTGGGGAGATAACAACAGCAATGACAACTCACCACAGCCACAGCAGGAGAAGCCAGAACATCTTCTGTTCCCAGGACTGTGTAATAGGAGACGTTGGTGAGCATGTACCCCACAATTACCGTGATCACAGACACGATGACAGCCAGGGGGATATTTCTACAAGGAAGGGGAACACACACACACACACAAAGAACAAGCTGCTATCCCTTGTTATGCACACTATTACTGCATATTTTATCTGGCAGTACAATTGATTGCAGTCAGGTGAAGCCACAAACTTATTCCTCCTGTACTGCACTTAGGAAAGCTGCAGGACCCCCCTGGTAACCCAGGGCAGCTTCCTCCCAGCCTTACCGTTCAGGTTTGACCAACTCCTCACGCACAAAGCTGGCCTGAAACCTGCACGATGGGAAGAGACGGGGTGAGAGTCTGAGTCATGCTGAGGGCGCCTGTCTGCTGCCCTCCCATCGCCCTCCCATCGCACCTACCAGCCGGAGTACGCGAACATGCCTGCATAGAAAGCCAGGGGGAGCTTGTCCAGAACCAGCGACTGTCTGTCAAAAGCATCCTGGAAGTGATCGGTGTGGCCTGCAGAGGAGATAAACAACGGACACAGAGCAGGAACACTTCAGAGAAAGGCTTCCTTCCCTGTAGGATAACATCCCTTGTACCTCTTGCCCAGACCTGGGAAGAGTGTTTGTGATTTCCTTGGAGAGGGGTATTCAAATTCATTTCATTATTTCAATTTCAGCGCTGCTGCTGGTATGTTTACTTTCCTACAGTGACATTAAAAAACAAAACAAAAAAAAATCTATCCCTTGTCCAGCTACAGTAGGCATTTCAGGAAGGGCACAACAATAACTAGTTGTTTCCAACAGACCCTGCTGTGGGAACAGGAGATCATGGAGATGAGGGGATCCACGTTGTCCTCTCCTTACTCTAGACCCAAAATTAAGCGGCTGGATTGACCCCCATGTTCCTTCCCAGCCCCCTCAGCAGCTGGACACACGCTCCCCTTTGATGTGGTGCAGCCAGCGAGGGAGCTAACTCAGCTCTCACTGTGCTCTCTGCTGTTCCTGCTGCTGGAGCACTGATCCCAGCCCTGTGCTGGCCAGAGCATGGGAACCAAGCTGGAGGAGGGGATGGGAGCAGGGACCTGCCAGTCTGACCCAAAGGACACAGAGGGCAAAGCAAATAAAATTTTTAAAGTAGAGGTGTCCCAGATATTTACCAAATCCCCTAATTTTCCTTCAAGTTCTCTGCTTGAAATAACAAAACAAAACATAACAAGAAAAAAAAAAAATCAAAGTCAGGATTTTCTCTAAATCAAAACAAAAAAATTTAGCAAAGAGAGAAATGCTGAATGGCCTCTCATTCGAACACAGTGAAAAGGAATTGCATTCCCATCATTTTCAAATCCAGGTAACTCAAAGTTTGGTTCCACATCTATGTTCAATTTTCCATAACAAACTTTCTTTAAGGGGTGAGAAGCTTGCCTAGCTGGGCTTCACCAGGCAAGATGTGACGTGGCATGGAGCACATGGAGAAAGTCAGGCCACTTCTATGGAAATGCTTCTGCAAGAAGGTCAGTGACAAAATTTGGGTGCTTGAGTTTGAAATGCTGGCCCAGCAAGCCTCTAATATAAGCCTGAGCCAAAGAGAAGGTCATGGTAGAGGAAAGGACAGAAATGCAATCAAAAAAGTCAGCACAAGACAGAGGAATAAGGTAAAATTATTTAAAAGCATAAAATTGATTTTTAAGCACAAAAAAAAAAAAGTCAATTTGAAAACAGGTTTGAAGAAAACTAACCCAAAATATAGGAGTGGGCCTATTGGGGTACTTTTTTATGTTCTAAAATGATGGCTCATGGTGCATGAGCTCTAAGTGACGGTGCATGAAAAGGATTTATTGCCTGCAATTCACTAATGAGCAATTTACAGTCTCCCCTGAGCCACGTTAAATACAACCTGTCATACTGGAGTCTCTTGGTGAATTCTCCCTCCAGATGTCACCTGCACTTATCCTCCCCACCAGAGGACGGGTGCCAGGGCTCCAGATTGTCATTTGAAGGCATTCCTAACAATAATGGCTTGGGATTCCTAGCTGCAGGGCAGTCCTTTAGTTCAGAACTGCTGCCAGCCCAAGGGGAGCTTTGCATGTTCAAAGGAGCCAGCTCCAGACATTAGACAGAAACATGAGCATGGAGCCCATTGCCTGTGGTGTTTGCTCTGCAGAAGAAGGTAATAGCATGAAGAGGGAGCAGGCTTCATCCCTTGAGTGGGAATGCCTTGGGCTTTTCTATAAACTGAGGCTTGGATTAAAGCCAGTACTCTTGTATTGTTCAGAGAAGATCCTACTGGTAGGGTTTTTCTCCTCCACTCTGCATACAGGCATGAAATCTTCTACCAAGTTTATTGTAAATTCACTAAATTACCACCCATCTTGATCTGGAGGTAAAAAACCAGTAGCTTGTGCCACAGAAGGGTTAGAGATGCCTTTACCAGCGTTCAGCTGAGGGCTGGTAACTCATTACCAGCTGTGATTGGCACAGGGGATGCTGTCACATATCCTGAATGTCCATTGAATATGTGCTGCTTTGGAAAGATTTCGAGCTACACTGGAAATAGGCAAGTCTGACTCCAAAGAAAGACCATCAGCAGAGGAAGGTTAGGGTGATCCTGGGTAGGATCACGCATCCTCTGGCACTAGGACCCACTAAATTTGGAGAAAGCACCAGGTGCATCAGCCCAGTGCACTGATGCAGCTTGTGCCAGCTACGCCAGCTCCCAGCTAATTCCCACCTGGCACATGGACAGAGAAAGTTCCTGCCAGCTGAGTGAGCACCACACTTGCCACTTGGGACTGATAAAAGCCATGATGGGGGGCACATCAAGCACCCTCAGCCACGCAGCAGCACCTACCCTGGGCCAGCAGCATCATCCCTGGCACGATGATGAGTGCAAGAGCCAGGAGTTTGACAACGGAGAGAGCCGTCTGCAGCCGCGCGCTCCAGGTGACGCTCCAGGAGTTGAGGGTGAGGACCGTGTCTGGGGAGAAAACCACACTGCTACAGCTGCAGCCTGTGCTCAGCACACACAGGAAAAAATACAGCAGCTCTCCTTGCCCTAGGGATGCTGAGGGAAGGCTGCATCTTTATGCCCTAGAGAGGATGCCTGGGGCGAGAGATGTCAGAAAACATTGGTGTGGTCCAGCATACGGTGTTTAAAGAGGGAGCTGACTTACGCTCAATTAAAGGGAGCAGGAACCTGGTTCCTGCTGGGTGATCCACACCTGCCTGGGGGAACGGCGTGGGACATCTCAGCAGCCCACTTCACAGCATTCCCTGTGCCAGTCCACACCAGTCTGGAGCAGGCAGGACAGCTTCACGGGCTGGATGCACCAGGAGAGGAGTCCAAAACCTCAAGCATTACACCCATAACTCGTGTGGCTTTTGCACAATTATACATGGAGAGTTTCTTCTCCCACACCTGGCAAAATCCCCCTACCTAGGGCTCCAGCTGGTCAACAGGGAGGCCCATTCCACTTCCTAGAGTATATAGTGGCCCAACACCATCACCTTGAATCAGAACATTTTGGTTAGCTGAGGAGGTAAGACAGGACCCTTATCCCACAGCTGTCCCAGGAAATAACACTCCATAAGTGCTCCTAGTCTAGGGCAGAGAGGCCAGGATGGACAATGCCATAAATGTTAGTACTTACAGTAGCCCAGGAGAGACACGAGCTTCACTGCAGGGACAGGGGCAGCACAGGGGGCGAAAAACGGCTCCAGCATGTAGCGTCCAAACGCCAGGGAAACCACAGCACTGTTGGCAGGCCTGGAGTGGGGAGTGTGGGGGGAACCAAGCACAAACTGCTCTGAGGATGGCTGGAAAATGGCATGAGGTAAAACTGCACAAAGCTTGGGAGGAGGAGCAAGTTTCCCCACCTGGCTTAATCCTCTCACCCATGCAGATGGTGAATTCCCATCGAGTTTTTCTCAGTCAATGGGTTAAAAACCACATGCTGCGGAATGATTAATTTCCAACGTGAAAGCAAAAGTTGAGATTAATCATACTGAGCAATGCAAGTGTAGTTCATATGTTCTGCTTCATCTAAGCTTACATGAAGGATACAGGTTACTGAGAGGTGAGGACTTCCTTTTTAATGTTAAAAAAAGAAGTAGCTCACAATTTTATAAATTATTTAACCTGGGGCTAAGCCAGGAAGTTGTCTCCACTTTCCAAATCTGAAGAAAGCAAAAAAGTTTCACACAGAAAACGGAAGATCTGAAATAAATCTGGCATCTATTGTCAGTCTCTGAAATACACCACAGCTCTTGAGGGATATGAGCTGCTGGGGAGAAGAGAGATATTCTTCAAGTACAGAACATATTCAACATTTGTAACGATTTCCACATTGCTTCTTCTTCCTTTTATCACTGAAAAATCTTTAAAAATCATTCAGCTTATTTCTACTCTTTCCTTTGCAAACTGCCTGGACTATTACCTGGCGCCATAACTTCTGGTATTTTAAATTATCACTGCACCCAGGAAGAGGCAAGCAAATCAAATCTCTTACCTGATAGCAAAAAACTCTGCCCACAGGAATAAGAAGCTTGGCAGAGGCCCTAGAGTCTCCAAAATATAGATATAATGTCCTCCAGACTTGGTGATTCTTGTTCCAAGCTCTGCATAAGACAAGGCACCTGGAAAAGTTCAGGTAGAAATGTACCAAGTAAATAATCACAAGGATTTTCCCTTTTCTGTGTGATGTTTCAGGGATTGAACAAATCCACTTAAAATAAGTAGTGAATGAGAGGAAGAAAAAGGGGTTTAACAGAACCACTTTTCCCTATTTTTGTGCACTACTGTGGTTTGAAGTAAGTTTCAAAGTACCTGTCAGGTGGATAGAAATTCTCTATTTTGTGGTTAATGTTACAACATTTCCATGGAAGCTCTGAAGAAGGGTGTGCGATAGAAATGCTGCACAGAGCTACAAGAGGTTTCCTTTGAAAGATACCCTGGATTTTTGCTTCTCCTCAGTTAGACTGGTGAAATGGTGCTTACAAAGCAGCCACAGCAGCTCAGCCACAAGCCATGGCTGAACTGGTCATTTCAATCGTGTTTTTGATCCCAAGCCACATTCTTGTGTCCTTATCTTGGATCTTCACATAAATCCCTTCCCTCCTTTGAACCCAGTGGTGACATGGCCATGCCTCCAAGTCCCATGGCAATCATGCCATGTTCAGGTCATGCAGGATGGTGACCACCTCAATGTTTGTGCAGAATTCCTGTTCAAAACACCAAATAGAGGCAGACAGCTCATCTCATTTATTCCAGTGGGTCCCTTTAAATGCTTCAAGCATGCATATAAGTATGTGGCTGAACCCATGCAATGGGACTTGTATACAAACCCTACTTTAAAGAAAAAAAAAGCCTAAAATAAAACAGGCCTTTTAAATATACTGCAAAAAAGTGTCAGAGAAATGATCAGGGGAGGTCATCAAGCTGATGAAAGAGAAGAACAAACCAACAAATCCAGCTACAAAATGCAATCACTTGATTAAGGGGCTCCCAAGGCCCTTCCAGCACAGTGTATCAAATGATGCTGTAGAGAGGGAAACCTCTGCAAGTGCAGAGCTTGGCTATGTGATTACACATACATTATCATTTACTGCTCTGCTTGGTTAAAAGAAACACCATGCTCACATTATATTGTCAGCTTTCCTTTGAGCAGAAGTGAATAATTCACCAAACAACCACCCAGAGGTTGCAGTGTGAAATATTGGTACACGTATGCTAACAGGAAGAACAACTTGTTGCTCTATTAAAAATTGAATGTCTCAATTTCCAAACTTGCATGTACATGTCACAGTGTCACAGTGGTTTGGTTTTTTTTTTACATGAAGTATTTCTCCCTTTTTGTTTTTTTCTTTTGGTGGATTTTTTTTTTTTTTTTAGTAAGTTACAACAGAAGAAGAATGTTAAAGTCACCCACTGTAATAAGCACCAGATTTCTCTCCTGGGCTGGGAGAACTTGCAGTTGTCCTAAGAGCACCTTTCAAGAGTTTCTGAGATGGTGATTTTATACAGTTAAGGAGAGAAACTCATTAATGAGTTTTCATTAACTCAGTTAATGAAAGAAACTAAAAGCCATGTGTTTCATCCACAGTAACTTATAAGAGCTATGCTATTTCAAAAGAACTAGAATGAAATTGTCATCAAAAATACAACCTTTGTGAGAAAAGACTGGTACTAAATGGCAGAAATCAAGCCAACAGTAACACACAGAAAGTGGGGCAGCATCAGACATATCCACACCATTTCTTACAGACACCCAACACCCACCCTGGGCTGGTGCATACCCTGCAGCTCCCCAGGCATTCTGCTCCAGCCATTCTCTCTGACAGAAAGGGGGTCCCATGTGGCACACTGGGACTATCCCTTCCTACTGTGTTCACAGTGTCTGTGAAAAGCACAGCACAGCTGTGAAAAGATTCCCTTTTAGGTGCCTACATCTCCTTTTTTCTGCCTTACAGAAGGAGTCCCCTCATTCTCTCCCAGCTTTCCTGGCAGAGACCATGCTGTCTCCATTCACTGTCACTGTCAGTCCCCTGCCCTGGACTTGCACACGAATTGATATTCACAGACCATAAGTGATGGAAGTTTGTCCATTACCCCAGGGAAATAATTTGAACTAAAAACTCCCAGTGACCATCCCCTGACTTCTTAAACCTTTGATGCAGTAGGAACCAGGAATTTTGGGTTTATTCATCTCCCAACTTTCTAAACATAAAATTGTGCAGGCTCCCCTCACCCCCCAGGTGCTTAAGCAAAGGCTGCCAAAGCTCAGCACTCACCAAACATGGAGAGGAGTCCACAGGAAAACCAGACAACCAGGGAGAATCCCACGCTGCCGGAGTTTTCCAGGACTCCTTTGGGGGAAATAAAGATGCCACTGCCAACCATGCTGCCGATGAGCAGCGAGAAAGCCCGCAGCAAAGTTATCTTTTTCCTCAGGAAGATGGCCTCGTCTTTCTTGTCTTTCCCCATGGCTTTCTTCTAATTACAGGGGAAGGTTACACATTCAGGAGCCACAGTCTCTCAAGTGTCCTCAAGGCTCACCTGTAAGACAAGGAGTTAGGGATTCAAGGATCTTCTTTTCTGGATAATTTTTTTTTTCAGTAACTGGACAAGAGCTGTTGAATCTGTTCTCCTCAGCTGCAGGAAGTACCAGCCAAACCACAGGTGAGTAGGACACCCTCGATATCATCTGTCTCATCAATACAGCTCCCAGGTGACACTTCAAGTGTTTTCTGCTTCTTCTTCCAGGCAGCACAGAGTGTTACACCTTACATGCCAGCCACACCTCAGGATGGCTGGCATGCAACATGACATTACTCAAATTTCACTTTGAGTAATGTCAAATTGCCCGGACTGCCACTGGCAAGCTTGGGGTTAATTTTAATGGGATCTAATATGGGATCTAATATTGATTTCAGCTCACTGGCAAAAAACATATTTAAAGTTGCAAACCTAGCTTGAGAATCTCTGAGATTAGAAAAACATTAAGCTGCGTTAGTTGGTGCACAGAGAGGATTTAAGCTTTTTTAACTTCCTATCCACCCTTGCTGAATGAACTAGCCCTGATTTTGTCACTAGAGCCCCATTACATCAGTGTTACTTAATATAGTGTCAAGCTTTTTTGCTTTCAAAATATTGAAGAGTCAGGAATAAGTACTCTTTACAATGGTAAGACAGAGCTTAGTCATTGCTAACAGACATGTAATTTCTTCTATTAATATAAAAAATTCCTTGGTAATAACAGCAGCAATTAAGTTTTCCTAGAAAAGAAGGAACTTCAGACACTTCAGATATCACAAGCTGACCCAGATTTAGTTCTCAAAAACTGCAGCAACCTCCCATTTCCCATCCTCATCTCTCCTGTCTCTCTACCACCCTTAAATTGGCAACTTTACCAAGAAACTCACCTTCTGCTTAAGTAGGTAAAATGAATTCAGGTCAGTTAATGCTGCCTGATTTGCTGTAGCAAACCTGTCTGTAGTTTTCCTAATAGCAAGGTAGATGTTTTACACTAGTAATTATCCCTGGAAGAGCAAGCAAGACAAGTCTGGAGCAGATAATTTGGCTCTTGTGAGGCCTCCTGCCACACATCCCCAACAATGCTCACACACTCAGCTTCAGTGCTTTTTTTTTCCATTATTCTAGCACAGTAAATTGGATTATGGTGAATATTTGCCCCAGCCCCATGGCTGTATATTATTGCGAAGTTACACTTTATATGAGGCCCTATTTCATGGGTTTCTTGAATAATTTAATAATTGCAGTGTTGTGTCCACAAGGAGACGGTGGTCACCTCTAGACGCAGACCTAAGCAGCCAGAAATTACTTTCTTGGTAGAGAGATAAAAATGTTCCCCTAACTTGGCGGGGACAATTCTCATTACCACTTGTAGGATCATATTTACAGGAAAATGGACATGAACTAAATGAACCAGCCTAACCTTCTGGAACTAAAGAACAAGGTCATCTTCATGAGTAAAAAAGCTGATGTTGCAAGAAGAAGAGAAGAAGAAGAAAAGTTACTGACAAACAGAGGGGTGTCAACCTGAGTCAAATGACGCTCACAGCATCTACCAATTAGATTAGGAAAAAGATGCGTGCTCGCCTCGTGGACAAAGCAGAGCTACCAATCAAGAGATGCGTGGACAAAGCTGAGCTACCAATCAAACAACGCATGACTCTGTAGACCAAGATAAGAAGTAAATATAAACAATGCTCAGAAGCACAATAAATGGCTTTTGCTTGATTCACGTTGAATCGTACAGAGTCCTTTGTCTCCTCAGCCGCTCACCCACGATACTTCTCTGCATGACCCATGTAAACTCGATGTAACCAAGGCCTTTTCTCCCCCATCCCCAGCTCTTTTCCCACCTGGAAGCTGGCGGGAGGAAGCGGGGTTATCACTTTCTCTGCACACATATGACAAGCACATGCAGAAAGCCCTTTCTCCTGCCAGCAGCATGAGCTGGTTTCTCTGAGATTGTGCCAAGCCTGCACAAGCATCTTCTCAATCAAACCAGCCAAGTTTAGTTATTAAACCTCTAATGAGTCCCATAGGACTCTTTAAGGCTCAGATGGGTCACATCAGCCTCGTCTGGTCCCACAGAGCTGCTCCTCAGAGTCCCAAAACCTCACAGGGCTGCTGGAGACAGTGGCTCTGGCAGAGCAGGGAGAGACCCCTGGGAGCCTCCCAACCCCTCAGCTGCAGTTCCCTCAGACACCAATTAATTACCTTAATGTGAAATACCAATATTGTCTGGCATTTCTCAGCTGAAATGAGATGCACACAGCATTCATTTGCAGGGGTGAAACACAGAGCCTCGCCAAACTGAAGCCAAACTGAAGAGAGATGCTGTGCAGAGCTACACCTAAAGCACCGTTCGGAGATAATGAAAAGTGCACTTATCTGTTTGGCTGGGTTTTAAACAAAGCAGGTGCATTTACATCCATCAGATTCTCATTTCTTGCTGGGATCCTGAAGCCACAGAAGACAGCGTCTCTTTGCAGGCTCTGAAATTCCACAGAGAGAGCAGGGGAGGAACAAAAAAAAAGAAGAGATCAAATCAAATTTGCAGACCAGGTTAATGATCCAAAGTAAACACCAAACTCCGTACTTCTGTCCCCGTGCTTTTTTTTTATTTTTTATTTTAATACTACTGCCATGCAAAAGTATGTGGAGATAAAACAATCCAGTCCAGAGAAACATGAAATGTATCAGTTCTTGTTCCAGAAGTGGTTGAAGGAGGAGGAAAAAAGGCGGAAAAGGGAAAAAAATATTAAGAGTAACAGAAAGCTATTGAATAGAACTTCAAAGAGTCACCTAGCAGAGCCCACAGCCCAGAGAGACCATTCCTGCCTGCTCTGCTTTCCAGCTACATTCCAGCACCAGGCACATTAAAATTCAGGGATGTTAATCCTTGTGGCAATGCTTAAGAATATTCACAATGTGCTTAGCGCAAAGGAAACAGGCAAAGCTGCTTTCTGTTCACCCCTCTGACTTAAAGGACAGGCTCAGATCCTTCTTGTCCCAAAATGCAGTACCTTTACACGAGAGAGATCATCAGGCAGCAGGGCTGGAGAAAAGCACTACTCAAACCTATCTCACAACTTATCACATATACTGGATCTTTCCTTCCTCCTTCTCCATTTACACTGATTTTATTGTTGGCTTGGGGTTTTTTAGCTGTTGATCTTACCTCACCAGCACTGGAGCACGGACGGAGAGGGAGGAGACAGGCGTAAGGAGAGAATCATGTCTGCAGTGGTGTCTAGAAGCCCCAGCCAAGAGCAAGACCCACCGTGCTCAGCACAGAGGCAGAGTGGATATTACTCTGATGAAAACCTAGTGAGATAAACAAGCAAGCTGGAAAAGCAGAGGAGGGAGACAGCATCATTCTCAGCTGGGAGCTGAGACCTAGAACAACAAGTGACCTTTCTCTTCCTATCACACAGGGAGCGAGGTGGCATCCCTGGGAAAACAGACTGTACCTCCGGAGCCCCACTTCAATGACCTACCCCCTAAAAAACACCCCAGCTACTAGGGAATATTCCTAAATATTTACGGCTGTATTTTCTTTGCATCCTCAATCAATATCATATAGCCAAGAACAGGTTAACCCCTTCCTTTCTCTACTGCAAGAGCTGCAGGTGTCAAACTGTTCCTTGCAGTCTCACTATTTTTTCTTTTTTGGTGCCAAAAATGTCACTCCGATTCAATGTCTACCACAAGGCACAGAATCTAACTAAATAAAATCAGCAGTGAATGGGAGCTTTTTTATTCATGCATGAAAGTAACATAAATAAGCTTTAATGAGGCTGGTGGTGGTCTGTTCTGGGAACTCAATCAGAAAATCTATTTAGGAGACCTGAGAGATGTTTGTTTATAGACCAAAATGAACACAAGAAACAGGCTGAAAGGACAAGACATGCAGCTCAACTTCTTTTCAGCATTCTGCAGCTGTTTTGCCACCCTGGATAAGAAACCAAAAGGGACAGTAGTTAATAAATCAGGCTCAGGCTTGCAGCCCCAGATGTAGTAATAAATCCATGCAATTGCCTTAGGTGTAAATGTAAAAATAATTTCCATTGCCTTCTCTTTCTACAGGGTTTGACAAATATCATCTTGTGAGCTGTCTATCAAAAGATCACTATTGCCTAGCATTTCTGTCTTAATGAAATTTTTTTTTGCTTTCACAGCAAAAATGCTGTTGGCTCAGGTCACAGCACTTCTATCATCTCATTTAGGCATTTCCAGTTGTCCTCTCAAAATGGGTAATTTTTCTGGAAAACAGGCTGATGGTATGGTAAGTCTGGACCTCTTGATGATATGAGGATGACCTTTTAATTGAGAACTGAAAAAACTGTTGAATCCACAATTTGGCAAAAAATTGGACTAAACCAAAACCAAAGTTCTCAAACAGCTAAATTCATGTTGGCTTGAGAGTTCCTTCCAACCAGGATTTGTATTTACACCAAGTTTAAAGTTCTTCATTATGACCAGTCTGTCAGAGCAGACATTACAAATGGAGATGCTTTATAACTGAAGTGCTGATTGATTTCCAGGATGCACAGATCACACAATGTTATCTCACTTTTCTAGGCATCCAATTATAACTCTCCATTCAGCTGCCACAAGGAACTTGCATTTCTGTGCATCCAGAACTGATTTCCCATTAATGTTGTGCAGGAACACTGGCCCTTTCATGAGTATTTCTTCCTCATATGTTGCCAGTGACACACAAAACACAAATCTGGAGAGATGCACACCTGATTAAAAAAGACTCCAGTCTTCTTCCGTAGCACCAGCTATTAAAGACTGTCAGAAAAGTTCGCCAGCACCCCTGTAAGACGAACTAACATGATTCCTCTTTCCTACAAGCAGGAGCAGGGAATGCCCCAGGCACTTGCCTCGCAGCCCATCAGATCCAAAGGAGCAACAACACCCAGGGCACCATGGAACACATGAATCCCAGGAAAACAGACACAAAACACTTAACAAGAGACTGCCTCACATAGCTGTGTTTCCTGAGGCCAACATCTTGGCTCTACATTATCTCTAGTGGGGCACAGTGCAGGGAAGTGTCCTCAGAGCTTTGTTCTTTTGTGGACAGTCCTCCAAGTAGCAAGCTGTTTTCCCTCTCCAGATCAGACCTCCTCCCTGGAACAAGACAATTTGTCCTATTCAAAACTGTTTTCTTAGCTGCGTAAGACAGAACACAAACAAAAATAAATCTAAACATTTCTAGCAGAAGACACCCAACAGAGAAGTCTAATGTTGTAGCAAAGTACAGCCAAACTTTCCCCAAATGAGAATTCTTCTCAGGCACTTCAAATTAAAAAAAAAAAATCCATAGAGAGCAACATCCCCCTTCATTCCAATGGTTTGTGGCACTGCATCAGTTCTGAGGTCTTGGGGTTTGTCTGCCTTGGGTCTGAAGCTTGGCAGTGCCAATACTCAATAGCTCTTGCTCCTGCAGGGAAAATCCCTCCACGATCCAGGCCTTTGTTTCACCTTGGGCCTTGGCTGAGGGCTATAAAGGACACTGCTTCCTGGCCACTGCTTGGTGACTTAGAGACAAACAAGTCTGGGAGGCTCAGGCTGCTCCATGGGAGCTGCTGCTCATCCCTGGGGCTGTTGCTCTGCAGGGCTGCTCTGGTGGAGTCTCCATCAAGGCCAGGATGCCCACCAGCAATATTTTCAGCAAATTCCCATTCCCAATGGCACCCCCATCCAGAGCCAGGCAGTGCTCTGGAGCTGCAGGCTGGTCCCTGAGCCTCTCCATAAATGTTCTGCAAGAACAAGACACGTTTCCTGACTGGGGGAAAACCAAAATGGCCAGGCTCACCAGCAGCTTTCCTCACACAGAGGAAATTCCTCACTAATACCAGCTATTGTGTCCCGCTCTAGAGACAGCTCTCTCCTGGTGGAATTCCTGCTGGAGTCAGAAGAAACTCTCTGCTGCTTTTGCTGTTGTCAGGTGGTGGGCCCCATCGGTGGGGGTTCCTGATCTACCCTGCTTTAACCATCTGGAATGGAATCCTTTGAGAGCTGACCGAAGTAATAAAATTCCTCTTTCCATATTGCTTCATATATTACATTAGTTTCCCCCTTAATCTCGCTGCAGTGCTGATGATTTATCACCTCAGGCCTCCAGTTCCCCTCAGACTCGACCTCAGTGCCTGGGCTTGCTCCTTCTCTTCCCACCTTCAGGGAATTCAGAAGGAAATTTAAACATTAAAAAACAACAACCCTTTACCCCTGCATTAGCCACTCACTTTGATTTTGCTGCTCAGGGTCTAATCCACAGTTAAACCTCAGTGTTTTGTGCTGAATCCCCCACCCTGGCACCTGACTCACACACAGCCCAACCTCTGCCCAGAAAATACCTCAGGGTGGGGGCAGTCTCTCCTTTCGGCCTTTCTGCTCAGCTGTTACTCATTTAATAAAAAACAAGCCAAATATACAATTATGCTGGAAGGAACATGTTTCCTTGTTAGGCCTTTTTGGCTCTTATCCAGCAATTTTCAGGCAGTGGGGATTTATATTTTACTACACAAAGTTTCAGATTAATTCCTTACCATTTTCCAGGCCTCTGATGGAAGGAAGGGGAACAAGAAGGGTTTTCTCTGACCTCTACCTCACCCCCCATGAGACAGCACAGCAACACACGTCTTGCTCTGTCCTGGTAACAGGGAGCAGTGATTTCTAAAGACACCATGTGTCTTTTTACACCATATGGCACCACATCATCTCAGGCAGTGCAGCCCCTGCCAGCTCCCCAGAGCCAGAGGGATGGCACCAGAAATGAATCAAACACCTAATTCATGTTTTTTTCAGGTAGCATACAAGCCATCCCCCACCCCCCCTCCCCATTTTCACCTGTATTTAGTGAGAATCAGATTCTAGGAACAAGCATGTCAACAAAACCAGATCAACATGCTCACTGGGAAGGTTAAGTCAACACAAGGGCATGTTTATTCAATTTTAATGGAAGTACAGTCATGGAAGAATCTGCTGGGAAGGATCTCTGGGTGCCTCTGGCCCTGTGTCCCATAAGAAGCAGGAGTGTTGCCAACACTAGCTCAGCTCAGTCATCCTTTGCTTTGTCTAGCCAAGTCTTAAACCCCCTCCAGAGTCCCTGACCTCCCTTGGTAACCTGTTCCATTGCTGCACCATCATCCTGTGGATAAACTTCTCCCAAAGGCCACTCAGAACATCCCAACCACTGCCTGTGGCTGTCACCCACGGCCGTGTCACCACGGCTGTGTCACTTGTCCCTGCAGAGGCCGCCAGGAGCTCACCTCACAGACCAGCTCAGAGTGGCCTTTGGGGATGGTCCTTGGCACCCTTCCCTCTCCAGCAGCCAGGGCTTCCCCAGCCCCCAGAGATTCACTTCTCTTTGGGTTTCCCTGGAGTCTGTGGACTCAGCACTGCTGCAAGTTGTGACTGCTCAAGCACAGAGAGCTACAGGAAATGAAAGGCACCAACTGGATGTTCCCCATCAATCTGGAGGCTCCAGCACGTCTCTGATGTCCCCTGATCCCCACACTGAAATGACCTCCAGCCTTGGAAACTCTATTTTTGGTGCTTTTTTTCCCCTCCCTCTCCTTTTTCCATGCTGGACTTTGACCCTCCCTGTGATCTTGTCCGCATGATTGCATCACCCACGGCAGGTAGGGCCAGCAGGGATGGAAGGAAGTACAACCAGCACTCCACACAGCACACAGCAGCTGGGAGAGCCTGCAGCCAGCTGGGGTTATGCACCCAGTCAGCTCTAATAAACACCTGCCTCAGTGGAGGGGCAGGAACCACAGCTGACATTATTCGTGTTGAAACACAGGTCACTTCATCTCCTGCCTCAGAGGCAAATCTGAGCCCTGCAGGGTGTCTCAGGAGGAGTTCCCTTTGGGCACAGCACTGAGCCAGGGCAGCCCAGCAAGGCTCTACTGCACAGAGGAAGAAACACCATGTGTTTGCTTTCCCCTGTCACTGTAGCTCAGCACAGATGCAGAATGTGCATGGAGAGAGGAAGGGAGGACATTCCCTTACAGGACTCAGCTGTAGCCCTCTGAGGAGCTTGGATCTGGGGCCACTGTGGCCAATACCAAGGAGTCACCACCCTGAATATGGAAGATCTGAATTCAGCTCCCCTCCTGGATGCCTTAAAACAACACCAGCCAGTGTACCCCTAGCTCCTGGCATCTCCACATGGCTCCAGCTTGGGAGTCCTTGCTGTGCAGCTCAAACCTCTGCTTGTTTCTGTCCCCAGATGACTTGCCATGTGAGACCAGGAGAACAAGGGGGCTGTTCAGGGCATCTACTGCTCACTAGGTAGAGGCAGAACAAGGAGACACTTTGCCTGAGGAAGATCACTCTCTGGCAGGGGCTGCAGCACTGTCAGCAGTGCTGGCTGCCTCGTGGGACACCCTCTCCGTGCCATCAGTGCTGTGTGAGAGGTGCCTCATGCAAGTGAGAACATTGCAAAATTCAGGACATCTGTACAAATTCCAGATTGATGCAGCTGCTGAAATGTAATTATGAAAAATACTAGCAATTGAATTGAGAAGGCATTGCAAAACATTTAAGGAGGAAAAAAATAAACTAGCATGCTGTGATTGATGTAAGCACGTAACAGCCTCCACATGTCACTGGGAGCAGCACAGGCTGCACCAGCTGAGGGGCTCCTTCCAGAGATGGAAAAACACTTCCAAGTGGAGCAACTACACAGCTGGGGCCAAATCCTTGTTCCCTGTCACAGTGCTGGTGAACCATGTGGGCCTCTCTTGCCACAAAAAGATGGGCTTTCAGGGGCACAAGGGCTCTGGCCACAGTTTGGGCTTCTGCATTTGTCAAAGCTTGGGACTGAAACATAATCAGCTGGGATGAGTTACTAGGTGTCAGGAATACTCCTCAGTCCTGTTCAGAATTGGACCTCTGGGCCACCAAGAGTGTTTGCTTTCAGTCAGCAGATGCTGAGCATCCCCAGGCTTCACCACCACTACCAGGAGCTGCCAGTCCCTGCCAGCCACTTTCAATCCCTCTGCAGCCTCTGATAACAGCTGACCTGGCCCTTTGGTGCTGAGCTCTGGAGAGATTCAGGGACAAACAGAGTGATGGGCAGTGCTGCTCCCTGGACTCACCACCATGGCCAAACAATCAACCTCTCCTTTCCCAGTGTCTCTTTGGCTGCCCCCAACAGGCATCCTAATACCAGGTTGGTGGGAAAAGTTGCCATTCCAGATCAAACAGCTCAGATCCAAGCCCCAGGTCAGTGGGTCATGCATTATGCAACTGTACTCACATGCAAAACACATCTGGCCTCTTGCTGTTCTTTCATAAAGCACATCCAGAAAAAAGATATCCTGCGTATCAGTGGAGACAAGGCAGTAGGAGCAGTATTAAGAGATTATCCCACATGCATCCAACTCTTTCTATTTAACAGGTGGCTACTCAGCAGCAGGTGCAGAAGACACCAAATCAGTAAGTTCAGGCAATCCCTGTAACTCATCCCTCCCCAGCCTCCTAGTGCTCTTTTAGGCAAAGGAAAGATTTAAAAAACCCAATATTTTCCTTCACCTAAAAGGTACATTCTTTTTGTTTTATCCTGAGAAATGTAACTTAAAAAGGCACCAGCAGAATGCTACAGACATGTAGCTGATGGAGAAGCAAGCCATAATTTCAGTCTTGAGATGTAGGGAAGCCAAAAAGTCTTTCCACAGGTTTCAGCAAGCTTCAGGTAAAGACCTTTCCTCCTTAAGGAAGGAAAGAAAACACAAACCCTTGCTCTTTGATCACACCCTGAAGCAGTGAGGAGCCTGGGATGCTCGAGGTGAAGCCTTTGGGGGTGCCCTGTCCCAAGCTGTGTGAAGATGGAACAAGCCAGCAAGCACACCCGGCAGTGACTCCTCCCACCCAAGGGGAATGCCTGCACATGGTTCTTCCAGGAGGCCTTGGAGACAGCTTGAGGGTTCTGCTGCTGAATCAGGCTCAGCACAGGCAGAGACCCTGCTGCTGGCACCGAGCCCTGCAGCTGCACAAGCCTGGCAGGAGCCAGCACAGACACTCCCGGGGCACCGCTCACGTCCAGCCGATGGCATCGCCGCGGGCGTCTGTCCTCCCAGCAGGAAAAGCTGGAAAATGGCACTGCAGGACAAGCCACAGGAAACACAGCCTTCTCTGGGACAGAAAGGACTTGCTGTACAGCACACGTCCTAGACATTGGGACACAGAGGAGGGGTGTAGATTTGGCACTCGAGTGCAAACGCTATGTCCCTGCTGTGCCACATCACTGGCTGCCTTAGCCTTAAATATTTTGGTTATTAATCTGTGAATACATGTTCTGAAATACGTAATTGTCAGGCTTTTCTGGAAGCTCTTCAAATGCAGAATGCTTTGATCCTTCCTCCCAGACAGCTTCCACCTGCAGAGAAGGAGCACCTTGTCACTAAAAGCTGCCACCAACTGTTTGCCTCTGCAAAGCAAGCAGCCAGGGCCATTTTTCTTCCTGCTTTGCTGTAGGTTCCTCAGAGCAAGAAGTTGTTGAGCATGAAGGCAGCACAGACCTTGGCCAAGCTCTGTGCATGCCACAGCAATGCACATGTGTACATTCTCCTTCCTTATTTTGCTTTGGAGCGAGTTGTCTTACAGAGGACTCGGGGCAAGCACAGGTACAATGCCACCCCCCACCCAGGTTTTGGTGTCTCCTGAAAAGCCCAGAGCCCGTGCATGCCATCTCAGGTGTTTAATGGCTCACAGGAACACTGTGGGAAGGGCAGGACCTGTGCAATTTTGTGATTGTATTTTCATTTGCTGTGTTTCCAGAGCAGCTCCTCTCCTTTGGCAGATAGCAGGGGTGGGCAGGTGAAGCTGCTTCTGAGAGAAGCGTCTCACCTCTCAAGTGTCCAACTGGCAAAGGTGAGGGAGACAGAGCAGCAGTTCTGGAAAGGGAATCAACAGGGGCAACCACAGGAAGACGGGAATTTGAGATTAAAATGTCAGATTGAAAAGCAACAGTAAATCCCTGCTGGAGAATATAACTGGAGGGTAGAGCAGGAACAGAATGCAGTTCAGTAATGAGGCAGATGGCATTTTCCTTGGGATCTGCAAATCTATTGGGATTTTCTAGCAGACAAAGATGCCACACTATCCAGAAACTAGGCTTGATACATGGCCTGCCTCCCCCTCAGCTTTTCAGTGGCAATAGCTGCTGGAACGAGCAGCCCTGGTAGAGCCCCCCTGGTCCAGCAGCACAGGCTGAGGCCAGTCTGCTGTCACAGCTGAGTCCCTGCAGCACCCCTGCTCTACTTGGGCCACAAAGACAAGGTGACAGCCGGGCTCAGTGTCACAGGCAGGACCCCAGACACGAGGGGCTCTCTAGAACCATTAAGGGCTGAGGGCATCTAGCCAAATCCGTCCTGCTGCAAGGTCCTTTGAGCACTAAGACTGTGGCTCCTCCATCAGGTAGGACAGCTCCAGCCGTGTGGTTTGCATCTGTAAGGGCTGCAGGCAGCAATGCAGAGCATTCCAGGATGTGACACTCCTGGAGCAGGGATGTTTCTACCAGCCATCAGCACTCGTGCTATGGCAGTGCTGAGGCATTCTTGCAAAACACTTCCAGGGAAGGAGAGGGAGGAAAAACAGTAAGCTGCAGATGCTCACATCTAGCCCCCACCCCTCAGTTCCCTGTATTTCATTAGGCAAATAATACTCAGGGTCAATAGCATCAGCCTCTTTCCAGGAAATGAAATAGCTACAGCAAACTCTCAGGTCGCCAGGCTAGGGACCCGGGGGTGCAACAGAGGTCCCTGCTCTGCAGTCAGCTTCTTTTGGTGTCTTTAGCACAGCACTGCCTCCGTGTCTCTCCTTTGCTGTGGTTTGGGTAACACATGTGTATCAAAGATGGGGCAAGAACTCCCACCCACACATTTGGTTTCCCCATGGAAACCTTGGCAGAAGTGCTTGGGAATAAATGGAGATCAAGTGGTGCTTCAGCCCTTGAAACACAGCCTTCCCACCAGCTGACATGGGCTCTCCTTGACCAGCAGTCAGCTCACACCACAGGCAGAGGGACAGGTACAGGTCCCACCTAACAGCATTTTACAGTGTCCTTTCAGGCTGTGTAGGCTGGTGCTGTGTTGCCACTGTGCTGGCAAATGCACAGATGTACTTTCCTCCTCCTTGGCTGCACATCCATGATGAGTTATCACCAGCTTTTCATGGACCATCAGATTTAGTGCTTGCATTTTCCTCTCATGTAGAAGTTTCATCATGCTTTGGGATCAAGCTCTCTGACTCTTCATAACCCCACCTCTGGCCCTTTATTCCAGGGCTGTTTGCTTACAGAGGGTGCTGTGTTTCTGGCTGGAGCTGGCACTGCACACAGTGTTAAGAAAAACCCATCCGTAAGTCTGCAAGTCAGGACATTTTCTGAAAAGTAACAACAAATAGGCAGGCATTGTTCAAAATGCATCTCAGACCTTCAGTCACTAAGGTGCTCTGCTTTATCAATCTTGCTTGCACAGGACTGAGTAGTCTGAGGACCAGACCCTGTGCTTTGTGCTTTTTGATGTTCCTGGCTTGCATGAAAAGATGCTTCAAGACACCTAAGCGTCCCAAGTTAAAAACAAAGCAAAACAAAACTCCAACCAAACTTAAAAAATTATGCTCCAGTCATAGAAACACCATGCAAATCCCCATGAGCTGATTTTTTCCAGGGAGGGTCCTTACCTCTAACACTGCTGATAGAAAGTCAATATTTGACAGAACACATGGCACAGAGATACACTTCTGTTTCTGGACATAAACCTGAAGGCCACGTTGGACATGCCCTCACATCCCCAACATGACAAACTTACCACATGGCCCCAAGGACAGCCACAGCTGGGTCTCAGAAAGCTGGCTGGGTTTATCTGCAGACTGGTGAGGAGACATGAGGGACAATAACACAATGAGCTGCAGTCTTGAAGAACTGTAGTAACTTCAGGGTCTACATAAACATTCCTCCAAAAGACACTGCAAAACTCAAGGGACAAGTGCAACATCAACTTCCTCCAAGGACTTTCAGTTAGGAAAACCAGTTGCAGAGAAGAGGTTTTTCATAGTTTAAAGTAGCAATAAAGTGCCTTCAGTGGTAACAATTCCTCAGCCCAGCTGAACAACACATGGCTTTCTAGAGTTGTTGAGGCAGGACATATGTAGATTTCACTGGGAACCTTTTTTTTTTCTAGTTCTCTTCTTTTGAATTCCCTCCAATCTTTTCATTTCAGTGACAGATAGATTGCAAGATGGATCCCAATAAGGAGATACTTGAAGTTTTTCTCTCTTTCCTGTGACACTCAACACTCGCTTTAACCAACAACCACAAACCTGCAGAAAAGATTGTACTGGATTCTCACCCGTGCTTCCTCAAGGAGTGAATGCCTGAAAATTGATGATGGGTCTAAAATCCTTCTGAATGTTTTACTGCATGCACAAACACCTGTGGAGCAAAGCTGCCTAGGGGAACTCTGTCAGGTAACCTGGAGCAGGGAGGCTGCAGGGAAGAGCAAAGAATCAAGTAAAAAATAAAAGGTTATAACGCACTACACAAGGAAACCCAGCAGGAAGATGCATTTGCTCTGCCTTCACATGGGGATCAGCAACAGCCAGGATTACAATGTTGGTTTTCTGACAGGCAAGACCACTGAAAACGCCAAGCCTACCAGAACAACACAAACCCCCCACAGATCCAAGCCACAAAAACCGTCATGAGTCGGTATTTTCACTTCCCTCCTCTCTCCCACAGTCTTCTCCCAAAAGAAGTTATTGAATAAA
>VWZV01009267.1:0-70062 GCA_013397155.1 Irena cyanogastra | reverse complement strand
AAAAAAAAAAAAGGTTTTATTTTAAGGCAGCGGCTATTTTAAGCCCAAGTTACTTTGAAATAAAAATAGAATTATTTGCCTTTTTTTCCCCCACCCCACTGAAAGAAAGCAGTATTAAAAACCAGTCTCCTTTCACTCACGATAGAGGTGCAAGGAATTTGCATTTTCCCTGCAGAAGAATGCTGTGGGAAAGACATCCCATACACATCTCCCGAGTTCATGGGAACTGGAGGTGAACTCGAGGACCAGCTGAGAGATGCAATAAAAAGATTGGCTTTATTCTATTGTAGGAGTGTCCCTTTGACTGTGAGCCTGCCACTGGAGTCAGGATTCCTCTGGGGTACCTCGTGCCTGACATCCCTGGGAGCAGAGGAAGTGCTGGCCTCCGAAGCCAGAACTGGGGGGAGTGCAGCCCTTTGTTTTTACCGGATATTTTCAGGGTGGCACAGAAAAAGCAATCACATCTGGGACCACCTCGAGGGGCTGCTGGCAAAACTCCAGAGGCTCCACAGAAGCAGCAGCAGATTGCGGATTTCGGTGCCTCGGGCAGGATGTCTGCTTCCACAATGGCTGGGGAAGGAAGCAGTATAAAGGGAGACGGTCTGATAACAGCACGGCTGTGATAAAAAAGACTCTGTTCAGTCCCAATTTCTTTCAGCAAGAAGAAAGGTACCCACAGTTACTGGGATACAGACAGTAGTCTCTTGCCTCAGTGAAAAGGGAACTGGTGAGTCTTGAGGTAATGTCAAATACTGGATTTTAAAACAAGTGCAAAAATAGACACAGACCAGAACAGATGTGTCAGACAGCGGGTTCTTCTCATTCCTCCTGTGGTTTTGCAGAAAGTTATTAAAATAATTTCTTCACCAATTTCAATGCTGGTGGCTCTGTCATGGACAGAGGAAAATTAGCAGCTGCAAGGTGAAGCTCTGTGCTTTGTGAAATCAAGCATCATTTCCACAATAAAAACGTCCAGGCTTTAACTTACAAATTTGTTCTGCCACCCCTGGATAACTGGGAACATTCACATTAGTGAACAGAGTAGCATTACTGACTGGCCTATAAAGAGCTTTACTAAAACTTTAAAAAGCACTGTACCATGGGAACACTCTCCTCTTCTGGCTGCCAGCTGGTCTTTATGCCACCTCGCCTTATTTTTTTACCACGGGGAAAAAGACAGATTTTGGAAGTTAAGTTTGAGGCCAGGATTCTCTGTATAAACAAAGCCATTCACAGTTTGATGGATAATCACATTCTCTTTTCACAGCATCTGCACATGGCACATTGTCCCACCTGCCCTCGAGTTTGGCTCGGGTTTGGCTTTTCCAAGTGTAGTTTTATTTTGTGCATTCCTACGTGAAATGTCAGCAGTGACAACATCAAGGGGAAGGCTGCCCCTGCACTGCTCGGACTTGAAGTTCCCTCTTTGCAGAAATTCTGGGCAGGAGGCTAACGCTGCAGGCTGTGCCATCAGCTCCTCCTGGTGGTCAGGAATACTGGATTAACTTCCCTGTGTTAAGAGCTCAAGGATAAAAATAGAGCTTTCGAATAAAAACACAGCTTTCGAATAAAAACACAGCTTTCGAATAAAAACACAGCTTTCTACTGTGCTTCTCTTCTCAAGAAACACATAAAGTAGAAACGTAAAATGAGCCACATATTCTGGGAGTGATAGAAAGGCTTTCATTCCTCACTGCTTGCACATGTGGCTAAAGGGAATGAACACATCCTTACCCCTCATATTTGGAGTATTTTTCATAAAAATCACAAGTTTCACATTTTGTTCCAAGCAGAAGAACTGATTTCATTTGCTCTGCTTTCCAGTCTTGTATGAACCATAGCCAAGGAAATACAAGGAAATACATCCTTCCTAAATATTTATGTCAGTTGAAGCATTCTCCATGCTGAGTCTGCAGGAGAGCAAGAGGGAGAGAGAAAGGAGTTATCCCTACCATCTTCTGAGACTGGAATGGAAGGGATAGAATGGGAAATTCTATTCTACTCAAATAGCATGGGTAACAACATTACAGACAGTTGAATAATAACTAATCCTGGCCCAAGGTGTTAACTAAATCTCTTTGTTAGGCACTGCACAAGCATCCAGCATCCAACAGCTGCCATCCCAGAAAGGACACATCACAGAGGACAAGTAGTAACACCCAAGTGAAACAAGAGGGAGGGAAGAAAACAATGTAAGAGTTTTTGCAAAGACTTTCACTAGCAATGGTCTCCACTGCCTTTCTGGCTGGCCATTAGAATATGACATTATAGCACTGCAGAATACTTTCTGATTCCTTTATAAAGATATTTAAATAGACGAATATGTGAATACATGTATAAATGAATTTATATTAATTTATTATACACACTCCAGGCAGGTAGTAGAAACATATCCTTGGCACCACATCTGCCTTTGCTCAGAGCCTTGCCATCAAAAACCAACTTGACCTACTGGGAAATTTCAGAAAGAGGCATCAGGCAGTTCCTTCAGGGTGTGCTAGTAGAAACTGTTATTAACCCTGCCCATTTTCTGTACACACCCAAGATGCCTCACATCAGAGTTATCAAACCCAGCACCTTGCACTAGAAAGGCTCCTTCTAGAAATGTTTTGTCCAGGACATCCTTCTGATGACTTGGCAGAGAATTGTTCAATAGCTGACCTAAGTAACATCAGAGGGTTCATTTCCCCCACAATCTTCAGCATCCCTTCCTTTCCTTTTTTCCTTTCTGCTTCTACACAATCACTGTCCCTTATTCCACATATAAGGTGCAAACCATGGACTTCCAAAACCTAGGTTTTGCTCAGGTTCTGTCACAGAGAGAGAGAGAAGTGGATTACAGCATGGACCAGAGGCACAGCCTGGCCCTGGTGTGTCCAACTGCATTCCTGTGCACACAGTATTTATCTCAGAACTCATCCCTACTTGTGGGAAAAGCATGGATCAAACGTGCTGCACACACATGGACACAAATATGCATCTTTTCTTCTGCACACCTCTAAGATACCTTGCAAAATAAAAATGATGTAGGTTCTATGTTTGAAAGTGGTCTAAAAGTCCCTTGCCATAACATCTTCAAGAGAGAAAGAAAACCTCTTTTTCTAGATCTTACTGTTACACTTTCTAAATGTCCCAGGTATTGATGTTATTGATGATGATTTGATGGTGTTGATTTGAAAGTTCTTTGGGCTGTTGAGTTTCAGTAGCTGTTCACAGGTATGCCAACCTTTGGGCTCACATTGTGTCATTAATTAGCACCTTAAAACATCAATTGCATTTGAGGAGACAAGAAAATCAGCTAGCAAGAGTTGCACTCAGAAACATCCCCAAAGATTTGGAGAATTTGAAAAATATAGAAGGGAAGGCCAGAGATGTCTTTGTTTACATATGAGAATCACATCAGTGAAAAGGACTCAGTACTTCACTGCAGAAACACTGCAAAGCACAGCCAAAAAAATTAAGTGGAGAAGTAAAAATCAATGTAGATCTCTAAAATGCTCATGGAGATTCTGTAGCTTCCAGCTACAAAACCTAAAAATATATAGAAATAATCCATTTAAAATTCATCAGATTTTTCATGTTTAACTTGTATCAAACTTGCTTGCAACAGTATACAAGTAAAACCGTGAGAAATTAAATAGGAAAAAAAAAATTAGAGTCAGTAAATATCCCCCGGTTCAGATCCTTTGTAAAACCAGCCAGAATCTGGATCCATTATAGCCCAATCTTGGCCGCTAATAAAGAAATTCAAGCAGAAGGATCCAGAGTTTTTAAACAAGTCTCCAAGAGATGCTTAGTTTAGATGTTTTTATACAAAAGCAAAATGTGTCTGTTCAACCTCCTTCCATCCTGTCACTGCAGTGACACAAATGCTGATGATTCAGGGCCACTAACCCAGCTTTCCATGCAAAGCTGCTGCATTCCTATGCGACTGGAACATCGGACAAAGCTACATTCCACTCTGCTTCAAAGTAACAAAGGAAGAATGAAACAAACCAAAATGGCAATGGCTTAGAAAGAACTTTTCCAAAATTGCAAAGTGGAGAGGTTCACTTCATGTTATGCCAGTAGCCTAAGTGAAAAACTGGTTTGGAAATGTAAGACTTCAGTAACAATTCAAAACGCCCAAACCCCAGCTGACCTCAGGGGCTGCATTTCTAGGCAAGCTCACACCATTCCAGGTACAGCTTGGATAACCCCAGGTTTTTTGTTGTCATGTTTATCACAGGAATGTGCTTAACCTCTGCAGACCTGACACCCATGAAGGGACAGGAGGAGGCCACCGAAGGAACACCAAAACCCCTTCCCCGCCTGGCTGGGGATGGGAACTGATCTCAGCTGACCCTGGAGAGACTGAGCCCAGCTGCTGCTCATATCCCCGCACAGGGGAAGGCAGGGATGTCCTTCAGGGTCCCTCTCCATGCTCTGTACCACAGGGAAAGGCAGGGTTGGAAAACTCTGCTGACTTTCGATTCCTCTGACCCCTTCACTCATCACACTAGCAAAACAAAAGATTTGATTCAGCAGCACATCCAAAGCCTTCCCCTTCAAAGAATTCCTGCATAGGAGAAAGCAACTCCCAGGTGGCAGAGAGGGCCATCCTGCCTCCTTCCCACAACAGGCTAGGATGAAGCAAGATCATGTTTTCCCAGAAGAGCACTGGGAATTCTGAATTATCCTAAGTCTCAACCAAGGATCCCAAAAGAGCAAACCACAGCATCACCTGAAAACCCTTAGAAGAACAGCTACACATTTAAAGATATGTCACTGTATCAACTGAGGCATTAATATTAATCTCATCAGAGTTATCATATGCATGTTCAGAATATGCACTGGTTAGAAGAAAAGGGTAGACTAGGTGTGCAAATCTAACCTGATTCTTCCCTGAAAAAAAAAACAAAAACAAACCAGTGGTGCTTCTAGCTAGAAACCAACCCTATTATGGCCCTGTTACTTGCAGTGATTTCTATCAACCCAGTCTTCCAGGTATTCAGCCTATTCAGTTCAATTCCTTCATGCAGGTGACAGTGAAAAATCTAGTATTCCTGTATCTAATTAATAAAAAACTACTTCATTTTATAGATATTGTTTCCTTTCTATTCTCTACCACTATGTACATTTTGATCTATTAGTCAACATGACATCCTTAAGATATCAAGTTATACCACAACCCGTGCTCTAGTGCTTCAGCTAGTGGCTGGAGGTACATGGGCTCCACAGAATGTTTAACAGATCAGTGATTTCTTTTTTGTGCTGTTCCCAATCTTTTAGCCCTTTTCAGTGAACCACAACTGTGCAGCACAGAATAGCAACTCAGCTTTTTCTTCAAGCCATGAACTGTAAAATATAGTGAGAGTTCACATCAGTGCAAAAAAAACCAAACCAAACCAAAAATCCAGAAATGGCTGAATGTCCCAACCAAGGGGAAAAGAATTTAAGTATTTTAAGAGTATTGACAGCACTATTTGGTGTCTATTGAAACATGTAATAAAAGGATTAGTGAAGACATTCCTTTAATCATAACTAATATTACTGGAGTTTGGTAGGTGATATTTTATACTGTTCAAAATTCTTGGAGATTAGCAGCAAAAGAAAATTAATGGCAACATTACTGAGAACAGTCTATAAGCTATCAGGGCACAGCAGTGGCCCTGCATTGTGAGTACATCAGGTTCATATGGAGGAAATGTCTTACACCGGAACCATGAGCGCTACAGAATTCCCACAGGAATTCGCATTCTCCAATTACTTCAGTTGTTCCAACACAGATCACTTCTGCTTACAAACCTCATTCATAAGGGATCTGGGATGTACAACACCAAGTATTTTTCATGTTCTGTATAAACTGAACTTCTTAAAGTAAAATCCTCTTAATAGTGAAGGAAATGCATTAAGAGAATTAGTGTCTAAAATAACTTCCTGCAGCACCAGAAGAAGTGTTGTTACACAGTGGTTTTGAGTTTTCCCAAAGCATCTCACCAATTCCTCTTTCTGACCTGCTGCAAAAGCCTGGGGGAAAAGGCATCCTTCACATGCCATGTCTCATTTAATGCTTGGTCTCCCTCCCAAGACTCAGTTCAGCATCTCTCGTGGTGCTTCATGGCAGGCACAGCTGTCCGGCAGGCTTTGCAGCAGGACCAGCTCAGCTCGCAGCAGTGCACTGCACAGCTCACAGATTTTTCTTCTCCCCACTCCCAGCAGAGCTGGGCTGAATATGAACAGACTTGGAAGCAAAATGGCTCCACTCAAGGAAGAATCTCATCTGAACAACCAGTTCTGGTTCTGACATTATTTCTAGGACAGCTGGCATGGCAAATACACTTTGAATGCTCTCCTTCAAGAGGTGCAATGCTTTAACACATGGGAACAGCTCTGTTTAGCAACCGTATCATGATGGAATTTAAAACCCTTTCTACAAGAGCTGGTTGAGCACAGGAAAATCTCTACTGGGCCAGAACTGTGACAAAGCAATTCAAAGACCTTCTGTAAAAAAGTAAAAAAACCTTTTGTAACTAGAAATTAACTTAAGAATGAAGCACAAGATTTAATATCTTCTTAATATCTTCTTCAAATTAATACTCGGCTGAAACTGCTGCCAAGTTAAACCAAAATTTCCACAGCCCACATCCTATTTGAGGAGACCACAGTAGCAGTTTCTAGAGTTTTGTTGGCATTTAGCCTAACCAGAACAAAAAGCCAACTTGTATCTTTATGACTTACCACCAAGGTAAATGTTTCTTCCAGACAGATATAACATTCTCCAAGTATGGATGGGAACTTTACTCACACTCATTGCAGCAAAAATTTCTTGCAAGGAATAAACTTTGGGGCAAAGCATCACAAACAAGCAGACTCTTTGTATACTGGGTTTTTTTTAGTTGACTTAAAAGTTCCAAAGTAGAGTATTTTTTCCAAGACCAAAGCAAATACAGCAGAAGCAGTACAGATAAATAGATCTATTAAGCCAAACACAATTCTTTGAAAAATTGCAGTAGTTATTCTAAAGATTGAATATAATTGGCTTTCAAGAAATCAGACCTTAGTCTAGACAAACCAAACTGTGCTATTAGCCAGCTGTTAGGTGGAATACTACGAGCTCTGGCAATGACAGATTTTATTCACTGTTTTGATCATCAGCTGTTTTTTCTGCAGGTAAAAATTTCTGTCACTACCATTGTAGAAACCGAGGTGCTCAACAATCCTGGTTGTATCAGAAGGAGTAACAATAACATTCTGGTTTTACAGTTTCAGTCCTCATTAACTTTTGGCTTGCGACAGCAGACATTACTTACCAGCACTAAAAGTGTAATTTCAAGGGCTCCCAGGACAAATACTTCCATACAAAGAAAAAACTAAGTTTCTACAGAAACTAACACTCAGCATGATTGCCTTCACCATATTCATGCTGTTAGTCAAGTTTCCATCATGAATCCAAAGTTCCACCTACACAAAAGGAACCAGAAAAGGTTTGGTTGAACATGCTAACTCATGAGCCGCCACTACAAAATCTTCACAGCTTAAGCAGGTCAGGACAAACCCTCTGGAGAGAGCTGAACTTCACTAAATGTACAGAAATGGAAAGCCAGTCTGTAGGCACTTTACAAGCGGGTACTTTACCTCAAACACAGCAGAATACTATCAACTAAAAACCAAAATACTTTAGTCTTCAGATACCATGAAGGGTATCTTGTTCACTCCCTGACTTTACAAGTTCAATACTTTTGCTGGATTGGGTAGCCTTGAAATCTTTAAAATCAATCTGTCCCTCAGGAAAGAACAATCCACGTAAGTATTTCTCCATCCTCTGCAAACAGAAAAGCAGAAGACCAGAAACTCTGACTTTTAATGAAAATGTGGCTCCAGCTGCTGAAGGCTATCCAGTAGCATTTAAAGCAGCACGTGAGATATTTCACATGTTTTCCAGTGTATTATCCTGTCATCCATTAAATAGCTGAGACAGAAAAAAAATCTCTGAAGTGTAGCTGGCAAAAAACAAAAGGGGAAATAGTGAAGTTGCCTGTGTAGGTTTTTATATGGGTATGGAACTTGTATTTGTGGCCCACTGAGGAGCTCTCTTAAGTCTATCACTTTAAGACCAAAACATTACTATGAGCAGCGAGTTGAGTGTGACAAATCCAGATGAGTATTTGATGGAAATGCATAGCTCGTAGCATTGCTCTTCAATCACAGTGATTAAGACCTTTTCAAAAAATGCAGTTGCTCGGACAGACAAACAGCTCTTTCAGATCTTTGGCAAATCTTGGGCTAACCAAATTTAAAATCAGTTTTAACACATTAATTGGAAAGATGTAAAGGCATGCCAAAATACAATGGGAACAGGTATCTGGATGTATAAATATTTCATCATCAACCCCTGTACTTGTATTGTATTTGTATTTTTCCCTCCACTCAAACGAAATTTGTTTTTCAAGCAGCATAGAAGTTTCTGCTCCCCAAATCTGCAACAGTATCATGTTTTAAACTTTAGACCACAAAACTTCCTAGCTTGCCATGGGTTTTCAACAGTTCCATTGAGCATGGTTTGATGAGGTCAGCATTCTTGTTCTTCTTCTGCACAGCACCTGGCACAAGTAATTCAATGAACAGATCTTGCCATTACAGCCAACTATAAACTCTCTGCAAACCAGAGGCCAGGCTAAGAAGCAAACCTGAGCAGCTGAACAGGATGCTGACATCAAACCCTTCTGCCACCTGGTTCTTCCAATGCCCCTGGAGCATCATTTCTCTCAGCTCCCATGCTGACCCTCAGCTCAGCACCAGGGCAGGTCCCTGGGGCAGAGGAAAGGCTTCACAGCAAGCTGCAGGGACAGCCAGGCTGCCAGCACCCCAGGAAAGCACCCACGTGCAAACTCTGCACTGCCTCGGGGTCACAGCAGCTGTGAGCCAGGTGATGATGTCTGGAGGGAAAAACCAGCAGGAAGCCCTCCAGGACAAAAGCAAGTGTGGCTAAGCAAATGTAAGTGTGGAAGAGAAAGCTCTTCTTCCAGAAACCGCACACACTTCAAGGAAAAAGAAAAAGCCAAAACCAATAAATCAAGAGTTGAGTCAGCCATCAGCAGCATGAGAAAAACCTGAACAAAAACCAAAAGCAAGAATACAAAAATACCATTTGACACCCTTCTTACAAATCTAGATCTGATAATATGATGAATCACAAACACTTCCATCTCCTTTTTATATTAGGATTCAAAAAGAATATACACATCTTCACAAAATTCATTTAGTTGCCATATAATATACTTGGGTTGAAATGAAATTTGCACTTTGAAAAAACTTAAAAAAAAAAAAAGTATGAGAATATTCCCTCACATTTCTCCACAAAATTTCTTCTTTAAAATGTGACAAGCAAAGGGCACAAAGATTGGACCTAGAAAAGCATTTTTCTCCTGATGATATTCTGTACATTTTACTGTATTTACACTGAAGTAAACGAGCAGAAGTCTGAAGAAATTAAACACTTTCCAGTGCTAAAATCAAAACATAAGCATACAATTTTTTAATTTCAGTATTTTAAAGTACAGAAAGTGGAAACTATGAATATCAAATACAAATTTAAACAAAACCACTTGTCCTCCCCTAGAATAATCAATGTGAACTACTTATAGAAACTTACAAATTTAAAGTAAAATCAAAACAAAATAAATACTGTACATACACTTTCCCTGCCTGCAGGCAAAAGAGGATGGGAAATACTGTTATGAATTGAAAAAAATGCTCTTAAAGCTGCAGCATCCCATTTCCCAGCCACATACTTAACACAGTAGTGCGTTTCTGTAAAAAGGAAGACACACATACACCGACCCCTACTGAGCAGACAAGCTAACATTTTCAGAAACATTAAGAAGGAAAGATAGAAATTAGACTATGAGAGTAGAAAAAGGAGGAAAAGACAAATGGGCCAGCAAAACATTACTACAAAACTAGTAAATATAGCCAAGAACTAGCCCTGTTTTTTTTTTTTTTCAAATTCCATGTTTGTTTTTTTTTAAAAAAAAAAGGTTCACCAAAGCATTGGCAGCAATAGACATTTCCCAGCAGAAGTGACAATACATATCAATATAATCTCTTAAAGTGATCCCTTTCATTCCCTTCCCACAGCATGAAACTCTTATGGCTTAATTTATATTAAAAGTAGAAAAAGTCCTTTTTTTCCCAAACAGAAATGCAGCCTGTAAAGAACATGCATCTCCTTATCAGTGCTACTTTCATTTCCCATCCACTGCATGACTTATCATTCATACTCTCCCACAAAGAGGGTTCCCAGGGTGGTTTTTTCTTGGGTTTATTTTTTGGAAAAATGGATGTTGCAGCTTTTCATCTTGTTTAACGATAAACAGTAAGGCCCTTGGTTCCATTTTTATTTCTTCTGTCAAAGAGTAGTGCTGGGCTCACTCAGCCCCAGAACTACAAACAGCTTTCAATGGTCTGGAAGTATTGTGTGAATGACACTCTGGAAAGACACAAGGCTTGGGGGTCCTGGTGGGAGTGTCAAGGGACAGGTGGCCACGTGGAGCCTGAAGAGGGCACAAGCCACTGGGTCATTCTAGTTCTGCTTAGTCTCCACAGCTACCAAAAAGGGGGTGGGCAAGATTCTCACCAGCTCTGGCTTTGAAATCCTGCAAAAATTTCCAACACTTGCAGCTTTATGGTCTTGTGAGTGAAGGCAGCTTATGCCTTAGAGCGAAGCTGAAGCATCTAAAACGTGGTTGTGACACTGTGCTCTCTCAATCTCTACCAAAGGTAACACAAGCACTTCAACCACCAAAAAAAAAAAAAAATCAAAACTCCAACCCCCCCATGTGATCAGAAAACAACAATTTTAACTCTCAACATCTAACCCTTCCAAAATTCTCTTTAAGAATGAATTCATGTAGAGTATTATAGGTTGCATAGGTAATCTACCTCAGAGGTCAACAAAGGCTACCCTGTAGCCAGGGTTTATGAGCAAGTATAATAGGAGAAGAAAAGGGAAAGTTGCTGGAAGAGTCTTTGATATAGTCTCTAGGTGGTCTTTCCATTTTCATGTTTGTTTCTTTTTTTTTGCAATTGTAGGAACATGAGAACTTAAGAGAGTGAGAAAAATGAATGTTTCATTTCCTATTGTTCTGCCTACAAAAAAAAATTGAGTTTTATGCCAAATGCAAGTTCTCTGACTTCTCAAAAAAGATCATCCTTGAAAACAAGTTACCATAGCAGGCACAGTTTGCTGTTGTCCAGCCAGCATTCCCTACTCCCTCCCTCTTCCACCCCAAGTGAGACAGCAAGGAAAAAAATTGGGCTTTTTCTCTCCACTACAACAACACAAGGTTCAGTCCATCCACAGAAAGACTGGTGCAGAAGTGATTTCAGCTAGAACACAATAAATATATCTCTACATACAAGTACACAAAACAAGTGAGGTCACCACATCCTCTTCATGAGCTACCAGGAGATTTCTTTTCCCCCCTTTGTTGTGTTCCCTTTTTCTTTTTTTTTAATACTGCTCAACACAGCAATTTCTTTTGAACTACTTGTTCTGAGTTGGAACATCAAATTTAACTTCTGCTGGAAGCACGGATATTTGAAGAAAATGGGAATGAACCTCTGCCTGTTGACAGCCTGTGAAGAGACTATTACACAAATTCATGACAGTGGAGAGCCACTTAGAAAAAAAAAAAGTTAGACAATTAGAGTAAAAGAAAGGATAAAACCAAGAAGAAATAATATATATGGGTCCAGCCATATCTATGTTTCAACTGTAAGATACAGATAAATAGCATGGATGGTCAGAAAACAGACTTGGTATAAATCAGTCACATGTACAAGAAAGCATATTCTGTATTTTCAAATTCCTTACTCCAGATTCTATCCTGGCATACTTTTACTTCAGACAAAAATCTGTCTTTAAGGAGAGAGAACTCATTCTCTATTCTGCTCTGAATCTGATTGCTGCCCTAAACTGGAATTTTCTAGCATCAGAAATTGCACAGCCAGCAGGAAGGAAACAGTTTGGTTCAATATGCTAAAGCTAAAACAGTTTCCAAAGCCTGGCAGGCATAAAACCATTTGCTCAAGTTTAAATGAAGAGAAAATTCATATGGGTATATAATTTTAACTAATATTGACAACATAGTTTATTTCTTTGACTTACTTTGGTGAGAACTTATTAGAAGATAGTTAAAATATTCTATTTCCATCTAGAAAACATAGCACCTGAGAACAGCAAGTCCTTACAGTCATTTTCAGCACCTGCAGAATACTTCTTAGCTTATCTTCTGCTTTTCAGAAATCCTTGACTACCTCCATTCCCAATACTCTAAATGTTGATAACTTGTGTAAAATTTAAAAAAAAATTATAAGACTAAAAACTTGGTTTTGTGAAACATTAATTAGCACACACACACACAAAAAAAATGTTTAAAAATTCACCCATACAAGTTCACAGAACAAGTTAAGTCATCATAAAGTAAAAAGTAGGGCTGCAAAAAGTACTCCTAAACTATAATTTTCAAGCTCCAGACAAAGTAAAGCTATGAAAGCTACCTGACTTTTTTGCAGTGGCACCATATTTTGATGTTTCTCCATTTAGAAACAGGATAACATAGTGCTAACTGGTTCTGACCCTGCAGCAATAAAGAACATCTGACATCAGAACTATTTTCACAAATTTCTGAAGGCATTCGTAATCTAGCCTAAATAAAAACTAAATCTGCACAAATATTCTGGTAAATAAAACTGAATTTGTTTTTAAACCACAAGAGAAAATTATTCCAGTATAGGATATGGAGGAAGGAAGAATTGGTGTGGAAAATTAAAATCAATTTGATGACTTGGACAGCTATGCAGGAGTATTTTTACTCTTACCAATCAAAAAAAAATTCAAAACCCCTACCAACCAACAATATTGTTAGCATATTGACATTTACATTTTGGCTGGACCCTGCAAAATGCCCTTTTTCCAGAATCAAGTAAAAGTATTCCCCTTTCTGCCTTCATCCCCGTCCCTCAAAAGTTAAATATTTAATTTTATATTACAGAAAAATACAAATTTTAAATCAAAATTATTTACAATAACTCAGAATTGGCATTTGCTGTTGGCTCTGTATGAAGCCTGACACAAATGATCATTCTGATACCAGTAAGCTACTTAAATGCTTATATATATGGACCAGTTAAGACTTTGAATTTGCTGTCTTGCCCAGCTTTGAAAGCAACACATTCTCCTGCTTTCATGACTCCTCAGTAAAATGTGTTAAACATACAATAACAACACTTTAATGCTTCTTCCATGCTACATTAAGTAAAATGCCAAATCTTTTAACTGCAATGTGTATCTTCTGAGTTATTTGAGAGCAACTGTTCTGAAGAAATATTTAAATTAACTGATGCCCCCGTTCCTCCAAGAGATATATTGGGTCTTCCTCCTTTGTACCAACTCTTAAATAACTAGAACAAATACAGTTTCAGGGAGTCTTTTTACAGAAGAAAATCATCACAGACAGATCATCAGGAAGAAAATATGCACTCAGATCTGGAGGAAAGAGGTGCAGTTTAAAACAAGTTAGCTACTGGACCGACATAAGAAAATTCATCTGTCTTTAGGAGTCTCTTCTAGTCCATTAAATAAATAAATCTGATATTAAAAAGGACAGGTCAAAAAATAATCAAGCTGGCAGAGAATACGCAACTTGCAAGTCAACAGAAGCCCAGCCAATAGCTTACAAAAAGCAGAAAAAAAAAAAAGATTCCTTATGCCTTAATTTAAAAAATAATTAATAATGCATCTCACCCCTATTTAAGACTATAACCTGAATATCAAATTTAGGAGTCCAGACTAATCACAATTAATGTGGCTCTCCACTGCACCAAACACACATTATCAAAACAATTTAAAACTTTCACATTATTAAATCTAAATTAATAACCCCCCCACAGAAAAAGTCTTCCAAATAAATAGTTTCTTAAATGAATTTTAAAGTTGTGAAAAATCTATCAGAAATAAATTATTGATAAACCACCTTCATCATCTTCCCCTCATTAATTTAGGTCAGAAACTACCAGCAACAAATGATATTCAAGCCCTGATGAGAGACTATTTCTCACAGTCTGTGTCTCTCTGAAGATTTCCCCGTTCCCGTATGGTTATTGCTGAGCAGGTGTGGCACAGTGAAAATGCAGCATTGGGTTGGGTTTTTTTGTGTGGTTTTCGTTTGTTTTTTTCCTTTTTTTTTTGTTTTTTTTTTCTTTTTCTTTCTTTCTTTTGTTCATCAGGCAGTGTTTTCTATGGTACATGCAAGTCTGCTTCAAGCAGAGGAATAACAGCAGCTCCAGGCTCTGTTGCCCTCAATACTGGTCTGTGTAGGAAGGACAGCAGTAGTAGAAGTAGCAGCTACATTAGACAAAGAAGCGTGCATGGCCATTCCTGTTGAGCTTCAGGATCTTCCCAAGGCGCTGTTTAGCAGTTGCCATTCCTTTCTTTGGACGTTTGCCTGAAAAACCCAAGCAAGGACTTTGGTCAGGAATTTTGGGATGAATTTTAATCATTGTAGAACAGTGGTGAAATCCAGCTTTCAAGTTGAAGCTGGCAAAATTTTCACCAGAATCAGTTTGAAAAACAAATAGGGAACCAGAATAGTTAAAAAATCACCCCCTGGAACTGTTTTCCCTAAACTCTGGCTAGAATTATCATAAATAAAATAAGTATATTGTTTACAAATATTTCCAGTCTATGAAGTGCACTGGGTGTAGTAGGGGAGAACTTAAACTGAGCTTCCTGAATTTTACTCAAGTTATTTCCTTGAGTAAATTACAGAATATAAACCAGAAACTTAAACCTATGTAGCACGCTCATCAGACTATTTCTGAAGTGTTAAAGAGTTTCTAAACCTTCATTTCAACATCTAAATCTGATTCAGGCCAGTTAGATCTCTCTTAATTCCACCTCCCTGTATTCTGTGCCAAAATCTGAGTGTCCACAGCATGCTGCTCACTTTCTATTTTTCCTCAAGGTCTAATCCTGCCCTTCACTCAGTTTCTGCATTTAGTCTGTAACTTCCCTCCCCCAGCCTGCTTTGGGGCATGGAGACAAGCATTACCTTTTGTTGCCTGGTTGCTGATAGGGGGTGGGTTTGATGCTGGCCTCTTTGTTGGGTGCAGTGGCACAGACAAGGACGTTTCACCATAGGGCCTGTCAGGGCTAAGGCTGCCATCACTCAGCTGACATTCTGCTGGCATCAGGCTGGAGTCTCGTGTGTATTTGCCATGCTGAAAACTCAAGCTGTTGCTGTGGACTAATCTGTTTTCCTGAACCTTAAGACTGGCTTCTGATGTACCCTCCTTCTTGATGTATTTTTGAGTTTTATTTGCATCCTAGTATGGAAAAGAGAAGAAAAGATGTACAAGTTAGTAGCTTCTGGCTACAGGTTCACTTCAATTTTTCTGTTCATACTACTGTGTCTTTGAAACAGGTATTTCAGTTCCACCAGTATATGGCCATTTTATGAGCCCATGATTTCTTTTAGAATAAATATCTCTTAAAGATAACATACAACATAGCTCTGTGCAAGCTTTTCCATATGCACCTAAGGGCAATGCTACAGTTTAAGTACACACACTAATGTACCCAATTCCTCTGCTTTGTTTTCAGTTTGCAGTGACCAAAACAAATGCAATTGTTCTTGATTAAACCACTCACTGTAGCAAGCCATACCATAAACACTGACTACTTTAATAGGTAATTTGTTTTCAATATGCAGCTGATGAAAGAATAAATGCTAAATTGGGAATTACAAACTGTAAAGGAGTACTGTGTAATCAAATATTCTTATAAAGCAAACACCACAAAGCATGCAGTTAAGTACATGGCTGTAATGGCTGTAATTTTGTAACTTTAGTTGTTTTAGTTAATTAATTATTCTAATGCTTCTAATACAGACAAGTTCAGAAATACTAAAAAAAGTTCACGGTGTAGAAAAGCTCAGAGTGTGAGGCACACAACCTTTCATTCCTTGCTGGATTCCATTTGGACCTGAGAAAACAAAAATATTCCTACCTGCTAGCTGTTGAAAGCTATCAGTTTAACAGTACCAATTTCCTAAGCAAGTATCTTTACTATACATACTAACAACATTGTTCTGATGTTCTGGTTGGGAATAACAATGAATAAACAACAAAGTGCTTCCCAAGTTAGAATGAATATTAATTCACACATTTTTAATACAGTATTTCTTATTTTTCAACATATTGCCCTGAGCACTTTAATATCAGGCACTATGAGAGAAAAGAATTTGAGAGGAAAAAACCCAAAACAACAACAGTGAAAAAATGCATGACAAAAATAACCCAGTTACCAGAACCAGAAGTATCTGTCAGATACACAGTGCTTATAGACCAGTCCACCACGCCTTCTGTACTTAAAATTTCATGATCTCTTCTATAAAAATGTGTTCAATATGTTCTAAGGATTGCTTTACCTGAGGGGTAATCCTCGAAGCCTCATTCAGGTGTCTAGTCCATGCTGAAGTTCCCAAGTCTCCTTCCTCCTCCTTCACAGACCTACCTAAAGAGATGTTCAACAAGCTTAAACTTTAATGCTTTCAATCTAGCCACAGCTTACCCATTCTTTTAAGTGTGCCACAAAACTTTTAGATGGAAATATTTAGAAGGGGTACTCTGATGAGCAGCTAAATTTGCTCCAGTTTTCAGAAGTAACATTTACTTTTTACAGAAAAAGAACAACAACAAAGCAAAACCACAGAATACACCTTTTTAGATGTCAGTCTGATTAATTTAAAAGCTACTAATCTAATAACTACAAATCTAAAAATGTAACTCTAAATGATTATTGTGAGCACTGTGCCAAAAGCAGGGAGCAGCAGCTCCCTAGTTCAGATACCTACCACATTCTATGGTTTTGTGGCTCTGAGATGGCTGTCTGTCTTTATGCCGACTCCTGGGGTAGCCTCTGTGTTCCTGAAGAGAGGTTCTTTTATTTGTGCAGTCTGTGCTTTGAGTATGACCTGGTAAACATGTAGTATAGTGCAATCCTGCCATAGAAAGCATGCCCTGAATAGCTTCTTCTTCTGTACTTGTCGAGGTAGGACATTCCCTAGGAAAATCAAAGGAGTAGTAAGCACTTCAAAACAACCCTTCAAAGGACTGATTTTTACATTGCTATGAAGTAGAACCACAAATACATGCTAAAAGATCTAACAGTTCATAAAAAATGCCCAAAATGTGCTTACTTTTTACTGGGAGTTTCACTTCTGGATGGCTTCTGGGTATTTTGACAAAGGTCTCTTGTGACCTTAGATTCCTCTTTGAAATTTGATGTTACTTCCTGCTTCTCTTCATCACCTGAGCTTTCTGACTCCTCTGTGGAGGAATCCTTCTGCTGAAACAAGAGGAAACAGTATGCAAAATGGTCTGACCTCCTAAGTGGAGACTCTACCTTAATTTATGCTAAGTGAAGAATTCAAAAGCCTCAAGGTCCAACTTTTTTTACACTTATGGTATCCAGAATACAGTTAATCTGAATACAGTGGCTGAGATGCCATACATTCAGACTTTGTAATACTGCTAAGTACACATTCCACAATACAGAAAGATCTCCAAAATCCATTTTTTACAAAGCACCACACATATTACACCATACACAAATAACTGCATTCTCTTTATTATTCTTATCTTCAATATTCAAAGTAGAGGGAAAAAATACAGAAGAAGTATGGTTCCAAGCAGCAGACAGAACTGATGCCTATTATATATAACAGGACACATTCTGCCCCAGACAACTGCTTCTGGCTCCTGCTCTCACAAAATGTAACCTTCAACAGCACCACCTCTGATGAACGACAGACGCTGTCAGGTAAATCCAGAAGACAGCAGGAACAGAGACACAACAGCTGTTGCCTCTCTTACAGAGGCACAGCCTCATTTCATGAATGAAAGAGCTTTTCAGCTCCTGCTGAGATTACAGCTTGTTTGGGCAGGAGCTTCTCAAAGGTGGAGCAAGCATATGTGACTCAATATGCCTCCACAGGAAGCAAGGGCTGCAGTACATATGCTCCATCTTGCTAATTCAGACTAATCTATTTTCAGCAAATACAGAGAACATCACAATTTTTTATCCAAGCCAAGGAATATATGTGACACTCAACAGAGGTTTTGAAAACAGAAGATCAGAACATGGAGGAGTCATAATCCTTAAAGACTAGCACCAGTATCCCCATCATCAAAACCAGAACTGGAATGAATGAAGTGCATTTAATCACCAAGAGGTATTTTTGTACAATAGTTTCATTCACATGAGCAGCTTCCTAAAATTAAAAAGCAGGAGAACATGGAAAGAACTAAGAGAGTAAGTATAGCATAAATATAAAACCTTCACTCATTTACAAAGTCATACAAAACTGGCTATATTCTCCTGTGAAGATGAAATATATCACTTCTGAGTAACCACTGATTCTGTGTCTTAGAAAAGGAAACCTTAGCCAAAGTTGGTGGCAATGCAGTTTAGGAAGCCAGAAGAAACCACACCATCAAGGTTCCTATCACTTACTCCTACATCTAGATTAGGTAATGATGAAAGACAGCAAGTATCAAAACAAAACAAAAAAAAAAAATCCTGACCACCATGGAAAAAGCAGGAATTTGAAGACTTATTGTAAAGTCATATAACAGGCTGACAACTGAAAAAAGACCAAGGCATTAGCCTTCCAGAAGCATGAAACAAAAATGTCAGGTAATCACTTCACCTTATGGCTAACCAATAAAAATTTAAATTACTAAGTATAAACCCAGTTTGCAAATGAAAAAATAATTAAAGTATTTAGAGATGCATATACACATCTCTATATTCTAGAATTTGTATTTAAAAACATGTTTGTAAAAATCTATACATATGTGTCCATTCATACTTCATTTAATTCTGAAGAAATCACCACAATCTAGACCCTCAAATGAGGATTCCCATCTATTTCCAATAGACTAAAATCTCTGAATAGGATTCAGCCACTTGAGGTTGTTTACAGAACTGAATACCTGTAAGATTGTTCCCTATTAGCTCTGCTCTAAAAGGAAACTGTGTGGTAGATACTCATAATTCAAATGATGAAATTGGACTTATTGAAAAAAAATACTGAAAATATTGAAAAAATAAAGCAACTAGGACCTGACTTTCCTCTGACTTTTCTTGTTCCAGAGCAGGGCTCATCCCCTGCCAACCCCACCTCAGTGACAAAGAAGATAACATTTGGCAAGATAGCATATCTTATCTTTTTTCTCAGCATTAGAATAAATGAAGAAGTACATTGTTCAAGATAATAATCTGAACAAGAATTAAATACTTTGTTATTGCTGCTTTAACACAAACTTTGACCAGATAAATCAGAAGTATGTGAGTGAAATGATATTTAATTGCTTCATTATTTTTTTCTAGATGTACCTGTGTAGTGCAATCAGGCTCAGATTCTTCTGAATCAGAAATATCAGAGTACTCTGAGGATCCATTCCTGAGTTCTGATTTCACACTTTCAAAGAACACTGCAGAGAGAAGGATTAAAATATAAGATGCAACATTTACTACGTTAATACTTAACAAATATTTTTGAAACAAAACCCAAGAAACACATATTTCATTTTTAACAGCCTGTAAACAAAGGCAAATGCAGACACTGATCTGGTTCACAAGTTTGCTCAGGATGACAATGAGTTTTCTATGCTGACCATCAGACTCCTCAAGCAACTGAGCAGATGAAGACAGGAAGAGCAATCAGGTGCAGCAGGAGTTTTTATTTCTTCCTTCCCAAAGTGCACCCACTGCAGAGATGGCACCTTGGGCAGTTTCTGCTTTTCGTACAGGCTGGAGTCAGAGCAGTTCTCACCAGCATGTGCCCTTAAAAGACTGCATTTGTCCCAAAGAAGCACAAGCAGGACACACCTTGCTCAGTGTTTGGATTCCCAGGCTCAAGGCCAGTGAGCTGTATGCACGCCTGTGTCAAGGCTGCTGGCAAAAATTTTGAATAAGTACAAATTTGTTCAAGATGACCATGTGCAGTTCAGGTAGCTTAAGTTTTTTTGAGAAAAGCAAAATAGGGTAAAAAAATTCTGACTGTGTGTCAAGAAAATAGGGTCTAAAGAAAGACACATCACTTCAAAAGTATTTATAGTTTCATACAAAACAATACTGAAAGCAAAGCTGCACAAATCAGAAATTAACTATAGAATGAAGACAAGTAAAATTGAAATGTTGGTTTGTTTTCAGCATAGTTTTACACGAAACCACATAAAAGAACACAATCCTTCCTAACTACAATTATGCAAGAATAAAGAATGTACCTGTAACTATGTATACTCTGCAATTCTAGATGAGGTTTGCTCCTATTGAAGACTGTGGCAAAGATCACAATCAGGCATCAAATATATCTGAAGTGATATTATTGATTTCTAAACACTGCACAGTGATAATTACTCTCAGAGTCAGAAGAAAGCTAACATGAGACTTGTCATCAGAAAGTGAGTGAATTGAACAGCTGGGACCAAAACTGGAGAAGACTAACTAAAGTTAACATAGAATTAGAAAGAACCATGAGGAACATCCAAGCACATTAAATGAGCAACACCACTGTATATGAAATTAAGCTGTATAAAGCAATGCTCAATATGTAATGATAAAATTAATGTTTTTAATTACTGCAGCTCAAAACAACCCAAGGGATTTCTGACAATAACTCATGCCTTTGGCTCATTTCAAAAAGGCAAATAAGATTCTAGGATAAGCAACAGCATGAACAATACAGAAAACATAATTTTAGAGATCAAAAGAATTTTCCTTTAGACTACTATATTTTCTAAGAAAATATAATGCTCTGTATGCCTGCAGAGACATGGAGGAACATTCCCAAAATTAGGTGAATGAGAGTAGTCATTATTCTGTGAGATCAGGCTAAGACACTGGGAATTAAGAAAAATTTCAAACCACCTTCCCTTCATCCACACAAATTGAGGACAGCTCAATTGAGGACAGCACTTGATCTTTGTCCCTCTGCTAACCCTGGGTCACCATTTAAAACCAGGATCTTGGCATGACACACAAAGCTAGATGGAGCTTGATCTGTTTAAAGGCATCTGTGTGTGGACACTCCTCTTGGCCTCTATCCCAGGAAGAACAACCCAAGTTGGCAGCTGTTACAGGAACACGTAGTTCCTCTTCTGGAATTCTCTGTGGACAATGCCTTTCCCCTCCCTCTCTAGAGTCTCAGTTAAGGTAAAATAATCACACATAACACACACTCAGGGAAGTCTGAACACGCTCAATATTCAGTTAAAAATACCAGGATTAGTCCCAAGTGCTTATCAAAACAAAACACAATCTCAGTTCTAACATCCCAGAACATTCCAGTTCTAAGTACATTTAATACATTTGGATACTCACTGCCATATTAATTCTGTATCAAATAAGAGCAAGTATTTTGAAGAAAAGTTACCATTTCTCTGTATGATTTAGTTTGATTTACCTAGTTTAATTTTGGAAGTGGAAAACCACTACAGTAAGCCTCAACTCAACAAGCTGTTTGCCCTGTTCCAGGAATACCCAAGAGAGACTTCCCTCATGTGCAAGTTTTTTAATACTGTCCTCTGTGACATGTGGAAGCACAGTCAACAGGGATTACAGCTTGCCTTGTTAATGAAAATAATCAAATATTTTATTCAGGCTGACAGCAGAGTCAAATGTTATGGTCTGTTGTACAGGAAACTCAGGGAACTGGAAGGCTCCAGAGGAGTCTTACCAACTTTTAAGTGTTGACTTCAGTTTTGTAATAGACACTTTCTGAGCCCTTTTAAGCTCTACAGTGAATGGATGTGATTCATAATTAAGCAGAGAGCTGAGCAGTTATGTCAAGGACTAATTCTATCTGCACACAGGTAAGAGCTATTAAAAACAGGCATTGGCAACAGGTACTCAATATTGATACTTATACTTATTTACTAATACACTGTATGATCACCACTGCTGAACACTTGGCAGGAGGGCTTGAGGCTACTAAAAGACCAAAAAAGATTAGTTCCTAGTGAAGGGTGGTTTAAAGCACTGCAAAGTGGAGTTAAAGTGTTTTACAGATTACCCAAGTTCTTTCCTAACCTTGCAGACTACAAAGGTTGAAGGTATAATATTTTATTAATGTTAAATTATGTCTTTTCACTTGTATGGAATAAAGCAGTTCACTAGTAAAACATACAAAATTGTATGATCAACCATAAAATTGCCAAATTGAACAAGAAAAATAAAATATAAGACAGGTTTAAAATTAGTTATGTATTACGATCTTTCATTCTCTACCGTGAAATGATGTGATGTGCTTTTCACAATGAGGTATATTTTGGTTTTAAAAAGAAAATCCAATCAGCATTCTTACATTATGAAGCATACCTAGAGTAACAAATTCTCATCCAAAACACCAATTAAACCTCCACTGTGAAAAATGCTCTCCATGACAGCACTAACATAAAAAGGTGAGTTTTACTTTTCATCTCTATCCTGTTAGCTTTTTCAGTAGACAGATCATATTTAAGAAACATTTTGTGTAACTTCCAATACTACTCCTCTGATTTATTTCTTCATCCTCCTTATATTTAGTCAGTCTGACTGAAATATTACAAACAGCAGTCAGACCCTCATTGAGGCCATCAAAATGTTCAACTGATAGGACTTGGAGACAATCTTACTGTTCAGTGGTTTCTGGGCATCTGCAATCCCTTCTCCTTCAAATCCTGAGGGCTGCTCTTCTACCTTTACAGCTGTCTTTTTTGACCTTGTCCTGTCATCTTCATCTTCACTGTCTGCTGTGTAAAGACTTCGATCTGTAAACGGACGTCTCTCATCTCTTCTCACAAGAAAGAAAAAGAAGTCAGTTCTTACTCTTAAAAACCTGAAGCAACTGTTTTCCTTTCATTATTTACAACACACTCTCAAGATATAACAATAATAGTCTCTTCTGCTCATCTCTTCATTCTGAATTGTAGGAATTCCCATTTACTTCCTATACAGCTATATTTCCATAAAGATACAAAGTTCAACACCAGAGTACTTTTAATGAGAAGCACTCTTATAATGGATACAAAACAACTTTTTCTACTTTGAAGCATTCCCTTCAGTACAGACCCCACTGAGTAAGTGAATGAAATGGTGTAACAAAGGAACATGCAAAGAATCCCTTCTTCTTCACTCCCTGACTGCGGCTCCACTAGGGGACAGCAGACACAGACACTCCTGTATTCCTAACCAGACTCTTACTGGTAAGAACTTAAGAGTTCTACAAACAGAAATATTAACAATTAGCATACTCCAGACCATAATGACCAGGGAAAAGTATCCACAAGCAATCCTTTATACCTAATTATTCTTCCATTTGACAGCAGAAGGCGAAGATCATTGTCTTTTGTTCTCCATTCAGGTACTGTAGAAGAGGGCTGAAAGGGCTTGTTAAACCTCCCATTCAGTTTTGAGCTTGTGATATCCTAAAGAAGTAAAGGCAATTTTGTTTATTATTTCTTCCTATGAACTCAACTGTTTTTTCTGCACTCCACAAAATATTAAATTCACTATTAGGATGGTTACCACCTGGATAACCAACTGAAAAAAGCTCAGACAAAACATGTTTGATGTAAAGAACTTCAGGAGACAACTGCAACTGCTCCTTCCTTGAATCATCTATACTCTCCTGATGCACCTAAACAAATACAACTTTCCTATAATACTCCTTTTATGCTTCCTTTGCAGAAATACCAACAGACTTAGGCAAGCCAGAAGTGGGCTTGGAACTGCCACAGCAACTCCTGGATAGGGTATGTGCTCCCTGATACTAGTATCTCAGAACTGATTTGAAGGTCAGCAAAACACCAATAATGAAAAGTAACTTCCCTTAAGCAGAACTTCCTTAGCTCAAAGCCATTTACATTTGACATATACTCTGAAACAATTCATCCACATCTCATATGACAAAGAGTTCTAGTCTGTATTTTTATGGCTCTTAAAACCATTTTCTTTTCAAGACAGATTAGAAAACTACTCTGGTTTTGTTTTTCCTTGCACAAAACTCAATACTTGCCTCTTCCCAGGGTGACATCTCCAGCCTTTTCAGCACCTCCCTGGTGTGGAGCTCCAGGATGTCCAGGTTGGAAGGAGTTTTGGTGGCATGGTCTCGCAGCTTCCTCACCCTCCGTCTGGGGTGGTGGGGGGAAGCTGCTTCATGAGAAGACCGTGAAGTTGGAGACACACCAAGAATTCCCTGAGTTTTAACTAATTTGCTGTTTTCCTCCTGTAATTAAAAGCACTTTTCAGAATAGTCTCAGAGGAATAAATCCACATGTTTAAGTATTGCTTCTTATTCATCTAATTAAATGCAAATTATGTAAGGAAAATTGTTAGACCTTTTAGAGAAATAACTACATGCTTCATTTGGATTTGATGTACAGAGTTTAGTTCTACTGCACCTCTTTCTCATTTAAGGCTTTCATGCCACTCCACAAGAGTAGTGCCACCAAAACACATGGTTTTATTCAGGAAGGCAGCACAGGGTAGACTTGTATTGTACACAACAGACCACATCCCCTCAGATCCATTTTCCTCACATGGAAATGTGAGGAATTTTTCAAGAATCAATAACCACTGAAGAATAAAGGAGCAAAACACTGGTATGGGAAAGTAAAAAAAAAAAAAGAAAAAAAGGGAAATCCTCTCCCATTGACTATGTAACACACAGCCACAAAACAGAAGAGTGAGCAAGAGATGACAACAGGACCAGAACTAACTAACAAGTAGATAGGAAAATGGAATATGCACAGAATATCAAATTAAAGTCTCTAACAACACATTAATAATAATTATTTTAAGTAGTTACTTGTAACTACATTTTAGAAATACTAAACTACAAATAATTCCACCATTAAAATCTAAAAATCAACAAAAAATACATAAAGCATCCGCTATCCATTTTCTTTATCTGAAATACCCATAGTTTAGTATTCCAAACAGTTTTCTTCTTGATGTCCTATTATTAAATGAATAATACATAAATTAAAAGGTGAATATGGTCAATCAGAAGCATAACTATGACGGAGTTCCCTGATTCAAAGATTTATTTTCTGAAGATTTACACAGGATTGCCTCTGTTCTTACCTCTACAGAACGAATCACTTTAGAGAGCTCTTTGATGAGATGCCCAGGCCTAATGTTGTCTGGAATTTCAAAGGCATGCTCTGTTACAAGCTGCATGCAAAAGAGGAAGAAAAGATACTTAGTTCCTTTTTTTTTTTACAGATAAAAGCAGAAATAAAATGAAATTTAAAAAAACTACAAGGGAAAGAAATAAAAGAAAAACCAGATTCATTTCTGTAATAATGACCCAAACTGCCAGGACTGATATACACACACAGAAGCTTCCAGTCCAAGGTTTAGTGGTCAGCAGATATCCTTCAGTGTGTCCAAGATTCCAAAGAGGTAACACAAAGCCATACTAACAACCACATTTTTTTTTTAACCCTCAGCACAGTAATAACCTTTTTTCCCTTTACCATGGTCAGTATAGAGCAATACTTCTGGCATTCATTCGAGTCATGACTTTAAAAACACCTTAAGACTAAATTTTTGTCAGAGTGAAATTTCCTTAATCTCAAGAACAATCATGAGTAACCAAGATGCAGATTTTTAGACATCTTCCTGACATCCAATTCTGAAAAATTATCTTCTTAGCTTATTTAAAATCTAGCAGATTGGAAAATACAACTCAGGAAAAAACTCTATTCCTTATAAAAAATGTAGAAAGTCTTAAGAGTTTATGTTTCCTTTAATCCTCTGAAACCATATCAGAGACAGATTTCATATATATACACACACAACAAAAGTCCAAACAGTCTACAGTTAGATCTAGCAAAAAAACTTTTGTATGTAGTTTAAATGTCCCTTTACAACACTTTTAGCTAGAATTAAACAGATAAAACATCACTTAACACACAAGTTAGAATGACTGACACGAATTCCTGTAATCAACAAATATAGAAAAACACCCCAAACACTTTCAGCTACCCACATTTCAAAAATGTGATTCAGCAGCAAAATGATTGCTAGAAGCAATTCAATCCAGTATGTGTATTTCATTGAACCTGGCTTCCTCTCAGTCATTGAAACAAATGCTTTCTTTCTCCCCCTCCCAAAAAAACCCAACACCAACATATAGTCATGATATGATTATTCATTTCAGTGCCCCTAGTTCTACAGGGAAGGTTAAATCAGCTGCTATAATTTACCTTTGTTCATTCTTTGAATGTATCACACCTCTACACATTCACCCTGGAGAAAACAGCAGCTCTGTCACTAAACTGTATTATTTTTCATCAACTTATTGGTCATTTTAGGAGCATTCAATCCTTCCTACTTCCCCGTCTCAAAAGAAGATGAGTTGGAATTCTCTAGAAAATGGCACGAAACAATCCTCTAAGATAATTCACCTATGAATTATGAATTCACCTATGATGAAAAGACATATCCATGACACAAATGTGAAAGCTCATGAGAGGGATTCTCATTCTCATTTGAGGAGCATGTATTTGCTGAATTTTTCAGGAGCTGTCTGAAACCCCCAGCAGGAGCAGATCTACCAGCAATGTACAAAGCTCCTCCTGTCCTCACCTGCCTTCAAGCCCAAGCCTATCACACATGTGGTCTGCTGCACAGCAAGATTGGCTCAAGGATGAAGCAGCAGCCAGAAGAGATGGATGCAAGGTATGAAACCTGATAGCTGGTGGACAGCAGACAGCCCTGTGGCTAAATCACTGATGCTCTGCACTTCCCTCACAATGGGTGTGTCTGCTCATCCAGTGATTTAGGAATACTCAAAGGTCTCATTAATAAGCATTCAGAATGCAGCAAGTGCAATTGATTTTTCTTCCACAGAGAAGTAGAAAACGTATCACACTCCACATGAATCAAAACACTTAATGACCTTCTAGACAGTACACAAATGCTACAATACTACACTACAGCAATCTAGAAAAAAGGAATTTGAATCCAATTTCAAATCAAAGTAAGCATTTATATAGGTTATGTTTGATCTCAGTTCAGCAGCCTGATCACTTGGCTTGCTTATTATGCATGCCACAGATGCAGATGGGTGAGATTCACACGTGGTTTAACAGCTTAGCCCCAACATCCTGTAAACACTGCAACACTGCTCCCCTAACAAGCCTTCATCCACAACAGCAGAGACCAAGAGACACTGGAGAACCAACTCAGAGGGCCAGCAGAGTTTCACCTGGGATCAGTAATGCCACACAGGCTGGACCCCAGCAAATTCCACACATAAAAACCACTTCTGCATTTGCACCTCATGTTCACTTCCATGAAGCTCACACTCTTGGATGCAGCACTGTGCAATTATCACACGCAATACCATACATACATGTTGCATAGTAAGTTCTCTTACAGGTAGAATTTGTGGGCAGAAAGAGCAGGGAGATCTCAAAGAGCCAGTTCAAGCCTCGCTTGCAACAAGGTAATATCACAGGCAGCAACAAACTAGAATCAATACTCTCAGTCAGAACCAAACTGCCTGTCAGTGAACAGCACTTCCCAATATCACTGGTTCCAAGAGGGCTTTTTAGCACAGGCACATGGAAAAACACATGGAGTTAGACCAGACCCAGCTCTGTGCCAAAACAAACAAGCTTTCCTGGAGAAAAGAGCACCAGCAAAGCCAGCACTGATGGAATACTTATGATTTTACAAGGATCTATCAGTGTTGAGCAAGGAGAGTATTCAATTGAAGTTAATATTCCTCAATCTGAATCTAAACTGACTCTTCAGCAGGTGTAGATGAAATGTGCTTTCCACACCACTGACATGAATGGAAAATGCAAAACACCATGGCATTCCATCCCTCCACTGCCTTGGACTAGGATTAATGCACTGTATAAACACATTTCTTAGAAAACACCCCACCTCATCACCTTATCCTCTGGCATTCTTATCCCATCCTGAGGTAAGCAAGATTCTACTTCAATCAGCTATAAAACTTGAGCTTATCAAATGGCCTAATAGACTTGGAATAATCATGGAATCATGATTATTGGAATATAATTCTTGATGAGTCTTGATGCCAAAATCCAATATCAACTTCACAGTTTTCAATTTTTATGATGTTTATAGGTCATAGCGTTGTTCAGTGACTAATCATGAATATAAAATTGTCATTCTGATGCTTCCCCAAATCAGCAGTATACACTTTCAATAGACTTTTTCAGTACTCATTAACAGATAAAAATAATCTTAAACTTTAAAAGGGCATAGACCTTCACTTAGTTCTAAATCAAAACAGAGCTCACCAAAATAGCAAACAAAATCACTTATACGTACTTCTTTTTTCATCCATAATTTTAAAGCAGTAAGTAAAGCCTTCACTCCTTGCACTAAATAGCTTGGAGGCTGGAAACCATCTTCCCTCAGTTCTAAAAAAGATACAGAAACCAATTTAGAAACACATCAAGAGAGAAAATAGAATGATACCTACCCTTCAGCCAATGAAGTTGCCATTGTGCAGCAGCACAGTAAAGGAAAAATTGTGCAAGCAAATGAAACATGGCATCCTGCATTTATGTGCATACTGTAATAAGAATGACCACAAAAAAACCCAAATCCAACCCTAGAGTGATTCTACATAAAACCTTCTTCTTTTACCTTATTCTTACATGAATTAGGGTTCATTTATAACATACTAAAGGTCATGTTGGGAAAAAGAATCCAGATCTAAAATACAGAACAAAAAATACCATATTTGAGGAGAGAAATCACTTTTATTTCATTGAGAAATATTTTAGTCAAAGGAGACCAGCAGGATGTGGGATGTATCTCTAAATTAGAATTTGCATTGCTTATCTCCATACATATGCAAATGGCTCACACTAGCATACTTCCACTTCCCAAATATTTTTGTCACCCTTCCAATTATCACAGTTCTTCCTCACATGGTTTACATCATTTTTACTTCCAAAATCAAAGAGATAGGGGGTGGAAACCACTCTGTTTCAGGAGCTTCTCTTCTTAAGGAAGCTCATGTTCCCAACTGACTGCAATTCTTTTTCATTCTCTCTTTTGCTTCATGGAGGTAAAAAAAAGAAGGGAAAACACAATTCCTCCATAAGCAACCAGAAGATTACAACCTCTCCTCATGTTCCTGACAAATATTTCCACTTATCAATTGCAAATGGATCAACACTAGAACCATTTGGCTCATTTTATTCCCTTAAAAGAATACACTAATAAAACACCATTCTTATGGATAATGTATTAGGAAGCTGGCAGAAAAAAGAAGGTTCTGTGAGTAAACAGCTGTTCTTCTCTCAAAGGCCTCCTACTTGTTAAAAGGCATGAGAGGTACTGGCAGCAGCAATCTTTCTGCCCATTAGCTGACTCAGTTGACAAAATTTTAAGAACACAATGGATTACCACAGGCTGAATTTTTGGATGCAATAGTAACAACTGCATGAACCAAAGGTAATTCAAATTAATGAGTACAGCATACATTAAGAACAGCACACATTGCCTATTTTGAAATCCCAAGAATTTAGAAAAACATTTAGGTGAATGCAGTAATACTTATCATGAAACACCTTCTGCCAATGAAAAGTCAAATTCAAAATGTTTGTGACCCTGTTACGTTTTATAAAATGAAGCAGAAAGACATGCTGTGTTGATTTTGCTTACTGACCTGAATTTCATAAAAAGTACTGCTAACAGCTGGACATCACCATTACCCCACAAAACCAAACTGGCATCATCCCTTATTCATAAAACAATGGATTCTGAGTAGCAGACACCTAATTCATACGAGTCTTGATGCCAAAATTCAATATAAACTTCACCCTAGCCATGAAAACATCAGCTGGTTTTTTTATGATGTTTATAGGTCATAGCATTGCTCAGTGACAAAACACCTGCTAAATCAAAGATTAAACATAACATGAGAAAAAGCTTCACAGCCCTTCCCTAAGACACAAGCCTCAAGAGGCTCCTAGCCTATGGACTCCAGGAGTCATGGGACAAAAAGGGTTGAGGGAAGAGTGGGGTGAACAGACAGCTTATAGTTAGCTACATCTTAGAGAAACACACACAGTTCCTGGCTTCTGAAGAGTTTGTTAACATTAAATATGCATGAATGAGACAAACCAAAGCAAGCTTTCAAGATAAAAATACTCTTTTTTCAGAAGGAAATGTTTTCTGTAAGTTTGTTCTGTTTGGTAGGATTTCTGAGTTGCTCTAGGCTCACCCCGAGACTTCAAAGGCTCATTTAGGAAACAAGGCTTGTTCAGTGCTTTAATTTGCTGAAAGGAGAAGAGATAATTTTCAATAACTTGTAACTGCTCCCACATTAGAAAAAGTTACATGAGATTCTGATCTCTTCCAAAACAGAAGCTGAATTCAGCAGCCTCTTCTGAAGGTTGACTTCTGTCCTTTGAAATACATTGCATTATTAAGATTAAACAGAGCAGGCAGAGGGCAAGATACTTGAGGGAAAAAAAGGTGAAGTCAGATAGGCACTCTCTCAAACACAAATACACACAGGTACAAATATCGCAGTTAAGGAATGGATGAGGAAGTTTGGAGAAGAACAGCAGCTGTTAAGAACTGCAGGCTGTTGAGACACCTCTTGGATAAACACTGATCTAAGTGATTTAACACAGCTCATAGGAACTGATGCATCTTTCCTACAAAAGCTCTCCCAGACATCTTTCCTTCCACAACCAGGAGCAGAGGACAGCAGGCACTGTGATTGGAAAGGTCAAAGAAAATTGAAGAAGTGCAAAAAAGCTTCTATATTTGGCTGTGAAGCCACCAAGAAGAAACCTATAGATATATGTTAGTGGGATCATTTCATAGAACTATTTGCTTAAAGTATAGGCTATCAAAGGATATTCAAAGATCTTAAATTATATGAAAAAAGCCTGGGAGAAAAAACTGATGGCATGGTCCATTGCCACTTAAGAGAAAAAGAATTATAAAAGCAGATACATGTGCATCTCTTAAAATAAAACATGCATTACCTTTCAATGTTTCCAGTAAGTTTTTGGCCACAAACCAACAGATGGCTTCAAAGAAAGGAAATTTGAAAAGATCCGGGGTTTTTAGCCTCTTCTCCATTTCATAACACCTGAATAAATGCAAATATTACAAAACATGAATGTTTTAATTATCAAATTCATTATTCAACTATGTAATCATTCAAATTGACACAATGTCCAAAATAAAATGAAATAAAATAACCATGGCCATGATAAATAAAAGAAGTCAAGTACCACATAGTTAAACCCCAACAAGACCACAGACAAGATTGAACTCTGGTCTCATTCAGGCTCTGACCTTATCAAGTTTGACTGCGGCACTTCTAAGAATAAAGTTGGACTTCATAAAACTAGGATACAAACCCAATGTGTGATCTTTTAACAGATGGAATTTTATCGGGATTCCACTGTAATAAATAAAAACAATATGTTTAGAAGACAGCTCTACATCTTGGACAAAAACTAAATACAGCTGCCCTTAGAGCAATGCTGACTTGAGGATGCTCATTTCAACTCGTTGTCGCACACCTGGGATTGCTTAGTTTTGCTTTACTCACACTAATCTCCAAAGTAGAATTTTTTCTTTTATTTTTTTTCCTCCTTTTAGTCACTTAAATTCTTGCACAGCCTTCATTTTGCTTTTGAAACAAACTTGGCAGAAGTAAAACAAGAGAATGTGCTTCATACATTCTAACTGAAAATGCCACTATTGTCTGTTAGAGAGCCTGTACCAATTTGATCCTGGTTAAGCACATGAAGAAAAATCTCTATGAAAAGAATATCCTGCTTACTAGGGAACAAGTACAGGAAGAGCTGAGACTAACCTGAGCTGCATGCCAATGTTGAGGTTGTGCAAAAAGTTTCCTCCAAAAGCCATACAATCCTGAGATGTGAGCACAGCATGAATCCAGCCTGAAATGACAGATTGTGAAATTTGATACGTATGTATGGATTATTCTAAGACTGTTTTTAAATACACATATAAGTAAAAATGCTGTTTCTGAAAGTAAAGAAAGTAAAAAGATTTGTATTCTGTGCTAGGAACAAGTAATCTAAATTTTAACAACATGTAAACTACAGTTTTTCAGAAACCTAATGAAACTGTAGTTTTCTGAAATAATTCAGCTTAAAACATTTATCACTGGGAGGGGGCGATAAGGATGCAAAGCCAACTGGTCAAGTAAAAATTCCTAAAGTTTTCACTCCAATTCACAAATATAAACAACTCAGGAATGGAAAAGTATACTGAACAAAAGATCAAGTCATAAAAATAAAACAAAATTATGTCTTTCAATATTTACCTGTTGCTTACAGTAACTGGGTTGTTTGCACAACATAAAATCATTTAGCAATACTGAAGTTTCTCAAATAGGAATTCAGAAGTGGTCCCATAAATTATTCTAAATAGAGTCACTCTAAGTCAAGTGAAATTATGATCTGTTTAAAACCCAGTCTAGACATTCTATAAAGTTTGTCACATAACTGGAATATTGTCCTTAAGAAATCCCCTATTCAACATGGTAAAGCATGGCCAACATTACGCTATCGATCCAGCTAATTACGCTGGATAATTTCAACTGAAAGAACAAAAGAACACATTACATGAGCTGCCTGATTAAAAACAGTTATCTGTGAAGTTTATACTGTGGCGCTTTAATGCAAGTAAACTACAAGGAGACTTTCTCTGTCAAGATCTTTCTTCTGACTTTGCATGCCTACAGACGATCTCTGACACAAGATGAGTTGGCCAGACATTTGCAGACTTCATAATTTCACTGAGCATAGGCAAGATGGACAAACCCAGGAAGCTTCCCAGTTTGAGGAAAGATCAGACCAAATCACAAGCAACTGCATATTATAAACTAGCATTAAATCTATGCCCTAATTCAGCTCATAATGAGCAGTTTTATGGCATACCTGCATCAACTTAAGATTTTAGTTTTTTTACATTCCTGTTTGGTATTTTTATGCTGCACTTTTGATCCAGGTCTACATAACAAAGAATGAAAATTTGGTGTAGACCACACAGAATATCTTGAATAATATTTAAATAACTCTAAAGAGCCTCCCAGTAGATGCTATTCACCTACATGCAAGATTAATTTTAGATCACAAAACTACTCTGAACGTATTTCCAAGATTATAAAATGATTTTGACATCCACTAGCACCAGTGCAAGCAGAAACAGCAAGTGATTTTCACCAGAGATCAGGGGATTTTTTTTTCAAAGACTTTACTCAGCCATACATAATTTCCCATTTTTTTTAAACATCTGTCTTGAAACCTAGTTTCATTTACAGGTTTTTCTGCTGCACTCCATCATATGCATATGAATAAGTATGTGTGCATACAAACACATGCACATGTGTATTTGAAAGTACCTTTTTGTGTGCACACACATTAAAATACACATACACACGAGAAATTATCATCTGATGACACTTTTCTTCATGGCCACATCACAGTGATAGCTCAGACTCAGCTGATTACTTAGAAAGCAGTAACTATTTTCTGTGAGTCACAATGAAGTTCTTCATTCTGTAATTCTGCTTTCTCTGTTTGTAGATGCATGAACTTACATACATGGACAATTAATGCTATTTCTTGCTGGAAATACATGGTTTTAAAAGCTCTGGCTGTTCAGGAATGTCAAGAGCACATAGAGGGCCTCATCAGGTAGTACTTTTTCTGCACAAGCTGTGAACTAGAACAGTGAACACTGATCCTCACAGGTACAGAACTGAGCTATGAGAAAAATGAAGTAGTCTAGAAAGTGCAGGATGGAATAACATACTGATCATAATCTTCAAGGCTTCCTCCAGAACTAGAATTGTAAACCATTTACCTGCTCCATGTATTTAAAGCTTTCTTTCCACCCAAAAAAGAAAAGACAGCACCCAATATAAATTTCTAATAATAAAATAATAAAAATCATCTACAAGGATAGGTGGGATAAGCAAAAATACCAAAACCTGGCAGTCACTTCATTGGCAAAATATTGTTTGATGTATTAAAGACTTGTAAGCTTATGGTATTTGGGAGTTTGGGTAGGGTGTGGTATTTTGTTTGAAGAATTTTTCAGTTTTTTATTCTTTTATTAAAGAAGATGAATTGTTTTGGCATTTCTCACAACAAAGGCAAACCAAAAAAACCCAGCCAACTTGTATTCTTAATACTGTAGCCTACAGCATAAGAAGTTTATGTGATGTTTTTTCAATAATTAGGCTTAGTAGGCCTTGCGATACTGAAATCTGTAAAAACTGTATTATAAAATTAGGGTAAGAATTCACTCTGGATATTATCAAACAGTGAACAATCTGTGCTTTATTAATTGGAACTACTTTCCTGATAATCAAATACAACTTTGATTTGTTGTCTTCTATTTGGGTAACAAATACCCTTCCATTCCCTGATAATTGTTATGACTGTCAGCCAATCTTAAAAGCTAATTACTTGATTTAAAAGTCTTAATTTCTATATTTTTTATTATTCTCTCTTATCCATAATTTTAGAGGATACCAAATGTTACAATGCAATTATTTTATGATATTCATAATTCCTGGTGATTAAACATATTAAGTCCTAATACTTAGAGTAAAATCTTACCTGTTGGAACAAATAAAGTGTGTCCTTGCTTCACCACACACTTGTAACATTTGTCAACCTTGTCCCCAAAATATACTTCACTCTGGGTGACAGATGAACTCCAGGACTCGTAGAGAGCCAAATTTTCATCAGTGGGCTTGATCAAATAGAATATCTTCTCACCCTATTAAACAAATACACCAAACAAATAAATTAATGTTTTCCCAGAGGTACACTGCAACCTCTGAGTCACTTCTAATGAAGGTTGACCTAAATTTAAAGTATTCCATCTTCCCACTACAGCATGTTCAGGCAGTGTCTCACAAATGCAATCCACCAAGAGCTTTAGATACAGCATATTAACCAGGTGGTGTCTTGTGATTTAAAGCAAGCAAACAAACCAACCAGAACTTTTCACTGGAGTACAACAAAATCTAGTTTTTATAAAGAATTCATGAATATGCACACATGGATATGCATGAACGTACATACATGGACAATTAATGCTATTTCTTGCTGGAAATACATGGTTTTAAAAGCTCTGGCTGTTCAGAAATGTCAAGAGCACATAGAGGGCCTCATCAGGTAGTACTTATTCTGCACAAGCTGTGAACTAGAACAGTGAACACTGATCCTCACAGGTACAGAACTGAGCTATGAGAAAAATGAAGTAGTCTAGAAAGTGCAGGATGGAATAACATACTGATCATAATCTTCAAGGCTTCCTCCAGAACTAGAATTGTTCTAAATTCAAAGGAGATGAATGGATGAAACCACTTTGCCTCTTCTACGATGTACACATGGTCAAATTTGTGAGAATAAAAAATTGAGTATGCCAATGATTTTAATTCAATTACTTTTTTTTCCTACTAAAACCTCACTGTACCACCAACATGTCCACTGAAGTGATCAGCCAACCAATTACAGTCTGCATTGTCACCAACAGCATGCTAAAATAAAAGCATAAAAACGCAACACCAGAGATCAGTAATTCACTTTCAAGCTTCTCCCTTAGCACTGGAATCACAAGATTTCATGCAGGTGATAATGCCACAAGAGAAGGCTGCACACTGAATTAATTTCTGTTTCACAGTCACAGACATCCAGGGTGTGGCTGGGCACTGGAACAGCTCCCCAGCGAAGTGGACACAGCACCAAGCCTGACAGAGCTCAAAAAGTGTTTGGACAATGCTCTCAGGCACATGGTGTGACTCTTGGGATGTCCTGGGCAGGGCCAGGAGCTGGACTCCATGATCCTGATGGGTTCCTTCCAGCAGAGCATGTTCTGTGATTCCATAATCAAGAAGCATTCATACCCAGAGAACGTGGTACCAAACTGATGTTCCTCCAAAATCAATATGAAAATCTGTATAGCTGTCCTGGACACCCATTAAGCAATACTTCTGAACAAAAGGCTTAGGGAAGACAGAATCATCTGGCCAATAATTTTCCACCCACGAAAGCTTTCTGGCAATGTCTGGTACTTCCACTAATTCAGACATCCTTTTAAAAAACAAACAAACAAAAAAGAACTGTTAATATAAGCAGGAGTAAGCACACCTCTTTTTAAATGACAGCTTCCTACAAAGCCATTACTTATGAACTAATAAATATGTTTTATACCCACATTACATGACACTGGCTGTCTACATAAAATACACCTCCTCCTGTCTTTCCCACTGCAGGCATTACATTCCCACACACAGTGTTCAGCTCAGTGCAAACCACTTCCTACATTCAAGGAACTGAAGTCAATACTCACTTTGTGTCCGAGAACTCCAGGCTGATCACATTCAATACTTTGGGTCGGTCAGGATTTGTGAAGTATTTAATGTAATTGTGGAGCTTCATTTTACTGTCTGCTTGTCTTGCTACATCTATGACATCTATCACTTTGTCACCACCTGTGAAAAACAGGATGACTTGCTTAAGGCTATCACAGATAAAAGACATTTCAGGGATTTCAGAGAAAATTAACTTTTTCCCAGGCTTTATCAAAACATTTCTGCAGAAAAACTCCACTACTATCATTATTCTCTTGGAAGAGAGACAGAACAGTATAAACCAACTTTTTATTAGGTTTAACTTTAATTACTATAATCAGCTAAGGACAGAACTGAAAACACCCTAAAAATAAATCCTCTTTCCTGTGGTTAACCAAAAAGAAAGAGTAGTATAGAATGGCTGCATCTGTTTAAAAAAATAAATTGGGTTTAAGGCTGCAATTGCAGAGAGCAGCATGGAGAAAGTTACCAAGGCAGCTCTCTTCCTCACTTTTCCTATCAACCATCACCAAACCCCCCCTTCCTTACATACATGCACAATTTACAAGCACACAGTAATTTCACTGAATAACTATCATGGCTGAGTTTCATTTCAGATGACAATCAAGAGGGGGTTACACACCATGTGTTCTGAAGTGATGCATTTAGAGAGCTAGACAAGCCAAGAGAAAGGACTAACACCACCACCATAACAGCAATCGGTTTATGTCCTCTTGGTTACACAATGGCCAAATTTGACACTTAATTTTGGAATGCTGGAACATGCCTAGATGTACATTATAAACATATTCACTTTAAAACTGTAGGTTTGTATCATCTTGATAAATTCCAGCTGAGGTAGTACTTATTCAGTTTTCTTATTTTTAATTTCAATGATAGGAAGGCAAATCTGTGGCATTCCAATTTTTTCCCTGAACTGGAAAACTTGGCAGGTCAGGATGAGACAGTCAAGTTTCTATCTGAATCCAAAGAGGCAGTAATCCAGAAAAAAAAGATTCAGAAACACCACCATGATAATTAATCTTTAAGGCAGAACACACATTACTATTTATCATCACAATGGTGACAAAACTGCATATTCTGGTGCCTTTGTGAAATACTGGTGGACAGAAAACCTGCTTTCAGCACACATCACTGCATGAGGTGATCATGAGAACACAGCTCAGACTTCTCAGCTGCAGCATGTGTGACAGGAATGTCCTGCTGCAGCTGGCTCAGTCCCTGTCTGTGCTGCACATTTACATGAGCCTGGCACAATCACACACTGATAAGAGATATGATAAGAAACAAGTGGTTCTTGGGAAACCTCTCCTGGCAAAGGATGCCAAGGTAGGAAATGTTTCAGGAAGATTTAATTCAGAAAGGCTAATTTACTGAGTCCCAAACATTAAGTTTTATCATAGCCTAACCAATGATTAAACTTATTAATCCTAAGAGTGATTCATTCAATTCCCATTATCCTTGGTTTACATGTAGCAGTAAAAAATGTCAGCATTCCACGTATAGCTGGCACTGAAATTAACAAGTTTTAAAGTTGAGACATAAGGCTGTAGTCCTATCACACATCTACCAAACAAACATAGACATACCCAAAAAAAAAAAAAAGAAAAAACCACTCCAAACCACAGTATTGATTTTACTCTCTCCTTGAATTTAGTATAAATATTTAGCACTCTGGAAGCTCTTATAATCATGCAAATATTTATTTTAATTTACAGACAGGATCATTTTAATAAGTACTCCAGAGTGATTCTTACCCACATAGTGTTCCACATCTAAAACAGAGAAAGTTGGTGGGGGAAGTCTGAGTCCCAGACCATCTAATTTAGGAACCATAATGGGAACATCAAACCCATGTTTCTCCAGGTATCTTTGTGTTAACTGGCTTCCATGCATTTTCAAAATTACTTCATCAGCACTGGTGGAAAGAAAGGATGGAGTATTAGCAGAAAAGCACCCTCCAAGCACTACTGAAATTAAAAAAGTCTCAGTTTGGGGGAGGACAGATGGGAATGGCTACATCTGAATCAAAAAGAAACACACAGTATTGTTTTATTAAGCATTTAACTAAAAGACCAAGAAAACAACCCCAACAAGCAAAGAAATTTCTACTGTAATGCATTATCTGGAAACTCATAGTCCTGTATGACTGAAGAGAGTCAGGGATGGGGAAAGGGAATTCTCAGAGAAGGCATCAAAGTACATTTTGCTAATGACAACCACCAGCTGCTCTAAAGAATTGTAAGTTTAATGTTTCAGTGAGACAGTCAACCAAGCTCAGGATCAGAGTATAATCATGTTTCTCCACCTTCTTCTAAAGCATGCAAGAATGGGTAGACTACCAGCTCATGTGAATGTTCTACGTTACCTGGAATGAAACTGAGAACTATTCCTGATCTAAAGGAATGGACAGACAATATTTTGACAGTAAGAGCATGAACACTAAACAAAAAAACCAAAAATAAACAGAAAAAACCCCACCCCAAAACTCAATTCCTCTCAGAGCACCCTGCAGCAGTCCCAACAGTGCAAAACAGAACAGGGGAAGCTACTGCATGAAAAGGCAAACGTATCCATCTGGAACAGGGATGCATTGGGAAGAATTCTGAAGAAGGAGGAAGTCATCCTCCACCTTCACTATGTGAAACAGAGAAATGTTAGTCACTTCCTCTAAGACACACTCAGAGGACATTTCCCTTTGTTTTCCCAGCAGAAGAGGTAAGGAAGGGTCTGTACCTTGGGAAAGAGCGAGCCCGCAGCTGTTTGACAAAGGTCCGAGTTCCAGCCTGCACGGGCCTGGAGCCATCATCTGGCTCTGTGTAGTCATGTCTGTGCCAGTTCCTCCTCTTCTTCACTACAAGGTTCAGAAGGATTAAACATGGAATTGGTTCACTCAGACGGCTCAGACCAGCAGTCATCCCACCAGTGAGACAGACATGCCTCGATCACATTACTGACATTATCAAACATTATTTTTTTTAATCAGGTGACGCTCTACATATTTTCAACTAATGAAATCTGCAAGACACAGTAACTCTCTGTACTTTTATAGCTCCTTCTATATGAGAATCTCAGTGCACACTACGCACAATTTAAGACTCCATATCCAGTCCAACACAAGTAAACAGGTGCAGCCTGAAAGCTGTACAAACCCAAAATGCCAGCTACAAAACTAACAATCAAACTTTAATTTCTTTAAGCTCAGACTTTTTTTTTTTTTAATAAGCAAAAGAATGACACCTCTTGAATAGCCAGAGATTTTATTTTACATATTCACACAAGGTTAACAAGACTTAATCTCAGTGTGCTATCACACCCTATAAGCACAGCCATATCCAGTCTGATAATATTACTGCTACTCACTGCCATTTCTACTGCTTATGTTACAGCTCTGTGTGCAAACTGTTTTGGGCAGGTGTGACCTTTACAATACATGTTACAAAAGCACTGCACTCCAAAACATACAACTTCTTAACAGTTTGAAGCTTTAATGCACTGCTACAGCACATTAATAAAAAACAAAGGATAAATTAAAGTTCTATGACAATTCTGGGAATCTGAAACTGATAATTTAGTAGTAGTAAAATTGTATTTCTAACTGCTCCTTTATACTTAAAGGGCCAAGGAAATTGAAACACTAGACATTCTCATAAAAACTTGTGATGATCTCTCTATGACAAATGACAGATACCCAAATGAAAAAAAAAATATGTGTAAAAAAATGTGTATGTACTTTCACAGAATCACAGAATGATTTGGGATGGAAGGGACATTAAAGATCATCTAGTTACAACACCCTGGCATGAACAGGGACACCTTCCACCATCCCAGACTGCTCAAGGCTCCATCTGACCTGGCCTTGAACACTTCCAAGATGAAACATCACCACTTCTCTGGGCAACCTGTGCCAGTGTCACCAATCTCACAGTAAAGAATATCTTCTTTAATCTAAATCTACTTTCTTTCAACTTGGAGCCACCATCCATTGTCCTATCACTAAAGACCTCAGTAAACAGTCATCTTACTTCTTTTAAGCCCCCTCTACATATTGGAAAGTTCTTCTATAAAACATTTTAAGTTGTATGTAGCCTCCCCATTTGAATTTTCTGACCTTCAGTGAAGGAGAGGACAAAGTGACTTATGATATTGTGGTTAACTTAACTGCCTGTCTTCAAATTTTCATAATTCCACAACGAATCACTTCATAATGGATATTTCATTGATTTGGCTTCCTCAACCACTCATTTTTCATCTCCATTTATAAAGAACACAGCTTACAGCCTTGAACAGAAGCCCTTGGTTGTACAATCTGTTTGTTAGTGAACTGCTCTTTGGAGCACTTCCCCTCTACACAAATAAACCTTTATTTTTCATCCTCAAACTCTCAACAGGCTGAGAAGCCCTATTAAATCATCAAGGTGCCTCTGCAAAAGGGACCACCATCTCACCATTTGGGAAACAACCTCAGAGAGTGCTGAACTTCCCACCTTTATCACTTACTGTACTAACACACACACTAAGGGTCCAGTCATTTTAAGGCTGCATTTCAGTTTTTCCTAAAAAAGCCAAACTCTGCTCCCCAGTTAGACAGCTGCTACTGGAAGACTGCCCCAAGAAGATTTACTGACACCAGATCTATAATTTAACCACTAACATTAAACAGAAATTTAGTTGCATATGCTGAGGAAACTCAGAAGAGGAAAAAGCTAATGTTATTTGTCAACACAAATAGTGTTTTACAGTTGTCTGCCAAGCAGCCTGAAATACAGCATCCAGCAAAACCACTGCATTAATACAAATTTTAACTTCATGGAAGAGCTCATTCTTAAATTCACCTAAGTTGTGATGCACCCAAAATGTATAAAAGCACTAGCAACATGAAAACACAGCTCACTGTAATAGGAACTGAGGATGCATGAGGAGGGGGAAAATAATTTCTAAAAAAGAAGAAAAAAAACCTGCTGCTTCTCCAAAAAAAAAATTGGTTATACAGGAATAATGGACATCTTATAGTCATTTCACATATGAGGGAAAAATTCCTACTGATGTGCTGTTTCCCACAGACATGACAACATGGACCCTCTAGAAGGCTTTTAAGAGAATAAACTGACATTTGTAGATCTTTGCTAACCTGAAAACCAGTGCTGCTTAATGAGCCAACTATTCAAATACTGTAAAACTTCATAAATAATGAAGACAGGTTTATTAAGTTTTCAAAGCTATTTTCTCAGTCATAAATAATAATACAAGAAATTAGTGGCTAATACTTATTTTCAACAGAGTAGTTTCCCATAAATTCACTGCTGTTACAACAGCTCATTAAAATTGTAAGCTGATACAGCTGCTTAAGAGATTTTATAGCACAGACACACTTTTTAAAGTCTGTCTTTCCAATGCTCACAAATTAGAAAATAAAATCATTCTTTTGCTTGTACTTGGCAATGTACATCATCCTTTCATATGAGAACACTGAAGAAGAGGAAACAGTAATGAAAACTTTCTCTGCTTATGTATCCCTTCATTCTAGAGTTTTTGAACTCCTTAAGACATTACAGAAACAACTGGGGAAAATAAAAAAACAAACAGAAAAACAAAAAAAACCCACATTTTAACTGAATGGATCCTATTGCTCAAATTCAGGAAGGAACCAGTGTTCATCCTTGGTGTTTATAAAAATTGAGGTAAAACCTGCTGTGACAACACTAAGAACTACACAAGACAGCTGCATGGAGGATGAGAAAAAGAAGAGTTTGCTGGAAGTGTTCATGAAAATTATGTGGGAAGATTATTTTTCTTTTTTTTTTTTAATTATATTCCTCCTACACTCAAAACAATGGGCCAGTAACTGTCTCTATTTGGCAAACACTCTTCCCTGCCTTCTCCCACTGCTGGACTGTTTCCCTCTGAGACCACCACGTGCTGGACTTCAGATGGAGACCCTCATCTCACCCTCAGCTCGGACCAAGCACAGGCAGAAACACCACCAACAAAAAGATGCTGGTTGAGGGCAGCTACAGACCTGAGAAAGAAAAATGAGATAAAGAAAGTAATGTCCTGACAGCTACAGCCTTATTGGCATTTCCTGAACGTTGTGCTTTCTCCAAGCTCTGGACACCACAAGCTGGTGACACATCTGACTCACAGCATTCATGCAAATAAAGCATTTACAGACTTAAGGATCACTGAGAAAATGTTGAAAGTAACAAAATGAATATGAATACTCTAAATCAAATAACCTAAAAAAAAAAAACCTCCACAGTATAGTCCTATTTTTTAAATTGTTCTCTTTTTAAGTTACTTATGATTTTAGGACTCATTATTTAGCATTTTATATACATGGCTGCTTACTAAAGCTCTTGTAAAATTGTTCTTTCAAATCATGAAGAGGATTTTTTTTCTTAAATACATGAAGAAATTGATTCGTTAATTTCATCTTTCCATTTAACTATGCAGTAGCTTTCTTTTGATTACTGGAATTTTTACACAATTAATTTTGTAAGATACTGAAAGTAACCACCCATTTGTACTGTAAACTATGTGCTTCTTGTATATTTCAAGTAAATTTTTTGCACTACGTCATTTGCTTACATATTCTGTTGAAACCACAGATATAGCTCCTGTCTTCAACAGCTGAATTTCTGTCTTTTTGGAAACTCTTAGACAAAGTGATTTAAGAATATAAAGCTATAAATTAAAATGCTTTTTTTTACTTACATACATAATTTCATATGACTTAAGTACTCTGGAACATTTCTGCATTACCTGAAGCAATGAGACATTATCAGTCTCTTTAAAAACTGAAGGAAGTAGGGCCCAAACCACAAACTGCCATAGATTTGTTTCTGACAGCTGAGAACAATTAATGAAATTCAATGTGAAGACAGATTTAATTATACCACCTCTGTCTGTGTTAGTAACTGACATGTCTGAAACTTCTACTAAATCTAGATGATCTACACACTTGAGGCAATATGAAATAACAAGGGTAATTTTTACCACAGATTCTTGTCTTTTTGAAAAGACTTCCAAAACAAAAATCCCTCTTATCTCACTGTCTAATTGCTGCAGGTGAGACAGCACTTACACTACAAGAAAGATTATTTACAGGCATCAGGGTGAAGCAGACTAGTTCTCACTAAACAAGAAAAGAAAAGAAGTTTCAAATTTACTAGTTTATTATTTTGAAAAGTCTGATATGATCTCTTGTCTACTCCTCTTCCTAGTCCCTCTATTCCACAGAAAAAAAAGAGACAGAAGGTTAAGGAAAAAATGGCTGTTGTTTGTATTCTGATTTGTAAGACAAACATGCAGATTTTGAACCAAAATTGACCACTGGAGTACTAAAAACTACAAGCACATAAACCAGCATTTATCTTACCTTTTAGCTGACAGACCATGAACTCATAAATTACAGAAGCTACATATCATGCAACATGTATTAATTGAATCAGTAACTGATGCTTAATCACTTTGTTCATACTCCACAAGACTATCACTGAAGGTGGTTTTAAACTTATTTCTAAATGTGAAGTAAATTCAGATTTGAAAATATTTAAGTAAGCATTGACTATAAAACATTATCTGGTGTCTTCAAGGGAAAAAAACCCAAAAAAACAACTGAAAAAACCCCAAAGAAACAAAAAACAAACTAACAAAAAAATCCACAACAAAACCAGAACAAACAAAATCAAGAGCAGCAAAACCCACAAACAAACCTGCATTAGAAAACACAAATGACCATGGCTCAGTGCTTGGAGGGTGAAGACACCTTGCTTATAAATACTTTTCAGCTCTGAACGGAGAAATTTAATTCACAGTTGGAAAAGTGAAATTCATTTTTACATGTTTTACAACCCTGCTTCCATTTGAGAAGGTGAGACATGGAGGAAAACCTAGGGAGTTGGATAAAGCAGTATCCTTTCAGTAGTTACCAAAAGAAAATCTGTTCCCGTTTCCCACTGCAGATCTCTACAGCAAATTTATCTACTGAAAGGAGAACCCCAGAGATGCCTCTTGGTGCTTTGTTCCAGACTCTTCTGGTAACTCATTCTGACCTTGGTGGAACTTTGTGTGTAAATCAGAAACCAGAGATTTGGAACTGTGTAATTTTCAAAGACATCAATGGGGGGAAACAACAAAATCAACAACAGCAAAAAATCACAAACAAACCCCACTGACAGGATGTTCATATTCTGCTGTCACTGTTGAAAAGTTGTGTTTGACTATTGTGGCATATAACCTACAACCACCAAGAAAGGAAAGACACCTAACCTGTACATTTTCTCAAAGTTGCCTGTAGGTATTTATCAGAACTTTGATAATTAAAATATAGGAACCTTGAAACCATTTTTTGTATTTTCCTTTTTTTTTTTTTTAATGACGTTTTCCTAATCTTCATTCTCTCACTTTCTGCCAAGTCCAGATTGTTTTCTACTGACTCTGTGCACTTTGATTTCTCCAATCTATAGCCCTGCCTTATATTTTATTCCATCTGCATCTCCACATCAGGGAACGTTTCAGCATGGTTTGTTTGTTTTGCAGGTTTTTAATCAGCTCAGAGTTAGTCATGTAGAACCAGTACGTTCTAAATAATCCAACTCATCTTGAATATTCTTCTGAGCAGTCCTTTGCAGTTGTACATGGGGAGAAAACAGTCTGAACATGTGAGATGAAATCTGAATAACCCATACTTACTTAGAGAAGGTCCATGGAGAATTGCACAGTTGGGACAATGGTACAGATCAATGTCAACAGCATGGTGCTCCTCTACCCCAACGCAGCTGGAATAATATTTTTTACATGTTAATGAGAATGCACACAGGGTTTACTTTTCAAGCTAAAAAATAATTAAATCTTAGGTTTTTATTAAAACGTGCTTACTCTACAAAATCATAATGAGATACCAGATTATCTTCACTACTGGGCTGCCACATAAATTTTGAGTAATAATTTATCACTGAACACAGAATGCCATTAAAAAAATCATAAACAGGAAACAAGAATCAAATTCCTTTAAAAATGAGCAAATCCACAATATATACACCATTACCCCCAAAAACCTTGATCCTAATTACAGGAAACAGTTTATACAAAATCATTCAAGCAATTTTCCTCACAGAAGCTATGAGTTAAAAAAAAAAAAACTGAGGTTTATGTGCTGTTCATTTATAGAAGATATAATGGATATTCTCCTTGTCTTTCTTTTTCTTTCTACAAAAAGCACATAACTGACTCCTACCCCCAAGACAAATGAATGAAGAATACTTTCATGTTTTTCTTGAAATCTTTACAACAGAACTCGTTTCGTAAACTACGCAAGTGACCACACAAATAACTTAATAGAACTGGTTTTGGTTTAAAATAGCAGCAAGTATTTTAATGAGCACTTGAGAGATGTAATGTTTTCTCAGTGCATATTTTTTCCCAGATAAAACAGTCAAAATGTGACTAAAAGCAAAATTTTTACAACAGTCACGACAACGCATCTACTCTGCTGATATCTAAACAACAAAATTTTGAAGTCAGTTAAGTACATTTTCTTAGAGGCTGAAACACTAGAGGTTAATTGGAGAACATGTGCTTTTGCACAAAGTTCTTAAGGAAAAAAAATAAGTAATCCCTGCTTGCTGATCTGAATCCTGGCAGAGTTCTTCATTCTCTGAAAAGTTCACTGACACTTACAAAATTGCTGACTTTACAGCTGATACAGAAAACCAGAGTACAACCCTGACCATTTACACCAATATTAGGTATGTACTCAATACATTCTAGTAACACAAGAGCTGGAACAGCACCCCAGTCACGTAACCCATCTCATATCAAGTGCAATGAGTGCTTACACACTGAAGCCCTGAAATGATCCAGCTACACAAAGTCTTTTCCTCAGCAGCCTTGTGCCAAAATGCTGACACGCTCCAGCAAGTGTCAGTACGTGCTGCCAAAACAATACAAGGAACAGTCTAGCACTGAGAGCACAACGAGCAAACCCAATCTGAAACTGAAGTGCATCTCCCATGTAACTATCAATGGGAAGTGCATCCTGAGCTCCCTCGAAACATTCAGCTCGTTCTACTTCCCCATTCCCTACATACCACATGTAATCTAGAAATTATTTCATTTTTTTTATATGCATACTATTTTAAAATCTAAATACAAAATTCAGCTGCCATAGTTCATCACCAGTCTTGCAATATTTAGCATCTGCTTTAAGACCACAGCTACAAGAATCATTGTTACATGAAAACCCAGCTGACATACAAACAAAAAGGAAGGCAGAAGCAGTCTTTAAAAATGCATGTCCCATTTCCTTCTGCTTGTGTTCTCTCTCTTTTTATAGAATAGATGAATGACTCATAATCCTATGCATTATAAGAAAATTGTTTTAAAATGTACATTCTAAAAACCCTAAATCAGAAGGCTGGTTTTATACATCTTTAGGAATCTCATTATTTTAGCTAAATTTCTAATTTTTGAACAGCTAAAGATAATTATGTTGAACTGTATCTTGATCAAGTTTGCACTTCATTTATTCCCTTCCCTTTTTCTTGGTGTTTATCTGATACATTCATCATCATTCCAATCAGATTATCTTGCTAACAGTAAGAAATTTGCATAAAAATATAATAAAAATAGCTTTGACAACTATTTCTCCTATTCTGTTTAAGAATCTTAATTCCATTGTCTCTTACTGAATGTTACAGATAACAGAATTTCTGCTTTATTTTCGGGCTTAGTACTAACTATTATCTCCATAACCTTTCAGGAAGGCACATGGGATTTTGTGTACAGAGACTGGAATGGCATTATAATGTCTGGAACAGCCATTCAATAAGGCAAGCAAACATTTTCAGTCTACTATTTACCCTGTAAACTCAGCGCTGGAAACACAGAACACTAAGCGGAGATGATGGAAGGGAATCCAGCAGTGGGTGCCTGACTGAAGCAGAGGTGCCAGCACCTGCAAGAGCCAGCACTGCCAAGGATGCCCAGGGCACATCAATCACACACAGCACTGTGACAAGTCACTTCCCTGCCTCCCTGGCTCCAACATGCACAGATGAATCTGACATTAATCACTCTGGCTACCAGCAAGCAATCAATTACTGTGGTAAATGCAACTTCAGACCTCAAGCATCAAAACAAGGTCACCAAGAGGTAGCAGAGAGCCTGGAAAACATTAACATGCTCAAACACTGTAACACTCCCAAGCTACTGATGTTTTCCTGCATGAAATATTATTACCCTTCACCTTGCAATCAACCCAATCCATTTGGGTTGAAATGTCTTGAGTATATATTACCTAGTTTCTGAATCGCTCGTCTCCTACAGGGAGGTCACAGACTAATCCTCAGGAACTGTAGAAAGCTTACAGTATTAAAAAATAAAATACAATAATACTAATTTAAAAAACAAAACAAAACAGCCATACAAGACTATGCAAAAATACACCTTTAATTCTGTTCATGAAGGTGAAATGGCTAACCAGGCCCAATTTCACCTGCAATGCTCCAGAAGGAGTAGCAAGGTAGAAAAAAGTTAGTTAAAAATAGATTCCATTACATCAGTCTCGGAGTGGTCAGACACTCCAAACTTCCCAAGGTATCAAGGGAAGGCCAACAAGAGGTAGCAGAAGATTTGGGAAATGCTAAGTTTTTTCACACACAAGAACATGCCCATCCCTGGCACCTGAAGAAATCTCCTGCTAGTGTAAGTTTGCATGTGCACGTGCATGGTTTTGATTTAGTCTCAGCTTTCCATTTGATCATTCCATTTGTAGCTATGTAAAAGCAGCAAGTGTAAATCAAAAACAATCAGAAGAGGACTCAAACATCTGACAAGTACCAGTGGAGCTCTGCTTTTCAGTAAAGGGCAAATAAGGCTTCTTTCACAGTGCAGGGGGGAGTCCAGCAGAGGCTGTTCTCTTCTTCAGCATTGTTATTAATTTAGATTTTAAGAGATGAGTGCTGATGATTCAGAATGACAGATTAAACTACTCCACACTTACGCTGGAATGTCTTGTAGAAGGAGTTTGCAGAAGCCCAGGACAGTCACAGGAAGTATTATCCCCAGAGACTGCATGGCTGTACATTGCAAGCCACCCGAGGCACCTGGCACATCTCTCCTACAGCAGCACAGTGTGAATAAATATTGGATCTGTGTCAGCCACCACACAGGCTGCTGCACCTTCTGCATCTAATACCTGCTTGTTTTCAGTCCAGCCCGGCTTTTCTCTTCCCTGCTTCTGATATTACAAAGCACAACCAAAATATTTTAGAGATTGCTTAACTGCTTTTGCTGGTATGACTGAAAGAATCCTGGTTTAAGAAAAAAATCCAAAGCACTCTTGATCAAAAGCCTTATTTTCAGTGTTCTTAAGGGTATATGACTGCTTAAAAAGCTAATTTATTAAAACAAATAGTATATGTACCCTACCATTATACAAAATTCCCAATGTAAAAGGGAATGCTTACATAAAAAAAAGCACTACAAAAGTCAAGAAATGAGCAAAGTGTGGATGCCCATTTTCCTAGTTCAATTCCTAGTTTAAACCAGGAAGATATTTCTACTAGGAAAATTCCAAGATTTCCTGTATACGAGGCATGCTGAGAATAAAATCTTCAAAACTGAGAGATGTAAGCAATTCTCAAGGATCTAATAAAAGGATAGCAGAAAAGAGATGAATCACCTGCAACAGAAAAAGAGCTAATTTGTCAAGAAGCTGGGCTGTACATGGGACATCATCCTCTTGGATTCCCTCTCCTGTTCCTTCCCCCTACTGCTTCAATTCCATAAAGTCCTTTTCCACCTCTTTCAGCAGCATATGCAAAACCACCTAACAGCTCATCTTTCTAGATGCACTTGGAATTTTTAGGAGACTCCCACAACAGCTTCCACTCCTCTCTAGACCAACACAATACTTGGCACCTATCAAGCTTCACCTAGCAGATGAGGAAACAGGGCAGGCCATCACAGGCAGGTCTACTATTTCTTCAACAGATATTGTTGGATAGATGTTATTTTACAATTAGATGTTGATTTACAGCTCAAAACTAAGCCAGTTTCTAGAAGTTTCTTATTTATTATCAGAACACATGAAGTTGAGGCCCCAAGATCTCTTGGTTTTCCAGTGTCTGACCTGAACAAGCTGACAGTTTTTGTGGTCACTGGGCAGCAAAAATGCAGGTTAGGGGCTCTTGCTAGTATGTTTAATTAAGCACAAACCCTTGCACCTTTTCCAATATAGGAATATATATATTCCAGGTTTTAGTATAAAATTACTAAAAATTACATTTTGCAAGATCTCCTTATGTTCTCCTCGAACAAACACTGTGGACAACCTTCTTTTTTCTGTACCATTCTGTTTCTGAGCAAGAACTCAACACATCCTCTTGACATCCACCCTTAGATCAGCATCCACAACCTTTCCCTGAAATGCCTCAGTGAGCACTCCAGGCTTTATCCATTAAGGGAGGGAAAAAGCACAGATCTTGACAGTCAGTAAGAAAAAAAAAATGAACAAAAATCTTGGAAGAGTGAAAAAATATCGGCATTAAGGCATGTTCTCTGTTACCAAGAACACAGGGCTATAGACAATTATTAGGGGTATAAGCATGTTTCCCATTATCTGACAGAGCAGACTGCAAAAATCCAAAATTTCCAGTCATGCACAGAGCATGGATGTGGATGACAGATGGTGATACAGATACTGAGTCTCTGCTGTGTCTGAACAGTGATGAGAACAGGAACAAGGCAATGCTGGAGGTAGCAAAGATTCATTAGTAACAGGACAGCCTTAATTGTCCCCAAACTGAAGTCACTACTGCAGGGTACAGTTTCTCATAGCATTAAACTGAACATAGCTGTTGCTGCTGAAAAAAGGTCCCACCCTCCTTCCTCCAGCTGCCTGACCATGGACTTCCATTGTTTCTCTCACCAGATCTAAGCCATCAGGCAGCCACATGCAAGTCAGTTCAATAAGCTGGTCCAAAACAAAAAAACTGCCACTTAACTCACTTTTTTTTCCTAAGTTTTAGAAACCTTAACAGGAGGATTCCATAAATAAAAAATAAAATGATACACGTTTCACTTATATGCAGTTACTTATATATAACAATGTTATTTTCAAGAAGACAGATGACAGAAAACATTGTTACTTCATCTCTACTCTGCTGAAGTCATCTCCTTATTGTTTAGCAATCGTTTTTAGACAATCTTATACTGATAATACACCTGTTACTCTCAAGCCTTAATACTGAATTTCAAATCACCAAGGATGAGAGCTATTTCTATTAATATATAGAGCAATATATATAATATGCTCTATATAATATGAGCAAATAACTCTAAGTAATAGGGAAGCATTATAGCAAACTTCTCATTTTACCTGTAACAAGGTCTGCAGTTGCTACTTTCAGTCCTAATCTGAGCATAACAAACCCCCAAAAAATTATTGTAGTTATTACCAAAATTAGTGAGTTTGTAAGTTATGCAAACAAAAGCTTCTCCTACTCCATTGCAAGAATGCAAATAGAAGTATAGGGTAGGAAATGTGTCTGGCAGATTTTAAGGAATTCTGGTTAGTCATTTAATTTAAGCCTATGCTTTCCAAATGGGACAAGGATGCCAAGCAGGCAATATTTACAGGTTGAAACAATGGAAGAACTAAAGATGTCACTGCCACAAGCAAACAGCCACATCTGCCACTTGTTACAGGACAATATTAAAATGCTTAATTAGGAATAGGAAGACAAAGTCAGTGTGACAATACTTTTGACAGACTCCACACCATCCCACAGCACAAGAACAGATTAAAAAATGAAGTTTATTTGAAGAAGAGTTTAAAACTTATAATAAATGTTGTGAGCTTTTAAAACCTGGACCTTAAACTGGACAGATTTTCCCCTCCAGTCCCACTCTTCAAAATGCATGCAGTTACATCAAAGAAAACAAAACAGACAAAAGAAACCATAAAGCAACTTGAGAAAGCTGGTGCTTCCTTCCACTGTCTCTTCATCTTACCATGATGAGCATGGTAACAGTTTTAGAATCACAATAAACTTCCAAGGATCTCCTTCAGAAATGAAATAATTTTTGAAAAGTGACAAACTTCTATAGACTAGGTACTGAATTACTGCCTTAAATTACAAAANNNNTTACTGCCTTAAATTAAAAAAAAAAAAAAAACAAAAACAAAACAAAACAAAAAAAACCTCAGCATAAAAATATTTGAGGTTTTGCTTTTGCCATATTCACTTTGCAAAACAAAATACCTTTTAAAAGAGAGCAACTGATATCAGACACAACACAAAGAACCTGCATAATGGTACTTTTAAATTATATTTTAAATAGCAGTTATTGTGTTTTTCTATCTGTAGCAAGCTTTTCCCTCTCTCAAAGTCACCAATTTTCTCCAGTCAAAAGCCCAAAACAAACAAAAAACCCAAACCAAACAAAAAAACCAAACCAAATAAAAAAAAAAAAATCCACAAACAACCAAAAAACCCACAATGTTTTTAAGATATCTATAGAATATAAGCATGTTGGCCCAACACTTCCCTAGTTTTTGTACACATTCACTCACACACATTGCACCAAGCTCTTAAGGACAGAAAAATGACATGTAAGGCCAATGCTCAGACTACCTGCAAATATTCTAACTTTTAAAATATTGCATCATCCTTCAACATAGGCAAGAATCCCAAGAACAATAATGCTGCATGCCATAATATACAAAAAACTCTGACCTTTGGTTGCTCAGACACATCTGTTCTGATACTTCCAAAGTCCTAAGAAGCCTCGGTCTACTTACGATTAACCATCAAATTGCACATTAAAATGTTAATGTTCATTACATAGGTTTAGACTTCCCTAATGTAATTCAATCCTACTGCTTTTAAATTATGTAATATTTCTCTGAAATGAGGTATTGCAGTAACACAAACATGCAGACAGGTACATGATCTATTCTGCATTCCAAAGGACCTTCCAAAGGTTCAGACTTCCTGCACCTTCTGAAATAAAACCTAACAGTGATGCTAATGTTCTCCCTTCAGAGAACACTTCTAATGGCAACACTCTTGCAAATTTCTCCATTGAGAAAGAAAATCAGTATACATAATTTCTTTCTCAAGTAACAGTGCTTTTCACTCCTTCAAAACACAGAGGTTAAAATAAATAAAATCAGTATATGACATCTTGTCAACAAAAGCTTAATTCTAAAAAATGGATTCTGAAATGTAGAACCCTACTAGGAAAATTATGGTCAATGGAACAAAGCCATCAAGTTAGATAATGAAATAGATTCAGTCACAAATACAACAAACCTTCTACCTGCATTGAGAAAGAAGCCACACAGTCTACATAATCATCATGTTGCCCCAAATCTCAGGGGGAAAACAGTGATGTACATTATTAGTAAAATTACTCTTCCATTCCACATTTCCAGCCCACTCTGAAAACAAACTGGTTTAGTTTTGAAACTCAACACATCTTTTTCCAAGATCAAGTACAGTAAGTTCAATTCATCGGAATTGCTAAAATGAAGGTAAGAGAGAGTCACTGCTTTTAGAAAATACTTTGACAACTGAATATTTGGCATAATCAACAAGTTCTTACTTCTAACCATTGGTGAAAAGATTGTGTGGAAAGCTGATTTTCTACACATGCATTTCATGTAACTATTAGGAATTTAAGCAAAATGAAGTCAAATTACTGTTCAAACTGAAGTCAAATAATTACATGCTCAGAAAATCCAAACAGCTTTATGTGCACAAATATACACTGAGGTCAAACAGCCTTTTCACTACAATGTACAACTCCTAGGAAGAGACACACAGTCAGGTTAACCCATGATGGCAGCCACCATCATGTATTATGTGCAGCAGCTTTATGAGAAGTTACTTTTCCTAATAACAATTTCCTGATAGAACCAAGTTAACACCACTGAAGTAATTTTGATGTACTCCTTCTGTTTAGTATCGTCTATTAAGCATATAGCAAATTCTTCATCCTTCCTATGCCAAATGAGATTTCTACTTGTTCTTCCCAACCAGACTGACTGCATCAAGCTGCTTTAAGACAGTATTTACAATTAATTCTGTTCAGGTCCTTTTAATAACACTGTTTTACAGAAACAAGGTCTGAAGGAACCTGAATCTTCTAGTGTAGATTTTGGTAAAATAAGCTGCCTCAAGACAATCAAAGAAATAACATTTAAGAAAACTACAGCAGACCTCAAAACTAAACAACTTGTCAGTGAGAGAAGAAGAAAAAAAAGCATTTTAAAAGCAGCTGTGACAGCTGAAGGCCTTATTTCAGTGTGAAACTACTGAAAAAAAACCAAAGATGATACCAGCAAGTTATTCATGACATAAGATTCATAGGAAAGTAAGAAAAAACATACATTGATCTGACATGAAGAAATTTTTTTTAGCACTTGAAAAGCAGCAATCTGTGTAACCGTACACATATGAAGCAAAGCACACTGCTCAGGAATTCAGAAAGATTCTCTACAGCAGCTCAGGCTCCTCTTTCTCCGTTCATTTTCCCAGCATGGCCAGAGTGACACACCAAAGAGAAGAAGGAACAATAGTCCAATCTGACTTCAGGAACTGTGTCTCAGTGAAGCTGCAACTGCTTGAAGCTTGTTGAAATGAATGAGAACTATCCTGTCCTTGCCACAGCTGATGCAGGAAAAAGGATTAACATTGGATTTCAATTAGTTCTAGGAACACTGGAGTCCCAGTTTATCTACCACAGCCAGCATGGATTTCAGTCCTGGTTATAATGCACAGTCTGTAACAGCAGCATTGGGTGCTATGGGCCCTAAACACTCAGAAGAAAACACATTTTAGTTATTTGGTTTAGAGAGAGAGAGAATTGAAAGGGAGAAATAAAAAGAGAGAATAACTGCTTCTCTATACACTAACGACAAAGTTTTTCTAGGTGATTAAGGAAGTTCTTCAATGATGTATTTTTATCTCCTCCTCAACAAGTCAACAGTTAACCTCTTCCCCCCTAAGATAAAACAGAACCCAGTAAACCGCCCTGACACATAGCTACATCTTATTTATTTAGGAAATTTGCCATATTTCAATTCCCAGACAGGGTTATTCTAATTGTGCTTTTTAAAAAAAAAATCCTAAAGCTAAAATAAGCAAAAATTAAGTACTTCAAAATAATACCTTCAAATCAGAAAGTTTAAAGGCAGAACACTCTTGTCTCAATTCCATAAAACAAAAAACCCAACCACACTACAAAATCTTCAACCATTCAAAGCAGCCTCCATACCCATCTTGAAACAGACATCTTAACTGAGCACCTCTGTGTGGTTGTATTCTACTGAAGAACAAATTACTGCCCAAAATTGCTACCATTATTTCCCCAGTAGAAACAAGGAAGAACTATCCTAAACTCTACAGAGGTAACAAAAGAGTGGAAAAGGGAAATCAGTATACAAGGTAATTAAATGTTCACTCATTCAGGAATGAAGCAGCTAGGGCAACTTCAACAGCAAATTAAAGCTGCTTATTATATGTCCCTAATTATATACGTGTCTGTATATATATATATACACACACATATATATATTTTTATATATATATATTACGGAATCACCATTTCTTAGTGTTCAAAAAACATGTGGATGTGGCACTTGGAGACATGGATTAGTGGTGAACATGACAGTGGTAGTTTAATGGTTAGAATCAAATGATCTTATGAGGTCTTTTCTGACCTTAACAATTCTGTGATAGACAGTCTATACTCACTTGCCTGCCTCAATTTTTAGATTCTTACCTTTTTGTCCTAATCTTCCTCAGCTCTAACCTGCACACAGACTCCTGACAATTCTCACTAGCCATCTTCACAAAATACTGCATATTATATGGTTTTAAGATCTACTTGCATCCCAACCAAGTCCTTTGACTTAATCAACAAGAATTTCAGTTCCATTTCCAGTGCAGTTTTCTATCAGGTAGAGCAAGGGCCTTTTATACACAGAACAGACATATTAGTTACTTGTTTCAAAGAGAGAGGGCATTGGAAGGGAAGGAGAAAAGATAGAAACCAACAGAATTATAAAAACACACCCCATGAAGAGAAACTGAGGTTCAATCCAAAATGACAAACAAATCTTAGGAAGCAATTCCATGACACAGCTTGCACTGATTCAATGGCAGGCAGCCACTGAAGAGGCAGGGTACCCACTCCCTTCCAAGCAAGCACTCCCACTGCCCTTCCCTGCAATGGCCCTGACCCTTGCCTGGTTACAAGGCAACCTGGTTTTATTCTGTCAGGTTTACCTGACAGAACTTAACCTAGCCAGTCTTCTGCCTGTTTATCAAGTCACAGTTGGGCAACTGTCAGAGACAACCCACGAGAGAGGGAAGAGGACTGTGTAACCTGGAGAGAAGGATATGGGGAGTAGGACTGCTCCTCTCAGCAGTGGAAGTCACTAGACCTGGCTAGGCTTAGCCCTTATTCACTGAGACTCAGAACTACCAAGGCCTAACAGATACATTGCCAATAGCTTATCAATAAGATTGCAGGGAACATCCCTGCCTACACCTGAAAAACCTCCTCAACTTTAACCCTGCACAACATCAAGAGGCATTGCTGAGTCCAAGAGACACATGCATGGGCACTAGATCTCATATGTGAACCAAGCTTTTCTTAGCACAGCATTAAGATGGTCTTGGTCTGGCTTCTTTTAGGCATCTCAGTCCTGCCCTGATGAAGTGTCTAATCAGTTCCTCGAGACCAGTTATCTGGGATTAGCTGGTGTATGACATTGTGCCACTACCCATATATTATTTGCCTACAAAACACCTTTCCAGTAATGCACTGAAGTACAACAGGAAGTATAAAACAAGTAATCCAAACAGTTTGGAAGCTAAACCACATCAAACACAGTTTTCTGCAAAGCAGGAGAGGATCAAAAGGATAAACCTTCAGTTAAATTCCCACCTTCTAGTCTGAGACACATGAGGACCACTCTGAAGTGGGAAGATACCTGTGCTTTTTAGAGACTGATCAAAACAAAATCTCACTAATGGTTCTTGCATACTTACTGACTTGCATACTCTCAGCAGTTTCTAAATTCCATAATTACCTACATCAAAGTCTCACAAAAAACCCATTTATTGTATCATTTTTATGTAACAAGTGTCTCTAATATTATTTCAACCACCTCTTTTAGACAATCTGCACTCTAAGCATTTTTTAACCCATTTGGGAATTTTTTGGTATGTCTTCAGCAGCTCCATCTCCTTCTCAACAGCCACAAGCGTTGAATGCTCCTCACCCACAAAGTGCACGGACTGCAGACTCCCACAGAGAGAGCACAAGCTGGTTATTCCAGCTGTCTAATAAAGATGAGCTGTTTAGAAAGATCACGTTGTCTAATAAAGATGAGCTGTTTAAAAAGATTGTGAAGCCTGACAAGTACTATCAGCACTGTTATTTTATGCAATACACAGTCTGTGAAGCTTACGACATCCTGAGTAACACTGTCAGGAGACACCACCAGATCTGTCTTGTTCTCAAGTATCTCAAGTGACAAAAAAGATTTGGAGGTGAACAACAATAAACCCACAACGACTTCCTGGCCTGAGGGCATTGATTAGGACACTAATGATTGTTTTAAACTGTGCCACTTCAACTGAAAAATGGTGTCAAGAATGATTTGAAAATAGGACTTTTGCTAACAACATTAGGAGGTACATTTTTCTGTCTCCCACATTCTAGCACTAGCAACCAGCATTAGCACAACCTTAAAACTCCATTGCTGCAAATCCCTTATTCTTGAGTTACTGTGTGTCTGTTTGCTTCCTTTACAGACTGCAGCAACAGCAAACTTGGCTTCAGCCTGCTTTACACACCTTTAAATTGGCTCCTTACAGGGAAAACACTTTACCACCTAACTGGGTTAAAAAATTTCTTACCCATATTGGTTTTAAAGACCTCCTGGAGCTGTCTGCTAAGTAACTTAACCCTCACAGTAGCATTCAGAGACTCGACCTATTTATTTCAGCTATACCTGAAATAAAGCTTCTTTTGCCTTCAAAATTCAACTCCTTAAGCAGTTCTCCTTTTAAGAAAAATAAAAAATGAAAAATAAAAATCAAGGACATTTTTCAACTCATCTTCTCAACTGAGTAATTCTTCCTCCAGCCTGCAATATTTCCCAGACATTGCTAGGAACATTTTTAGCAAGCTTTTTATTAAGCTGAATAATTTCTGCATCTTCTAATCACAACACAAAAAATTACACGATGGCTCCTATAGCTTTGAAATACCTTACTTGTATAAGGCAAACAGACTTGCAGTCAATAGCAAGTAGAGACAGATGCTTCATTTCTGAAGAAATCTGAGAGCAAACTGGCTCATCTCTAGCTCACCATGCTCGTTTCAAAAGCAGATGGAGTATCTGATTACATTAACTTCTATTTAAGCTATGATACAAGCAAACTGTTTCAGATACACAGATAATGAGTCTAAATATCAGATGTTACACTGGCTGGCTGGCAGAGCAGTAAGTAGAAAAAGCTCCTTCAATCAACTAGATAATGCCTATAATTTAGAGATCTTTATTGGATTCTCAGCTGCTTATAGAGGTCCGGAGGGGCATGCTGGTCAAAACTGCACCCATGCAGTCCATAACATACCCAGAAGTTACTTTTACACATTATTCTAGCTACAGAAATCTAACTGTTCAATCTTCTTCAGATGGAATTAATGAAGCACAGTAATTTCCAGACCATGTGGAAACTTCAAATAGTGAAGAACAAAGCGAAAAAGAGTTTGAGGGTTGAATTACATCAGCACTGAATTCTATCTGCATCAGTTATTTTTATTCTGGATATAATTGGACATACTGATTTTAATCTAAAATTCTTATGAGTTCAGATCCAGGTTACCAAAACCATTTTTGCTCTATCATACGCTATTTAGAGTAATCCAAAGTATTTGCAAAAGCATAAATCCACATGTTTTAATCTAAATTTTACACACACATACTTTGAGAGGAACCCTTGACTTCACAATCTGTGCTATTCAGCTCCAGTGCTTTCATATGGGAAAAAAGAATATTTTATCCATATATCAGTCTACGTGTAGTGAGCATACATGTATCTCTTAAAATACCTTCTTCTTCATAGTGGACAAAATTCCCATAGCTTCAACAAGAACGTTCAAAGAAAAGCACAGGAAAAATACAAACCATGAAGCAGAGGGTCTACTGCCAAAGGTCCTCTGGAGATGAATACTGATTTACCATTTCTATAAAAATTACAGGAGACATTATGGTTCACTTATTGTGAAAAACACAAAATTAATTCTTTGGGAGAAACTGTAAATATATAACTATATATATATATATATATAAAGTATAAATATATATACTTACATAAATATAAGTAAATATAAGTATATATATATACATATATGCATGTATATAACTGTATAAACATCAGTGTCTGAAAATTGCCCTGATGGAAGGGAAAAGGTAACAGAGAGGACAAATGCCAATGGCCACAGATGAAAGCATATGAAATCCATCCAAACAGGAGGGGAAAAAAAAAGAAATTGCAAGAACACAGAAGAAATTATTCATCTATATATGGCCATTAGGGCAATATCCAGCTAAAGATGCTGGTCCCTAAAGCCTACTTAAATTCAGAAGAAAGCTAACCTCAGAAGTACCTACACCAGCAGCTAGCACCTCACCCTTTCCCCCAAAAATCCCAGAAGCACCCCCTGTTGTGCTGACCAACCCTGGGCTCCCACCCAGCATGTCCCATGTTCCCTGGGGTCTAAGCCATCCTGCCAAAGTGCAGGGCACTAAAAAGTTGTTATGAAGGGAGAAGTTATTTTGTTTTCCCAACGGAGATGTGCTTATTCAGGTTATTAGAGTTCAAGCCCACACATCTCAAGGGAATGTTCACCTGCAGCTCACTTGTTATATAAAGATGCCCTTTATCTCCCCCACTTAGGAGCTCTTGCTCTACAGAAAAGTGCCCAGGGATTATGGGCTCTGAACAGAATGTAACATGACCCGAGCACAAGGGGCTGCTTCAAACCCTCAGACACTGACAAGATTATCTTCAATTCTGGTCCCTGCCCCTGACATTAGTGAATTGATAAAGTGAGCATGAATTACAGCACAGCTTTTTCCAAGTCTTAAGACATACTAATACGTTTTTTTAGTCTTCAGATTTAATAGTGTTTCCTAAAGAAATATAGTAGTCTATTCCCTGGACTACAAATGCACCTGTTTTCCTTTTAAAAAAGGCAGAACTGTCCATTTCTCTAAATACTTCAGGAACTGGCAAGGACTTGAAATTTGCCTAAGACATGCTGCATACCTGCCAGGCTTTTTGGAGTATAACACTTAACAGGTGTTGCTTTTCTGGCTTGAAAGTGATAATGATGTTTTGCTTTTCTTTACAACCTCCACTAACATAATGTGAAAGTGCCAAGGAGGTTCTTCCTCCATAAATAGCAAAAAGTAGTAAAAACTTGATAGAAGAATAATCTTTCACCAGAAGTGTTTCCTAGATAAAGATTTAGAGGTCAATGACCTCTAAAGAGCCTTTAATGAGTTTGACATATTGCTGAATGTGAACTATTAAACTATTTTCTTACAATTCAATTACAGAAGTTTATTTATCAGTTTGCTTATATTATACAGCACTGGCTGTAAAACTGAAACTCAAAATACTAAAAAAAAAAACCCAACCCAACAATGTAATTTGTAGTACATCAATTTAAATACACCCAGAGTCAGCTTTCTTTAAAAAGATATCTTTTCACCTTCAGCAATTCAAGACACAGAGTTACACAAGACAACCTCAAACTATGTCTTTATGTTCAGAAAATGCAGTAATTAAAAGTGGACTTGGTGCAGCTGATTCAGGTTGGATTCCATTCAGAGAAAGATACTGAAAGTTAGATTTTAAACTTGAATTAATGTTGATCATCACTCTTTATGTTCTGCATACCATAAAGCAGTTTCCATTCAATCAAAAACTCAACCATGGATTTGTACCAGCAAATTTCACCAAGCCCACTGGCTGCTTTAGAACTTGGATCTTCCTCACATCACTGCACAGTCACTGGTCACTGCAGCAGACATTTTAGCACAAAGGCTTTTTTCAGTCACAAATTAATGTTCAAATTTAAAACTCCACACTCTTGCAGTACAAATCAATATTCTCCATGTATTCTTTGTTTTGATAAGTTTTCTTCAGCATTGTCTTCACTTTCCTGCTCTCTCTCCATCCAGCTTTTCACCTACAAGACTCTGCTTATGCCCTTTGTAGATACCCCATGTGAACAGAAAAATCTTCTGATCCCAGTTCCAGTTTCTCAGACACCTGAAAACCATAAGTTCCATTCAATTATTTTGTGTCTGGTACAGTTTTGAAAAGGAAGTATCTACTTTACTCCCATCCTCTTGGCATACAGTCAGTATGTTTCCAACAATGGTAATTCAGATTTACAGTTTTTCCTCTAAACACATGGCAAGCATATTAAGGGATAGAGCACATTTCCTAACAAAAAACTTGTTCCAAAATATTATGGTGCACAAGCTTCATAGAAAGCTGATGGATTTCTCAGGGGTTCACAGCAATGCATATGTTCACACTAGAAAGATGCTTGTCCAGCTTCTCAGGCTGGCATAAGAAACAGAATTTTATTTTACTAGGTTAACCAACACATTTATATAAAACATTTATCTACTACTTCTATCTCCACATTCCCTATTAGCAGTAGAAGAAAAAAAGAAAAAAGGAAAAAATCACCCCATTAAAATGGACTATTCAAAGCATTTAATAATGTGTCATGAAAATCATGTTAGAGTTTGCTATTATTGCCCTGGAAGGGAGTGGAAAACTGCAAATAGAGGCTTTACTGCTTCAAGCTGCTCTATGGCCCTTACCAACTCCCTGAGAATTTTCCATATAACTTGCATTGAGAGCTGCCATCACACACTGCAGGGATGCATTCAGCTCCCTCCTGGGCACAGGTGCATCAAAAGCAGTCAGGAATGCAGAGCAGTTCACTCTTAACCACACGGTGTAAATGTACCCGCGCCTGGTTCGTGTAAGTTTAGTCCAGACAAATAAAATGTCTGCTCAACATCATGCCACTGATCATAATGAAAGGCTAAAGCTTTATTTTCCCATGTTTTACCACTTGTTCATGATATTGGCTCATTTCCTTGTCACAGTGCCCACACAGCATCACTGTTTCACACATCAAAGAAAAAAGGAGAAGTTGCAGTGCAACCCTAAGAAAAACAAAGATCCAGCCAACTAGGCACAAGCACTGACATTCATATGCTGGAGTGACAAAAAAAGGCACAAGAGCACTAATGTGCAATAAGCAAACAGAGTTGTAGAGCAATGTCAGATCTCTTCCTTAACGTAAGGAACTACCTTCAGGAAAAGACCATCAGGCATCTCCATAGGAAGCAAGTAACAGCACCTGACATTGAGAGACTGAACACTGGTACAGTGATGTTTTCCTTTCACTAATACACAAGATTTTGTTTCTTCTTACAGTGATAGATCTATTCAGGATCAGAACCAAGCAGGAGTAAAAAAGTTTATTCTTCTCTAAAGTGGAGGGTTTGTTTTTTATTTCATTAGACAATAACTTTATTTCCACAGTCAAATAAGGACCAGGAAATAGAATATACAGTATATTCTCACTGGCAATGCTAGTTGAGCCATCAATTCCAAAAACCAAAGGGAAATTGGAATCTGCCCTTACTGGTAAAATATGAAAGTCAGGAGGTAACATTTGCAGAAGGTCTTAAAAGCTGCACCTTTGCCTCTGCAATTTCTGATCTACTCAAACAATCTAGTTCTTACCGAAATCCTTCATTCCATGATGTTTCAAGCACAAGCCATGCTGGAAGTGTAAGGTACAGCCAAGGCATCTGCTTTCACTCAGTGCTGAAGTGCTAAACAAGCACTTCTCAGCAAGGCCATCAGTGCAATCACTCAATACTACAGCTGTCCCACTCGTTCTCAGCGAGAACAGGAACAGCAGTCTGAACAAATTCTGTGGGACTCATTCCATCGGGGCAGCACGTTTCACTGCAGTGGGAGGAGATGCAAAGGGATGCCCCGAGATGTCCTAGCTGCTCACACAGGAGAGCATACCATCAGCAAGGTGCTGCTCACCTTTGCCTCACACTGATGAGTTCTCTGGGCAGACAAACCCTGTAGTCAGAATGTAGCTTGAGATTTAAGACATGCACACCAGTTTTCTTGACATGATTTTGGTCCTCGGTTACATAAGCAATAGAAGCACAGAGAAACACCTAGGACAGAGAGGGCTTGAGGCTGTGATATGTCAGCACAGCCCACTTCCATGAAATAATGGATAACACTCTGCTGAGGGGGCAGACTGTTGATATTTCCCTGGGCACAGCTACCTTTCCTTTGGTACTGTTCCTAGCACTCTGCACCTCAGAGATGTGCCCAGCAGCACCCCAAAAGCCAGGATGACTTGCAACACCTCATTTCTCTTGTTCTGCTTGTTCTTAACAGCAAGTTTTGCAAGTCAACAGCATGATGTAATCCTTTAGTGAAAAGATCCAAATATTCTTGTTATTGAAACAGAACTAAAAATCTGTATGTTGAGCAAGACAACCAGAGGTTTTACAAGAACTGTTGGGTAACAACACACAGCAATTTCTTTGGCTGCTCTTCATTTGTCTGATTTGGACTTTGTTTATTGGCAAACATCAATATTCCAAAAGAAAAATGTCACTCTCTTTAGAAAATACTGCCTGATAAGTGGCAAGAATGACAGAACAGAGCAATCACATACCTTCAATATCAAAGATTCCATTTCTCAGAGAGTCACCTTTCCTTGCACTCATTTTCATGAAGAGTGCTTTAAGAACCTTTAAGTGAATAAAGTATTCATGTAAATGGAACAAACACAATTAAATTTATGAAATTAATTTCCCAGCCTAGCTGCAATGTCAGCTGACAGTTTCAGATGAAAATAAATAGACTTCAGACCACAATATATTAAAAATCTAGACCAATCATACTTACTCCAATTGGCTTTTATGACAGAATAATGTGTGAGGATTTAAAAAAAAAAAAGCTTTCTTGCTTTTGTGGCAAACATCAGCCTTTATGCCTGCCTGAGCAACAACGAATTCAGTATTTTCAAAAAGAAACACCAGTTTTGAAGTCTACTTTAGTTAATGCTGAGGAAGTGGAGAAAACAGTATTAAATATTAATTCCATTCAAAAGCAGAATTGACCTGAGGAGGGTTACCAGCCACATAAATCCATATTACCACCACAAAGCAGACATCTCAAGACGAGTCATACTCCATAGATTGTTAGCTCTGTGTATTCATGAGCTAATGTTGTAATGCATTAGAAAGGACTGACAAAATGAAAAATAGCTTAGCTTTTTTAAAAGCTATATATTTCACTAAAATACCTCTCATACATTGATAATAAAGCAATAGCAATGCTGTTAATTGAATTTTCATACTTGAGCAATGAGACAAAGGTAAAATTTGAGCATGTTCATGGTTTTAACTACATGCATTGTACCTACAGAAATCTTTACTGATTACTCAGAGGTGTTTTGAGACAATGGTATTTTATTTTACAGTGATATAGGGAAAGTACAAATAGTTACATGAAGAGTATTAGTTCATCTTCAACTTGTGCAAACTGTCACGTGAAGGGAATGCAGACACTATTATTGCATGATCTTTCAAAAGATGCAGAAAGTGCACAGAAACTGCACTGATCATAAAAAAAAAAATCTGCTAATGAATACGAAAACTATCCACAAAAAGAAAAGCTAGAAACCACAAATGAAGAACGAAAACAAAATTAATGTGATTTTGCCCACTGGCAGTTAACAGAGTGATACTCCACTGTAAGGCTTAAGCCATTTTACTGTGAATGTGTTGCTCTAAGAGAGCTCATCATTATCAATAGACGAAGGTAAGTTTAAAATAAAAAGAATATATTTCACATTCTGCACTGTAGCACCTAGTAGATATATACAGAAATGAGCTGTACCAAGCAGTAGTCTGCAAATCAGACTCCTCTCACCTCTCTAGTTTTCAGATACGAAGTCACAAAAACTGAGCCTTCTGAAAACATCTGAATTCCTCAAATCATTCATGTACTAAACATAACAAAGGGAAAGGAAGATACTGAAGTGCTTCATAACCATCAACAAATAACATTTTGGAATATAAAATCATCATAAATTAACTAACTAATAAAAAATTCACAGTTAAATTACACATCTACTTACAGTGTCTTCATTTGCACAGTCAAGAATGGCCAAAACAAAAACAACTATACCAAAAATATAGGTCAACTATAATATTACAGAAAATTAGAGGTAGTGTTTAAATGACTAAATCTGAACTGCTATCTTTCACGTAACATTGAAAAGGTATTAATTCATTTGTGGTCTAGAAATTAGAACTATTTCCATTTCATAACTGTTTAGAAACTCACTAGAATCTTGTTGGACTCTAATTTAAAAAGCTGAATTGTGTACCATTCAGTTCTCTTACAGATCTTTATTGGACAATATGTTTTTTTCTTGTCCTAGTTACGTTATCAGAAGGCATAAGCTAAAACATCTACTATGTTTTATTCCAGAACAAATGCGAAAAAAAAATTAAAAAACTACAGATCTCAAGGAAAGGAGTGTTAACTTTCAAAGTACACCTACTTGTAATAAAGCCAGTTCTTCAAGAAAACCATAAAGAGAAAAACTTGCACACCATTCTACATGTTATTACACAGTTTCAAAAATTGAAGCAATTTGAATACTTGCAACTCTTCAGTGCTTATTATGGTAGAACACATCTAACTTTAATATATATTAATAAGTCTTCCCACTTCACAGATGGGAATCAAGAGGAAAAAAATGGGTAGTCCAAATGAAGAATATAAAAGGATTGGAAACAGACACTCAGTTACACAAGTGCTTGTCTAGCATCCTCATTATAACTAGTTTCTTTTCAGTTTAACCAGAACTGTTTCAGCTTTTGTATTGTTAGAACAGCTTGAAGTCACTTCAAGTTACTTAATTCTTTGGCAGAGGGTACACAGCTCACTGGACTGAAGTTGAGACTTCCATCTTACTTCTGAGGAAACATGGCTAAGCCAAGGAAAAGGAAGATAAAACACATTAGGGAAGTGTTTTAGACCTCAAGGGAAAGCTAAGATCCACCAAATCACCACATGAAGGACTCAAGGCTTATATATCACAAGAGCCAGAAAATCAGCTTGGAAGTTCTCTGGTGCCAGACCAAAGCTCTGTTGACCTGACAAGGATTTGTTGATTCAGTTTGGGTCCTTCAATGTTTCTAACTACAAGGCCTTAATTTTCTGTGAAGAGAAGGTCTGCACCAGAAAATGTCTGTTACAGTCTCTAAGCAATCTCCATGCCCCCTGACATGAGCATCACCATGCCCTGTCCTCCAACTCTGCGACAGACACAAGAGCTTTACCTACCCCTGCAAACAGATGATGTTCTGGGGCTGCACTCCTGCACTGCCCTGGAAATGCCTCGATTCCCTTGGACCTCACCAGATGAGCAACTGGGCCCAGGCAGAATCACACATGGTGACTGAGGCACAAAACCAAGGCTCTACAAAACTGGGTGAGCTATCAATCCCAAACTGGGCACTGAGGAAGAAAAATGAGCAACTCTTCTGTCTTTTCCCACCAGCATCATCTCCAACAACACAATCCTTCAAGTGTTTTGCAACACTATGGGACTCATCCTTGCCTTTAATGAGCCCACTCAACTCAGTAACCCAACAAAAAGCTAACCTAGCAAGAGAATGGGTTCTGTCAGTTTTCTGAGCAGATTTGATTTACCAATCAGGCAAGCACTGAACCAGCAAAAGAGGAATTATAGTAACACACAGCCAGGAGCAGGAGAGCCTCTTTCAGCAGCAGGGTTGGCAGAGCCCATCGTGCAGAACCTCATGTATAAAGCTCCAGGACAAAGAACCAATTCAGGAAAAGTAGTCACTATAGCACATGCATTTCCTTCTTTTCTTAAGGAGAAAGCCAGCCTTCAGAGCACAAATCAGTGCGTTCAGACAGACCTGGACCACGTACCCTAACAGCTGGGAGAGGGAAACCTTGATTTTACATTGAGATCATATTAAGGCGTGGGTGAGAAGTTTTCTGTTTCTTCAGAGACCAAACAAAGACACGTTCAAATCCATACAATATCAGAAAAAATATGTTCTACATGAACGTCGCTCAGATGTGACTTTGGCACTGAATTTTTCCTCCGCGTGAGGAAAAAAGGCCTCAAGGCATCTGCAGTTTAAATGATAATCTTCAAACGGTACACGAATCACCTTTCTTTTCAAATTACATTGTTAAATGTTTTCTAACAAAGACAAAGCTGTAAAAAACATCAAACACCTAATGGCAAAATACCACCAATGAACTGCTGTAGGAAAGGGCAAAGTTAATCCTTTCAAGACTCTACAAAATACAAAATTAATCCTGAGAGCAAGAGCTATCAATTTAAAAACATTTCCATATAAATTTAATCAATTTGACTTTGCTTTGCAATAGAAGCATGTACATACATACACTACATACAGATTAGCTGTATTTCCCTGACTGCACTCTAAGCTGCTCAAATTAAATATTTATTTCTGTAAACATAAAAAATTTCCACCTTGAGGGGCAAGACACCAAAGTTGACACCATTATGAAATTTTCAGGTAAACTACTAATTTTGAACAACAAAGAAAAAGGATGCTTTCCCTTTCTTATACCCCATTGCCCTAACTTTGAAGAATAAAACATTTCCTTTGTTGAATTAAAAAAAAAAAACAACCAAGCACCTTTTTGTAATTTAAAAATACATTAGAAAGGTTGCAGGCATTTCAAAAGGCAGAGATCTGTAATTGACATGCACACATTTGATAACTTCTTAACCTATTCATTATGTTAGAGACATGGTAGAAGTTCACTGTATGTTTGCTGAGAAACAAAACACCCCCAGAAAATTGCAACACAGAAGACTTCACAGGGGCACCTGCATTTTTAATTCTCAGTTTACCTGACTGACTTCACCACAGCCTTTACAACTAGTACAGTACCAGTGCAGCTTTACAAAGCCAACCTCCTCAAAAGGCCAATTCTACAGTACTTTACTTCTGAAATATCACAGACAACATTACACTGTGCAGACAAAGACTGCTTAAACTTCAGTTTGTTCTGACCTGAGATCTAGTCTACAGAAATAAGTCACATCTGTACAATGCATATAAATCTAGTTGAGTACATGTATCATGGACAGAAAAAAAGACAAAAATTTCAGTAGGATTTCTGCAAACTTCACAAACATATTTCAAGAACAGAGCTGACTGCAAGATAAGTTTAAAAAAAGATATGTAACTTAGGCACAGAATATATCACAGCAAAAAACACAAACAAGATGACAGCATGTCTTTAACCTAATAACTGAGGCAAAGCATCAAAAAAACAAGGAAAGCAGAGACAGCACAAGAGGTATTACAGAATGATACGTATCATTTGAAGACGAAACCAATAAATTAAAGAGGTTTCAAGAGCTACAGAACAGATCCAATAAAAAGTTGAACACATAGAGCAGCCTAAAGAACTTCTGCTACATTCTAGCTGGAGTATATTCTAGACAAGTCAGAAAGCGGGAATCAGCTTTGTGTGACATTTTCACTTAAACCAGATAAAATGATGGGGGAAAACACAAAAATTGTCTAAAATATAAACGGATTTGCCCGTCTGAAAGCTTTGACAGTTTGTCACATCTAAAGCTCTGCACTCTTGCAAGCCACTCAGGAAGGCAGAAGCCTCAAACAGCACGCAGGCACCCGGTTACGCTCTTTTGTTCACAAGGGGTAATTACACCAGACTGTGGCTGGATGGTAGGCCCACTCAGAGAGTAACTGAAACCCACAAAGCAGGTTCACAGCCTTGCCAGCCATAACAAAACATTGGCTTTAACACAAATATTTGCCGAAAGCAATAAAACGCGTATTTCATAATACCAATACATCGATAACAGCAAACCAAAGTACAAATCATTTGAAGACAGAGAGCGCAAGAGCAACACACAGAAAAAAAAAATCATAAAAATGTAAAGGGACTAAGCAACAATCTGTCAGAACAGACTTTGTATGGCCTCCAATGTGCTGTTCAGGCACTGTCTTGACTATACACAGGAAGGCAGCAAAGAGTCTGTAATCCAATAATACGCACTAGGTATCATGCTAGCACACCACAGCCTGGGTTTATATGTTTCTTAAGATAGAACACACATCAGTCCCATTCTACAGGACAGGAAAAAAAAAAGAAAAAAAGAAAAAAAAAATCAAGGAAACATGAAACTAAGAAGTTCATAAAAAATGTCAAGATTTGAGAGTGTGTGTTTTCTTTCACAAGCTATGTAACAGTCTTCAGACACTCTTAAAGCAAGGGCAAAGGCAGTCCCAGAGCAGACCACAGCTGGCAGGGGGCAACACGTCTCCCAAAAACCTGCCCCTTAGTCATGAGACTAGATGAGCATGCAACTAAATCCCAAAGCAGCATGGCTGTTGCCAGCCCTTGCTGGCCTGCTTGCTTATTTTCCACTCCTAGGGTTTCAAACCATCAAGGCAGTTCAGTGCTAGCAGGTTTTTTCTACCCATTACATGACAGAGCTCAATCACAGGAACCTGTGTGGAGCTTTTTGCAGCTCAAGATCCAAGAAAGCTACCAAATGGTCTGTCCCACCTTTGGATCAAACAACGCTTTCCTCCTCACAACAATTTCAGAAATTTAGTTCACCCATACCCCAGCAATACTGACGCAGAAGGCTGGCATTTAAGTTAAGCCTGCATGGAACCTGAGCAATTGCCAGGACATTCTGAAAGAGCAACTACACAAACGCAGAAGAAGGCTTGGAAGAGAAAGAACCTGTAACCCTACAAACACTTCAGGCAATGCCTGCACCTTCCCTGCAGGCAGCGACCGAGTTGTGACAAACTTGTATCAAGCTGCTGTAACCCAGAGGAGCTGTTGTGTGTCTCGCTCTAAACAACAGTACAGGCAAGAGTAGTGGCAGTCTAGTTAAAAATATTAATAAGAGGTTGTTTTTATGGTACAACAATCCTGCTTTGCCAGTTTTTATGGTTTACAAAGCCCTCTTCACACTTTCTATTACACTGCAGTTCCAGCCGGCAGAAGCCCATGTACAAAGAACAAATCACCTCGAGGTACACACAAGTAAACATCTGAAATGCTCCGAGCCTTCCTTTCGTTCTAAAACGTGGCAAGAAAACACCCGTGTGTAACAATTACCGTTAAGTAACACCTAAACACGCAACCTGCTTTTGGTCGGCGTTTGTCTTTTGCCGTTTGAGGGGAAGAAACAGGAAAATAAATACAGCGAAAACAAACGCAAACAACTACGACCCCGCACACGGCCCCCGCTGCTGCGCTGCGAGCGCCGGGCCCGGCGGGCAGGGTCGGGGGCCGGCGGTGCGGGCCCTGGCCGGCAGGGGGCGCGGCGC
>VWZV01009265.1:37138-125308 GCA_013397155.1 Irena cyanogastra | reverse complement strand
ATTTTGCCGATGACACCAACCCTGGAGCTACTTGTTAATGATGTGAGTTCTCTTATTTCTTTCATAATTTTTCTCAGCCACCAAATGGACTGAGCAAAACACTACCTGTGCCCCTCTCCTATCAGCCACTTGACCCAGTGCCCTAAAGTCCCTTTTAATTGCCTTGACACTCCTCTTTTCAATCTCATCACTGCCAGCCTGGAGTATCAGCAGTGGGTAATGATCAGAGGGCTGAATCAGCCCAAGAAGGCTCTCAGTGATACTCCATACCTGGGCCCCAGGGAGGCCACCTTACAGCCATATCTAAAAGCAGAGACTCAGAGGCCACACTTAGCAATTCTCATACTCTGAGGCATTGCAATCCCGGAGACATGATTTATAAAATAGAAGTGGTCTTTTTTGAAGCAAAAAGATGGACCAAACTTTGCATTACTTTACTTGTGGCTAAGGAGTGTTCTGAGAATGCAGAAGGCCATTGCTGAAAATTGTGCAGACCTGGATTTGCAGAAGAGCTCTAAATCTTTGTTTTCCAGAATCTAGAGAGGTTCTTAACCATTGGAACATTGACTTTGAGTTTCGCCCAGTTAAAACTTCATGTAACTTCAGAAGAGGAACTTGAGTGATATCTTTTGGAAAAAAATGAATCAGTGTCAAGAAGGCTCACCTTGGATAGATATTCAAAGGACCAGTTTGGAGTAAGTACATCAGATTTTGAAATGAAGACAGTCTTGCCATGGTCTAATTAGGGCACTGCTCTCCAAGTGGGTAGATAATTGTGATCACTTCACAGTTGTGATCACTTCTTATTTTAGGAAGGTGAGTACCTAATTTCAGGATTGAAGAGACTGAGTAACACAGGCAATGTCTGGGTAACAGAGGGATCTCTTTGTTCCCATCATCTTCGTAAGTAACACCACCCCACACCTTTCCTAATTGTTTCACTTCTGGCTAGTGTAGATAACTTCAAGTCATCTGGGCTCAGATTCCTGGTTTTGCTGAAGTTAGATGGAAGCTGTACATCTGAACACACTTTTTGAATTGGAAGCTTAGCAATCAACTAACAAAATCTCCACTATTCCAAATTCCATGAAAACTGAGAATTTTGATTTTAGAACCTGAGACAACTGTATTGTGTTTCCTGAGACCATCTATAGTGTCAATGCCAAATAATGAATATTAAACTATTCCTTAGATCTGCAGATATTAGACATGCAGTTGTTAAATCTGGTTTTACAAGACTGAAAGAATCAAGACAATTGTGCTTAGTGCTGGAGGGAGTTATAGCTCAAGTTTTAATTTCTGTTCATTGACAGTCTAGTGAATTATTTACTTATTTACTTTTGAAATGTTCTGTATAGGGAACTGTATCTTTTTCACTCATGACAGCTGAAATTTGGCAATTTAACAAGAAGAAGAAATAAATAAGTTTGCACTAATGGGAGCTGGCTTTAGAACCATATTGACCAAACAACTTCTACAGCAAGTTTCCCATGAACTTCAAGCTTTAAATTATATCTCCACAACTGTTTGAGGGAAATTTAATTCAGACAACATTGCAGATCTGAAGAAATGTTCAGAAGCTTGTCTAATTTTGTTCTGGTTGTATAATTTGGTCCAAAAAAAGATACTGCATCTCTAGCTCTACAAACTACTTCAGTTTCTATTCTTGCACCACCTTGGGTGAAGCAACATTATTATTATTATTATTATTATTATTGCACTTTTTCAAGTAATGGAGATTACATTAATAGCTGTGATATTCTCTGCACTTTAGTCCTAGAAGAATCAATATGAAGGTATGAATGAACTTGCACTGATTTTCATTAAGTTAGAGGCTTGTAAGAACTAGTATTTGAGCTAACTTGTTCAGTGTTTTGTTGATGTCTGTATGCTAAATAATATATATTTTGCAGATGTGTATAAAATAAAGTCTTTTAATTTCTGTCTGCTGATACCATGTATTATATTTGAGCATTGAAAGCTGTAAATAAAGCTTGATTCAGTCAATTTTCCTATTTTTGTGTTCCAGAAACTGATATCAGAATTGGCACAAGTTCTTTTTGGTTGTGCATGCTAAAGTAAGGGACATAGTGTGCTGATGAGGGCAACAACAAAAATAATTTATGGTCCGGTCTGCTCAAGGCAAATTTGAGGCTAGCTTTGTCAGCTTCTTTTCTATGAGACGGCTATAGAAAAATTCATAACAATATTCTGAACAAACTGTGCTTGTAGATTATGAAGATTCACCTGTTGGGCGTTCATTTTGTTCCTCTTTATCTTTCTGTTTTCTCTGTGAGATTAGTTTTGGCTTTGTAAATTGGAAAGAATGAGATCTTGTTCAAAGTGTTGAAACTCTGTTGTTTAGATGTTTGAATGTTTTTGATGTTATTGTAACCTTTCCCCTGAACCAGATGTGCTACCAACCTTCACTGCTTTTCTTGAGGGTTNAATATATTCTGTGATAGAATATTCTATTCTATAATATTCATCCTTCATCAGGGATGAATGAATACTTGAAGGGTTTTGATGTTTGTTTCACTCACAGTTGTATGGTGGTGGTGTGATACTCTGAAACAAGTTCAGGTCTTGGTGCTGTTATCCCCTGCGTATCTTGCATGCCACTCATTATCCTTCTGACTTGCTCTTTTTCCTATAGCTTCCCNGAGATCTTGTTCAAAGTGTTGAAACTCTGTTGTTTAGATGTTTGAATGTTTTTGATGTTATTGTAACCTTTCCCCTGAACCAGATGTGCTACCAACCTTCACTGCTTTTCTTGAGGGTTTCTATAAAATTACTGAAATAAAGATAAGCTGTTGGTATTTTTTTCTTCCTTGGTGTTTAAGAATGCACATCTCAAATCTTTGAAACCACGCTTTTTGCATTCAGAGTAACAGTGCTGTGCCAGCCTGATGTCTTTTGTCCACCTGTGAGGAAGACTAGGAGANCTCTTTTTCCTATAGCTTCCCCCACAGCATAACTTTTTCACACCGAAGCTACAAGATAATTGTTAGAGTTGCTCATGAAGTACATCAGACTTTGAGATCAAGCTGTGACTTTTGGCTGGGAAGAGCTTATAGCTTATAGGATGGTTTAAAACAGAAGTAATTTTGTAGGACAGTGAAGCCATGAGATTTGGACGCATTGACATATTCCCTGTCTGGATTTTTTGCAGCTGTTGGAAGATCAGTTGCAAAATAAGTGGAATTGACATATTTTATTTCAGCTTCTGTTTCCAAAGTAGTTTAACCAAAGAGCTACTGGGCTGGTATAGTTTAAACTATCATGTGATCAGTAGTAAAAAAACAAATGAGGAAATCCCCTCTAAATATGTTTTATTTAAAAATCTGTAAAGATATCTATTCAAATCAGCTTTTTCACTGTTGTTTCTAATTTATAATATGAAGAAAGAAATTTTTTCCATGGTAATGAGCCCTTTGGATCTGTTATTTAAGTTCAGAAATGTGCTAAGACGTTGGGGGAACTAAACTGCATCAGACAACTTTGGTTTAATCTTAGAGTTTGATGAAGTTCTATGACAACATTAAATAAAGAAGAAATCAGTTTGTGAAGCTTGAGTGCTCAGCATTGAGGAGAATGTATGTCATGCAGGGACTTGGATTCCTCAAAGATTTAGGTTCTTCAAATGCTAGAACATCTTCCTGCACAGAGGCGCTTTTTACTGATGGTATTGGAGAAGAGAAAGCATCTCTTTGGACATGTGGTGTGTGTAGGAAATCTGTGGATGACAGAGTGCATTTCTGCCTTTTTTGAAAAGTAGGATGCTAATTTCTCCTTTCTTGTGAAATCAAGCTTCAAATTGAGAGAATCTTTCCTTTTACTCCTGACCATTTTTCTTGATAATAAACGGTTATTGCTGTCTGGGAGAAATTGATATACTAAAGCTTCTTATAAGTACCTAAAAATACTGAGAGGCCAGTTTAACCTTTCACAACATTTATGTTCTTGTGATTTTGTAGATGTTATTATTCTGATGAAAGGAGCAAGCAGTAAAGCTGTTTGGATAGGCTGACAACAAGCTAATTCATGACACAAAATGTAGATTGAATGAGAGAGATGGTTTTACATCTTGGAAAGCAGAATTTTATTATTAGTTAGGATATAGTGTTCAAAATTATCTGTGGCCAGATTTTGGATTGTACAGAGTGGCTTGCATCATTTTGACTTCTTCAACAACAAAAAAACTCTCAAAAAAAAAAATAGATTTTCTCTTGTAGTGAAGGAGAAGAAGGAATATGTTATAAGCATTTATCCCTTCTTGCCTTAATCCTATAGTTCAGGAAGAAGGAAGGCAAAAGAAAAAAGCTGTAATAATTATTAGCCATTCGAATAAATGTTATTTCTTTCCTCTAATATTTTGTCTACAGTACTTGCAATTTATAGATAATTCCATGCAGCACAAAAAGAAGCTAAAATAATTATTTGCTCAGCTCTAGTTAAGCAGTTGTTCATGGTGCTGGGTATTATGAGGACAGTAATATATTAGTTCCAGGAATATGGTCTTAAAGCAAAACTACAGTCAGCCACTGTGCAAACTGTTTGAAGGTGCACAGGATTTCCATTCAAAATCACTGCATGAGCCTCTCTGGTATAGATTTCATGTTTTTATCCAAATTAGAGGGAAGGTCAGTGCTCAGTCTTTGCCACCAGAGGTCTTCAAAGAACATATTATAGATATTTTTTCAATGGCTGAAAATGAGAGGCGTATCATACAGCCACTGCTGACAGAAGTAGTTGGAAGTAATTTACTCAAGTGCTTTAAGTAATTTTTTTGTCTGAGACAGAATTTGTGCCTGTCAGAATTGCTGCTGGATAGTTGAAGCAGCTCTGCTTGCTTTTCATCTCTAACTGGATGAGTCGTTTTCTACTCCCCTGCTTGATGTTACAGAGATTTTAACAGTGATGAGACATTCTGATTGTCTGTTGAACATATATAACCAGAATGGGTATTTGGGCAAGAAAAAATGCTGTGGAGAGCAGTGAGTGGACAGGACAGAGGTGCTGAGGGTGACCTTGTGGAGGAGGCTGTCCCAGGCCAGACCTCCCTGCAGCACTCACAGTGCAGAGCCCAGCTCTCACAGGAGCTTTTTCTGGCCTTGACCTGGAGTCCCTCTCTGGGTCAGGATGCATAGCCTGGTATTTTGAATCTGCCTTTTTGAATACTGTGGGGCAAACATATTTCTCATGCACCCTTTATACCTTTCCTCCATGCTTAAGGAAGGGAAAACATTTCTGGCAAAGTAATTAATTTTCAAAACTAGGTTCTTCCTTTTTTCTTGACTTTGTATTAGCATGTGATATTTTATGGTACAGTAATGCAAAAAAGAGACAACTGTGTTTCTGTAATGAAATGAATTCCCAGTGATACTGGAGGTCTTTTAAGCTCATCTGAATAAAAGTCAATATTTCAATTGAAAAAAAGTGTTAGCTCATGTAAAGATTTATAGGTTATGACCCATAAGTAATTATTTTCTTTTCATAAATGAAGACTCAGATGATTTTTTTTCACTTTTAATGATCAAAAAAGTAACAGGGAAGGAACAAGGAAATGTTATGATTCTGTTTTCCATTTTTGGTCTTTATGTCTGAAAACAGTCATTATTTTGGCTGTGAATATGATAGGGTATCACTGGGAGTTTGTCAGAGTAAGAAGGTAGAAAAAAGGTTCGGAGCCCCGATACTGCTGTGCTTGGTGATGTGAATATCCTAAAGAAGAGGAGAGGTGCAATATTAGGCTCCAGTTGTGTTACAGATGAGAACAACCTCCTCTTTACCTCTCTCCCAAGTCTCTGCATGAGTCCTTTTAAAGCCAAACAAATGCCAGTTCGTAGCAGTGGGTCCCCCACAGATGGGAACTTCTAGGGGTGAAATAAAAAGAAATATAAGGTGGACAATAAACTTTCCCCATGTAGCTGTATTCAGCCAGTGTCCCCTCTGCACCCTAAGGAATGTTAGAGCATGTCAGGGCACAGGGCACAGCTGTCTTTGTTCCCATTAGGGCTCTTGATTTTGATTTTGCTAGAGAAGTGCTGTTCTAAGCCAGCACTTCCAAGTATCATTGGCTTCATATGAGGCTGTCATGCCATCACAGGGCAACAGTTTTACTGTCCAATTTTTGGAATTTGGGAACTTTTATATGCCACTTACATTGGTTGCTACTACTGTAGTGAAAGCCTTAGAGGAAGCATCAGCTTCCAGCTATAGAACTGGCACATTTTGGAGTTGGATGTAGTCCTTGGTAAAGAGGAAAGTCAAGCAAGCTGTCATACTGTAGCTGAAATTTTTAGGAATATTTTTCAATTCAAGTTTGGGGAGGGTTCTTCACAGACTAGGCTGTTCATGAAAATACATTCCTGGAGGGAGTAAAGCAAATTAGAAAGCCAGATCACTTAATTTAGTACTGTATACTGAGAGTTTGTGGTACGAGCAGATTTTTATTTTTAGAAGAAGCAAGAAAAAAATTGTGCTTGATATAGTGAACAGTTGAAAGGCTTTAATAGGACATACCAAATAGTTAATAGAACATACTAAATAGTTAATAGAACATGCCAAAAAGTAACAGAACATATGAAATACCTGGAGTAAGACCATTCCTCAGGTTGCTCAGCCAAGCAAAACCCAGGTCTCTCTCTGATAATGTAAAGGGAATCTCAGATCCACAAATATCATAGCCACATTGTGCAAATGTGTCTCCTGAGCAAGTCTACAGAGCCTGTCCTTAAAAGACTTACTGGTAACAGTCAAAACCCAACATTTTCCCTATGACAGATATATTTAGACAGCTGTGACAGCTAAGAGTTCTCTGAAATCCTCAAAATTTACAATAGCTTTTAATTGCATCTGACTGACATTTTGTAAGTAAAATATTAGTTTTTCTTGCCTGAACTGATACTGCTGAAAACAATCTGGCTTCTCATGCCTTTTTTGGTGATGATTTTTATTGTACACATCAGTAAAACCAGTTAGTAAATCATATGCTAAAATTTGGGTCATAAAATACCAAAAACTATTCACATCTGTATAGAAAAATAGTATATTAGAAGGAAAGCTGCAGAATGTCAAGTTTTAGATGTATCTGACTTGATGGAAACTCTTAACACAACTTTATAATCATGTAGTTAAAATAAGACACACAAAACCAGTGAATATTTCAAAAAGCTTAGGTTAAAGCAGGTTCTATCTTACTTTCTTTCTGTTCTTGGCTCTTCTTCTTGGGTGGAGGAAGGAAGGAGGACTTTCTGAAATATGCTATTTTTCCCCTACATTAGCCTCTCGAAACAAGGCTATGGGATTGTGGTTAGAACATGTGTTCAGAAAAAACAGATATGAAAGAATAAGGAAGATGAATTTGTTACACTTCTTTGAAAACAGCAAATTCAATAAAATCCAGAGACACTAGAAGTGGAAGAACTGTATAAAAATTTTCAGAACTAGCTTATTTTTAGGAAAGACCAGCCTTAGGAATAACCCCATTTTTTTAATGGGATGCCCAAATCATATGCAAACCATAATCTATAATTAATTAAGCATGGATAGTTCAGAGTCTCAGTGAATTCTTCAGCTTTGCCTGCATAACCGGTAATAATAATTTTTGTCATCCTTTATGAGCAGAGATTTAAATTCAAGAACCTGCTGTAGCTTCATCAGGTGTGAAGGTAGGCAAATCCTGAACACCAGTATGTAGCTATTGCAACCCAATAAAACTTGGCATCCTTGGTGCTGTAGTTCTTTCTCTGAGAATTGGTGTGCTGATTAATTGCTTGTTCTCTCATTATTAGAGGTGCTGATAAGTGATTGCATACAGCTTCAGATGTCCATTGTTTAAGAACAGACATTTTGTTTTTCAATAAGGAAAAACTGAATAAAGACAAGGTATTGATAATAGAGTTTTCTGTCATGGAGTGAGGAAGTCTTATTACTGAAATGTGTTTCAGGATTTTGCCCTTCCTCTGTTGGGAAATGGTTTCAGAACATATTTCTTTGGTAGATTAAGAACCTTGTTTTCATTCTGAGACTTAACTTATGCACAGTTAGTTTATGCAGATTTATTCTGTTGCAGGATATGATCTTGTAAAATGCTGAGTGCTGCCTGTAGGAAGCCAGGCAGGTCCAGCTTCCTTAAATGAGCTATGTCCAGAGAAGAACCAAATACAGAAATGGGAGAATAATCTGGTTAGCAAAGAAAAGTATGCCTTGGAAGTCAGAAGGAGTCAGAGCAAAATGAGACTTGTATGAAGTGAAGTTTAGCCCTAAAAATGAACCCAAGGCAAGTATTTTTTACAGGGGATTTTTGTTTGTTGTTTGAGGCTTTTTTGGGTTTTTGGGGATTAGTGTTTTGTTTGTATGCTTGTTTGGGTGGTTTGTTTGTTTGTCGTTTGGTTTTTGGTTTGTTTTTGTTTGTTTTTGTTTTGTTTTTGTTTTGTTTTGTTTTCTCATAGCTACGTGCAAAGAGAGCAACATAAAAACAAGTATATGTATTGGGAAGCAAGGATGGGCCATGACTAAGTACACTCTAGACAGGAAAATTTATTGAATATCTTTTTTGGCAAAAAAGAAAGCAAATGTTAGGGTGAAGATGGACAAGTAAAGGACACAGAGGAGGGCATGAATTTTACCTGTATGTGAGGGAAAGAGGGATTCGACTGGCTGGGGAGAAGAACTTGATTAACTCCATCCCAAAAAACTGAAGGATACTGGGTTGTTTCCAGCAGCACTGTTGTTGTTTGGGACCCCAACATCCAGATAAAAGTAAAGGGCAGAGAAGTGATTCAGGTGTTTACTTACTTGTTATATTTTTTCAATAATTTTTAATAAAAATATTGCAGGCAATAGGAATGAATACAAAGAGATGATAATTGACTCAATTTTCTCTTTACCAAGAGGCAGGTTACTTTGTATTTAGTGTTTTTCAGCTTGAAATGGTCCACTGAAAACAAGAAGCCTGCCTACATTTCATTAAGTGTTTGACATAGTAACAGCTATGATATTAATTATGCTAGAGAAGAAGGAGGTTAGTGAGGACCTGTAAGAAGGAGGCCTAGGTTAACACTGGTAAAAATGAGCCTGGATATGATCTCTGAGATGGACGTGTGCTGATAGCATCTCTGAAATGGATGTTTGGTGTTAAAGACTCCATTTTTCTCTTTCTCTTATGGTCAGTGTCATTTAATATTTTCATAAATGATTAGCATTGAAGGGCAGAAGAAATCTAAGGATTTTTTTGAAACAAAACTGGGAAAAATCATCATAGAAACCAGTACCTGACGTGGGAAATACTTAGTGTATTTGAATACTAACGTTCCAGAAATAAGATAAATATTATTAATATAGCTTTCAAGATTTCACACATAGTTGATGCCATAAACTGGGGGCTCATAACTAGAAAGAAAAACAATCCAATCTATTTGACAATCACGTACTGACTGTAAATCAGCAGTTGCCTATTGCTTTTGTAGGGAGAAAACAACATCAAAAACAGCATGTGAGTGCAAAACGTGTAGTAAGGTGTCTTTATATGTACTTAAAGGAACGGTGTTAGAGATGATTAACAGCAGTGTCCAAACCACTGACTGCTGTTAAGTCACCTGTATTTGCAAAGCATCGTCTCAGCCTGGAGAAAGTGCAGGAGAAACTGAAGGATTTTGTTTAAACTGTCAAAACAAATCCAAATAGTTACACTGCAAAAATTACAGAGAAGGTTGAAAGCTTTTCCACTTGGAAAACTAAAGCTGGGTGCTAGGTGCAGCTCCTGGAACCTTTTGTTCCGCCCGGTTAGCTCTTGCCCTAGTCCAGCTTTAAGGGCACTTCTCTGTACCTCTCCTGGTCCCGTGAGTCTCAGCCCTGGCTGAAGCGTGGCAATGACAAAGAACAAAGGGAGGACTTTTGCGGGTAGAAACTCGGTTTATTGTTTCTGGAGCCGAGGTCCCCACAAAAGTGGGGTCCTGGGTGCAGAGCAGCACCTTTTAAACGGGGCTGGGGAAAGGGGAGGGGTACACACAGAGGGCATCAGGATAGGGTGGGAGAAACTGGGAACCTGGCCAATCAGCTCCCCTGGAATGTACCAGACACCTGGCCAGGGCTGCAGAGGGACTCCGAACCAACGAGGGACACAACTCTAACCTAGGGAAAACCCGATTAAAACCCCAAAACACACCACAACAGAAAACCATTCTGGAACTGGAAATAAAAATTATGTGCTTTCCCCACAGTATCAAGAATTCAAAAAGATTTCCAAATTTCTTGTAGATGAAACTGTTGTTTTGGCAGTGTTCCACTAGGCTTATGCTTCTTACCAGCATAGCCAGTGAATTCAAGTAATAAAGATGGCATTCAGACAGGAATTGTGAATTAGGTTATTACAGAATACTGTTCCTTTTAGCTTTCTCTGTCATTTAAGCACAGAAGTATAGTTGCTACATGAGCTGACTGGACATAATATGTAATGTACAAGTAAAAGAGGTAGCTTAAAGCAGCATGACTTTTAACAGATTAACATAGCTGTATTATATGGCTGAGCTATAACAAGTATTCCTCCTCAATTTAATGTTAATATAATTTGCTTCTGTGCCTTTCACCTCAAAATGTGTCCGTGTTTATGGTCCGTGACCATTCATCATTTTCTAAGGTCAAAGTCTAGTGGTGCAGTACTGTTAGGTCTATAGGACAGCAGAAGTGAATTTTCCCCAAGCTGCATGTATTGGCCAGAAAGACAAAAGCCAGGAAATGGAATTGGCAGCATCATAATTGAATGAGGGAACAGCCTTGATTTCTCAGTGACTAATAGTGGCATAACAGCTGCTAATTTGTTAAGGTTGTACCTGAAATGACCTTGTTTATATAAGCATGGTTTTTAGGAAATTTTTCTGGAACAGAAATGTGGAAATTGGAAATGTGTCATTAACTAATAGCTAAAACTTGGCATAGTCAAAGTATTATTATTTGAGAGGCAATAAGGTACTCTGTGGTCTTATAATCAAATAGCAAGGATGAGTATATATGGACGTGCTTGAGCTGTAGAAATTTCTGAAAGACATCAAAATAAATTGAAATGTTTTAGTAATCCTTTCATCTGAAAGTGCAAGTGTTTTCCAGGGCTTTGTATAATTGTTATATTTATCTTTCTAATATTCAGCTTCATTGCCATTGCCAAGCACACCTTAGAAATATATATCTAGAAATAAAAATTGAGTTCTTATCTAATTCTTACCCTGTTTATTCAACCAACTTCTCTTGGCATGAATAATCCTGTCCTTTTCCTATACTATTCCACTTTTTCATTTTTTGATAAATCTGTATTCTTTCTGTTCTTTTAGTTTCCCCTTAATCCTCTGTCAGCTGCTTAAGAATCTCCTTTATCATCTCTTCTTCCATATTTGAATTCTTTCACATGTAACCATGGGTCCCACTTTCCCTCTCTTTTCTCTCCTTATTCTTAATGTTTGAATGATATAAAGCACTGTGAAAGCTTTTGCTAGCTTCTCTTTGCAGGCAACTCCCAAGCTTACCTCTTCACCCCATTCTGTCTCTCTCAATTTATTTTCACATTTCAGCCTGTCTTCCCGGATGTGCTGTTCTCAGTACAAATCCAGTATTCTGAAAGTGAACTATCATTGGAGGTTTTTTTAGATTATCAGTGCTGCTCAGTTCTTCTTCTTAGCTGGTAGTTTCGTTATTTCTTTGGTGAGGTAGACTGTGGCATGTGTCCTTTTTCAGCTGCATTTGTGCTGACTTGAAGAAATTGCTGTTATCTGTCCTCAAACCACCTCTTTACTGAAAGCATTTGTCTTTCCCACATCCAGTGTCTGAGGAATTTTAGAGCAAATCATTTAGTCCCAGAATGAACCAGCTTATTTTTAAAAGTGAATGTCAAGTTTATTTTGATGGAACTGTGTTGAGGAAAAGTCACATGAACGTTTCCTGATGATGCTAGACTGGTCCATAGCATCTTTGAGAGGTCAGTGCCAGGCAAGAAGGAGTTGTCAGGCAAGAGGGAGTGTTAACACTAGCTAGTAGCAATCTGTATGTTAAACTGTAGCAATGGGATATCAGATCATAATAGCATCATATCAGGATAAAGGTTTTATTTCTTTTCTTCACTCATATGGTGAGATATGTGTAACGGCTTCAATTTTATTTATTAATTTCCTGTTACGTGGTCTAATTTTTTTTATTAAGGAAGAAATAGAAAAAAAGAGATACAAATGGGATCCACAGTCTGAAAAAAAAAGAAAATAAAACAGAGAATTCAAAGCTTTCCTAAGCTAGACAACAGGGAACTCTCTAGAAAGGGAGAGTCGTAAAGATGTCAGAAAGATCCAGGACCACACTTCTCTCTGTGTTATGTTTGCAACACAGGATTTTCTTGTGAAGCTAGATGTGTAAATTTTGTCTGTGCAGGAAGCTGAATCAGGGACCTGATCTCTTTTGAACTTGTGTAAAAAGCTTGCATTCTGTTTTGTGCGTTTCACAGCTCGGTAGCTGAAGAGCTCTCCCATATGTGAGGGTCCTACGCTCCTCTGATTTAACAGATTCAGGCCCCCATTTCTTGCTTTGTCCTGATAAGCAGACAGAATGTATTTTATTCTTAAACTATGTTGTGGGTAGAAAAATACATCTTTGCTTGGGACTATAATGAACTGTTTGAGCAGTTGGGCAAGCCCTGCACTATATGCTCCATCTATTGGTTATGTTTTAGCCTTCCCTTTAGAAGGCCAAGAAGGAATGTGTCCAGTCTTTTCTCTCTTCATGACTGCTCTAGCTGCTGGACTAGAGAATGGCTAAGAGAGCATGTGAAATGAGGAAGAAGGGATGAGGCAACATCAGCTGCATGTATCTATTGTCTGTGGTGAGCTTTGAGAGAGCATTGTCAGATTCACAAAGAATTTCTCCACTGAGAGAGTGGTTAAGGAATGGAACAGGCTGGCCAGGTAAGTGGTGCAGTTGCCATCCCTGGAGGTGCTCAAGAAACACGTGATATGGCACTTAGTGCCATGGTCTGATTGGCAAAGTGCTTTTCAGTCAAAGACTTGATAATCTGAGAGGTCTTATCCAACCTAAATAAGTCTGTGATTCTGTGATTCAGGACAGAGGGAGAGAGATGAATTGCACACCTCTGTATATTCAGAAAGCATTTAGATGTATAAGGGTACTACATGAAAACAATGGTTAGTTTTAAGCATTGTAAGGACTAGATAGAGTCTAAGCATGGGGTGAACTTGTCTTTACCAGACTGTACTAGATCAAAGAAAACAAGTCTAAACAATATATTCTGTGATATTGCATGGTAAGGGAGGCTTAGAGAAGAGCATAAGAATATGCAGTCACACGTGTTTTCATCAAGCCAGAGAGAAGTGTCTTTGTAATTCATCATCTCTGTTGTGTTATATCTCAATATTAATTTGTCCAGTTGGGCTTTTCTTTAGAGACATTGAAAATTTAATGTCCACAGCATGCTGTGGAAAGGATTTTCACCATTAGTTGCCCACCTTGCCATACTTGTTTTGAACTTGTCGTCTGCTGTTTCCAGCTGATGCCTACTGGAGCCTGAGAGAGGGTTCACTCTCCTACCATGTAATCTACCATGTTATCCATAAATGCCTGTGCCATTGAGTGAGATACTTAAACCTTTTTTTGTCAAGCTGGGCTCTTATATTTGGGAACAAGCTGTGCCAGAACATTGACAAGATTTGCTGAAAATTAAGTGAAATGTTGCCATAAAATAAAAGAAAAGCTCATCTTCCTTCCAATAGGCCCTTATGCTTGTGGTGTTGGTATGTTTTCATCACACATCTGCATGTCTGTAACAGCTAATTCTTTCTAAGACAGAGAGACTAGAACTGCATGCATTTTTCCACGTGAAACCACAAAATCAGGTTATATATAGCATTATTTTAACAGCAGAAATGCAACTAGTTTTCATATCCCGTCTCATCTCACATTTTTCCAGAGAGTGGACAGTTTTTATTGTTTACAGGTCTGAATCAAAAGAGATTCACAGAGAGAGGTGGTGGTCCATTACCAGTGCTTCATGAAAAGACATTCGTTGCTACAACCCTTAAGCCATTATGTGTTTCCCTTCACTTGAATCTATGTGGTTTTCCACTCTTCTGCACAACTGGGTAGGACACAATTTTGATGGCCAAAGGTAGTCTAGACCATCTGTTACACATTTAGTTCTCTCAGCCTTGGTATGTGAGCAGCTGGCTTTTCCTATTTGTCTCATGTTTTCGATGATTTTTTAAAATTTTGTTAGGTCTGTGTTATGGCCATCAAGAGCTCTCTGCTTACCATGGCTCTTTAATATCACAAACAGAGCAAACAGCTCTACTTACATTAAAATTAACCAGTAACATATTCAAAGAAAGGACTAGGAGTTCAAATATTTTAATTCTGAGGATATGGAAATACTGTAGATATGCTTTAAGGACTGAAAATTTTTACTTAGTTGTTGATTGAGGTAAGATGTTGTTAAAAAATTACTTATAATTAATTTCATTAATAGAGTTTTCACTTTAACCAATGTTCATTTGATATCTAAAAGACTAATTGTAATCTAATGCTGCAAATGTCCAGTGCAATTATCTTCACCATTGTAGGTGGTAATTATCTATAAAATGGTGTTTTGCAACCTTTGATTTATGTGCCTAAGTTTTGTTCTGTAGTTAGCATTTGCAGCTGTCTCTAACTGTAGATTAAATTCTTTCCAGCAGAGGGTGATGGTACATTTATGCTCAGGCAGCTGATTTCAGTAACTTGAGAACAGGGCTGTTTTTGTAGTGAAAAAGAAGGATATGCACATACATGCATTCTGTTAAATGCATTCCTGGATGCTAGCCTGAATGGATCCACTGTAAAACACTGCCTAGGATCATGGGAATTTATTACTAATCCAGATATTAAAAAAGTAGATCTGTGAACACCACAACTAAAGAAACTTTTCATGTGGTGTCCATCCATTCATTGACTGCTTAACTGAGTTATAGTATGATTCTTTGTTGAACTTATATTTACCCACCACTTCCCCTTCAAGGGCAGTCTCCATCAATCATATAAGTGTCACTGGTTTTGACTGTAGGAGACCTACAAAAATATTATTTTTTGAAATGTATATCCACATTTCTCCTTTTTACAAAGATTACAAGGGCTTAACTAATCTTGAGACCTCATTGCCTCTATCGTGTTCAGGTGGGGAGGAAGAGAACTGGAATCATGGAAAGGAAAATATGTAACATAAAGTCTTGTTTACACAGGAAAAAAAAGCTATTGAAAGATAAGTATACCTAAAAATTACGGGTGTTTCATCATCATTAATACCAGCATAAGGTACATTATTTAGTAAGTGCTCTGAGACTTCTGAATAAAAGATCTGTGCAGAAATACTGCAAAGCTTGACTGTATGAGGTTCTGGCATGGATTATAAAAGAAAAATCACAAAAAACCCACTGGTCAATGAAACATAAAAAGCAAAAGAACTATAAATGTAAAAATGCACGTATCTGCTTTTCGTTGTACTAAGGCTATTGGTTTCATTGTCATTTACTGTCACTCATTAGTTCCAGTGATTTCATCATTAAAACCATTTGTGAATGGCCCTCAATATATTGCATATTAGTACTCATGTTGCAAATCTGTAATTGATCTAGAATCTTTTGTGTGTGGTAGTCAGTAGTTCAACAAATATTAGCGGCTTAAATCTTCAATACCTCAATTCTGTATTAACAGAAAAATAGACTTGATGTAAAAAACATTTAGCCAGAAAAAGATTAATGTCAAGCTAATGCTCCAAATAACATATTTCTGTATGTCCTTTCAGAGCTAAAAATTGATAAAAACTTTAATTTGTACTAATTTTTTTTTCACTTGCATTGAATTAAATATTTCTGGTGTTTTTGTTTGATTGTCATGTCTATGTTTTCAAGTAAGTGTACATCTGACAACTAATGTTTGAAGTACAAGTAGAGAACTTTTTTTTGTGCACTGTTTAGATGAAAATCTCTTTCAGTCTTCTTAGGTAAAGAACACCTAGTTCTGAAACAGCAGCTCCTTGAAGAAAAACATGTATTTTGTACTGTGTGAAAGGAAATTGAAATCCAGAATAGAGTGCATTTGGGGAGAAATCTGTGATTGTGATATGTGTTAATTTAGCAGTAGAATGAAATATTCACTGCTTCTGCAGTGTATAAACAACAATAGCAAAAACTGCTAACATTTTTACATACGTACTTACACAAGAAGAGATAAAGAGAGGCAGGGCTAAACCTAACTTCTACAACAGTTGTCTGCTGGTTGATTCTGTCCTTTAGCAAGTTTGCACTTGCAGATAAGTAGCTGGAAGGAATTGCAGTAGCAGATGCTGCTGTTTCTTTACATTCTTTTGGTCTGCTAACAAGCTCAGGGCATATGTTGTAACCTTGATGCTTCTAATGGAATTATTTTGGATAAATTATTATTTCATACTATCAAATCTGTTTAAACACCTCACAATCTTTTAGTAGGGAGCTCTTGGAACTTCATAGTATATTACTATAATGCTTGTCTTCCTTAGTCTTCTGGTTGCAGGGGAAAGAAACCTATTATTTATGGTCCAAGTCATAAAATTGTTAACCTAGTGCTTACATTCATGCTGTGTGCCTACAGGGCCAATACACATACATAGGTATATATGTGCTTATTTGGGTAACATTATTAGATTAACCCTCAATTTTGCAAAATGAAAACTTGTGTTTGCAGAGGCTGAATCTCTTATAAACCTGCTGAAATTCCTACTGAAAATCAGTCAGAATTCCCCTTTGAATCTCATATTCTCTGTTGGGCCATACAGAACCCACGTGCTGATCAAAACAGGCTCAGGGCCGGCACTCCTTCGCAGGCTGGCAAAGTGGTTTTTTCTCTTGAAAGGATTACTTTACCTGAATATTTTGACATGATTTGCGGGTCTGTGACTTTTTACCAAAGAGAATTTTCTTTCGTGTGTTTTAGTCATTGTTGCTTTCACTTGACTAGAAGGCTAGATTTTTATATTTTTAGTACTGAAAAAATAAAAATACAAGGGTATATAGAGGTGAGTTCAGGAAACAGGCACTCAACAGTCAACAAAATCTAAAGAAATTACTTTTCTAGATCCATAGAAGGAAATGTTTGATTTACTTGCCTGCTATCAGGAAATTCATTGCTACAATTCTGGGGTATTTTTTTGCCTAAGTTCATTTAATTGGTCCTGATTTTCTGGGTGTCTGAAAATGTAGCAAAGTCTGTGAGGTGGGAAAATTGGAGACATTCTCAGTTACATAGACCACAAAATGTAAGTTTTGCAGTCATAATGCTGCACATTGTTGAAAAACAACCTAAAGCAAAGACAAAATCCAAAGAAAGCCATCCCTAGCTCTACAGACCTACCTTTTAATAGTGTTTTGGAGATGTTATCAGGCATTTTCTTATTGCTTATCTCTGGTGTAATACATGTTTATGATGCACTTGGACTTTTTAAAGTACTTTAGCTGTGTGTACTAGATGCCCTAAAGCTTTTCAGTGAATCCTTTCATGGGAGACATATTGTTACTTAGCTCAGTACCTGACTATCTATCCCTCTACTTCCTTCTTTGTTTTAGCTGCACACCCTAGTAATTCGTTTCAGGCAACTGTAAGATTGCTTTAAGCTGATGCTGTCAAATGGTGAAAACACTGGGCCATCCTTCCTACCCTAGAAGTACTTTTAGTGTATAATCACAACAATATTGTTTTATTTGGTATTCTGTGTAAAGGGAAAAAATGGGAAGGAATTCTGGGCTGGTATTCTTAGTAATTTTTGTGTATGTGTGCTATGCCAAGAAATACTTTAAAATTTTATTACTTATGCCCTAAAAAGTTTTGTAAAATATGTGGAAAATATTAAAAGCCCATTTAGATTTTAAACGTGAAGACATGAATGAATAAAATAAATGACTGATCTGAAAAATAGCTTCAGCAAGCAGAATACATGGCATTTGGTAAACTTCACAGAAAAAAAATACAGGAAAGTATAATCTGACTTAAATTTGTAGGACTAACAGAGGAGTTATATGGAGAGTACTCCATATGCTTGACTATTTTCAAATGGTGCAGTTCACACCAAAACTATTTTTTTCATTTTATGAGCAACTTCTGAGAGAGTCTTTCCTTTAAATTCAATCCCTTCAGATAAACAAACCTACATATGCATATCAGTATTTATTTTGAAAACTGTAGCTTTTCATGAAGACACCTTTCTGCGTTCTTCAGGTACAATAACTTAGCAGTTTGTAATCCCTTGAGGTTGTAATCACTTGCAGTTGAAGAGATGTGAAGGAATAGAGGTACCTGAACTGGCTTTGACCTGCAGTACATCAGCAGTGTGAGCAGGACTGGAGCTTGGCAGGGCTGCAGAGTTCAGCTGAGAAGTAAAACAAACACCCATGCTGTCAGTTTGCACTGAGCTCCAGCCTGCCATTGCAAACTACACTGGTATTTGAACACTATAATTTAAAGTAAACAAAATATGCCCATAGTGGGCTGCACTGTAACCTATTTGATGCTGAAAGACATCAGAATAAAGGAACTTTTTATTTTGCAGGTGCAGGAGATGAAATGAGTCAGCAGTGGCAGTGCACTTTGAGTTCCCCTTGGAAAGAGAGTTGTCTTACAAGCTGCATTTTTGGGAACAGGCTTTTTCCACCTGTATATTTTTTCTTATTTGACTGAACTGTGAAATTGTATTATTTTGTATGAAAATCTGCAGGGGGAGTAGAAGGAGGGCAGGAAGAAAGAGGGAAGGTGGTGTCAGCCATCCAGGAATCCTATGTGAGAATCTGCTGAGAGTGCTGGTGTGAGAAGTTTTTGTAGATATAGGTTATTAATGCCTCTTTAGTCAAACTATGTAACAGCCCACGTTCTAAATCTTTAATTCTGCTTGCAACATATATTTCACACTGAAATACAACAGACTGGGGAAGGATCATGGGCCCAGCAAACACCCTGAGAAAATGGTGCTTGCCTGCCCGAGCTGATTCTCTTGCTGCCTGAGATGAGTTTTTTCTTTAGAAACCTTTACTGTTTAACTCCAGCAGTCATCACAACTAGGTTACAGTCGTGTGAAAGGAAGGACACTTGGAAAACGAGGAGCTGGAGAGACTCAGAAAATAGAAATAGGGCAGTTCATTAAATTAAATATATCTTGTGAGAGGCTCATTTTAAAGTTTGCGAAGCTAGGGAAAGAAGATTGGAATTGCAATGGGAATGCTCTATTGGGGTCAAGAGCAGTTGCCCTCTCTCAGATGCAGAAGGAGCTGTGGATCCCCCAGTCTGACTGACAGACCTCACTTGCCATAGCTTGAGGAATGTTGTGATGAAGGCTATGGTTGTAGAAAAAGAGAACATGCTAATGACCTCCAAATTATGTTTTAAAATTATATGTAGCCTCTTTAAATATCTTCAGCCTATTTAAAATTTACATAAATTTCTTAATCTCCATTGTTCAAGTAATACTAAGTCAGCATATAAGTGCAAGCTCAGAGTCTTGGATTTCTGTATAAGGCTGCAAGGACAGAGATGTTGTCCATGTCTCAAGTCCTGATAAGCACTCTACTGTTGGGCTGGGTTCATGTGGAAATCATGAAGGTCTTATTCCATTTACCAGGTTCTTCTTGTGTAGAGGCAAGAGCAGTGCCTCAGAACAACACACTTAACTCTTCTTGGAGTTAGTGTGGCCATCAGTTGTTATAAAATGCATTTCTGTTTATCAAGGAACATGGAGCTGAGGGGGGTTTTGTAGGTCATTGAGTTTGTTTTCTACTATTGCAGGCAGCCAGGATACCTTTCAGAAGCCAATCAAACATTGTCTCAGAATTTTAATTGAACTTCCTGATTGCTTTCTCCTAGGAACCCAATTCTGCTTAAGATAAAATATTTTCCTTTTTGGATAATAACCAGAATACTGTTCTTATGCACCACTTGGCATAAGACAAAGCTCTGTTTTCTTTGGTGCTCGTGGTTGATGCACCTCCTTTTTAAAAAATTTTCTTTCTGCTAGATTTTACTCAGCTTGACTGCTACGACTTCTCACTTTCCCTTAAATTTTCTTGTCCTCAGATGCTGATCAATACCTAGTCACATTATTTCTCTCCTCAGTTTATTACCTGCATTAATCTGGAGGTGAATATCTGTCTAGCTTGGTCTGTAATCCTTTCCCTGCAAAAAAATTGCCTCTTTTTTTTTTTTTTCTTAAAATTGGAGGTACTGATAAATCTTGAGCATGCTTTTATATCTTGCATCATTTGATTGATGTGGAATTTAGCTGTATTAAATACAGTATTAGCTGCCAAGAGTAGATAGTGCTCTAATGTACATATATGCATATATGTTATTACTGTATTATTATTTCATAAGGATGGGCTCATTTTATGCCCATACTTCAATAAACTCCAGTAGAGATACAATAGTCACTAATGCTGATTCAGACTCAGGAAATCAAGTCAGATTATTGCTGAAGTCTTCATTTTGAAATATTAAAAAGCATAATAAAAAATAAAAGGCTGTTCTGGCTCTGGGAACTATTTCTTATCAAAAAACCATTGCCTGGCTGTCCAAGAAAATAAAGCAGTGTAAGGTTCCCCTCTGCAGCTATCTTATATCTTGAAACAAGATGTGGTCAAGAAAGTATCTTCCTGGGAATGCTGCCTTCTTTTCCACAGAGGTAGGTAGGATCACTTCCCTGTATCCTGAGTGCAAGAACATGTCTTTGGTTCTACTTCCAAAATGTTGCTTATGAGCCTGTATAAAGCTGAAAGCAGCTGGTGCTATACAAAGAAACTATGTGCGAGACAGAACATTTCACTCAGAATGTTAAGTCTGCGGATATTTGGTATGGTTCTGCTGTTGCAAACCATGTTTATTTGATGCTTTTGGTTGTGTGGGTTTTTTTGCAATACTGCTCTGAAGCATAGCACTGGGACAGGAGCTGTAAGATGACTGAAGCTAGTGCGTTTCTTCTACTGAAAGAATTTACAGCAAATTTCTTTAAACACATCACCTATATTTGAATGGGGCTGTCAACATAAACAAATATGTTAGGAAGCTTTTGATTTTTTAATGAGTTTTTCAAACCAGTCTGAGTTCAGTGGGAGAAGTCTAATTTGGCAAGAGTCCCTGCAGAACCTCTCTACAACCTTCAGGTTTCCCCCAGGATCCTCAAAATCTGTGCAGCCTGCCAAGCAAAGCTGACTCCAAGGGAATACAATAAATTTACAGCACTATATTACTTTCACTTCCCTCTTTGCTTTTTTTTTGTATGACATTTGAAGTGGAAATTTGGCATCTTTTTTCATATATGACTGGTAGATTCAACAATCAGAATATGGCTGTTCCTCCAGCTTAATGTTCAGGTTTTAAATATGTTTGGCTTGAGGCTGGGTACGAGAGTCAAACCCTTATATTTTTATTCGGAAGAAGATGTCGGTTGACTTCAGTAGTTTTTCTCCTGTGATGGATGGAAACTATCACAATCTGAGAGTTTAGTACAGTTATGTAATCCCGATTTATAAGTGCCACATCTATGTTTAATGTACCCCTTGGTTGCGTAAAGGGACTCCATGGCCCCAAAAGGATGAAGTGGCTCTCACCAGGACATTCTGTTGCCTGAGTAGCTGCAACTGAGCAAGTTCCTGTTAATGTCTGTTAATACCAGACATTTACATGATCTCCCAGTCTGAGATTTTTTGTCTGAATTATATAGCAAATTTTGCATACTTCAGTGTAAATATAAATACACACCCTAGCTGTCTACATTCACTGCCCAAAATTTAGCGTGTTTCAAAGGAATTTTCTCCTTTAGCATCTATTTTTTTTTTAATGGTCCTTATGCTTCTTTTAATTTTGACAAATTTCTTTGGGCTCACATTCAAGAACCCTTGAAACTTGTGTACTAGGATTTAGTCATTTACAAAGGGAAGAACAGCAGCAACCTCAGCATGCCAGTGTTGAAAATTATGTTTGGTTTCCTATTACAGGGCTGTGAATCATGTTTAATCTTTCAGATTTTAATGCTCTCTAATAGGAATAGTATGAGGGTAGGGGGGTGGTTTTGAAAAGATGTGTAAATGCAATATTCACATCTATTTATGCTATGTAAGGTCTGTGGTTTGAAGCACCTTGGTAAGAATAATTTGAAATTATGATGAGTCCACGCTTTAATGTTTTATAACAATTTTGATACAAAAAGTGATTAGATTGTCTCAGCCTCTGTGAAATACTCTAAGTGAAGCTACACCAGCTGCATTCTCTTAGGGCTGGTTATTTTCTTTGGGTAAAGGGCATGTCACGCAGTGCTTGGATATGACTTGTCATTCATATATGCCACATGCCCCTCACAAACAATTATGAAGAACTGTATCTTTCTGTGGAACCATAATACACCAGAGCCTAGGGAAAGAAGATATTTCATCTCTTGAAGTTCACAATGAATATGTGAGAGCTGTGAAGAATGCCTTATTGCTCCAGGCAGGTAGCTTAAATGTCAGATGATAGCAAGTTATAGGAAATCAGCCTATTTTCTGTTATATCTCTTCCTGCTCTAGAAGAGCATTTCAGCAAAGAGAAGATAAGATGGAGATTGTTTTAGACAAATCAAATTATTCTAAATTTACTTCAAGACCTGAGCAACACTGTGTTCCATTCTAAACCAATTGTCCTCAAAATGGGAGTTTAAATGCCTGGTGGCTGGTCTCAGTGCCTGCAATATACATAGAACTACCTTGCTCTAATAAGGCATATTCAGTGGTGAGGAATCTATGTGTTGCTGTTTTCTTCCTTTGTCTGCTGGTCCCCATAAGTGGACATCTACCCTCATGTTCTTAAAGTTAACCCTGAGAAAATATCCAGTGTGGACACATTGCTCATTCAAGATTAGCTACTCTTTGCTAACTCTTTGCATTCTTTCACGAATGGCATTTCTATTGATCTGATAGAAATGTAGGATCAGCTTCTCTGCTGCTACAAAAAGGTACTACATTTCCACACACTATTACTCATTTATGGCATTATTCAGTTTAACCACCCTCCATGAACTGACATTCACACCAATCTGCATGAGCTGTAACCGTGCCCCTCTCACATCAGTAGTGCAAGTAGGCACTTCTCCCACATTCCTAAATTTATTGTTGTAGCCTAGTGTCATAATTTGATCCACCAGAGCAACTGAGCCTGTATTTGCTCACTCCTGCCTCAGTAGAATGGGGAAAGAGGTTTGGAAGGGTAAATGTGAGAAAATTTTTCATTTGAAATAAAATCAATTTAATAACCGGAATTAAATGGCATGAAATTAAATCTAAAGTACTAGTAATAATAATAATAACAATAGCAACAATAATACTAATAATAATAGTTTGTAATGAAAAGGAAAATAACAGAGATGGAAATAAAGGCAAATCATGCAAATGAAAACAATTGCTCACCCCCCATCCACTGATGCCAAGCCAATGCCTGAGCAGTGGCACTTCTGCCAACTGCCCCCCAGGTTTATATGCTGAGCATGATTCCATGTAGTATGGAATATCCCTGTGCTCCTTTGGGATCAGCTGTGCAAGAGATTGCATCCACACCAGCTATTGGGAAGAAAATTAACTCTATCCCAGCCAAAACCAGCACAGTCAGCAATCCCCAGGGAATGTTTTTGGTGGTTTTCATCAGAAAGTATTAGGGAGTATTACCTTTGAATCCAGTAGACTTGCCTGCTGTTACCAGCCTTGACAACATGTCTGTTGCCCATCTTACTGTCACAAATTCCTCATATTTCCCTCATTTGACATTCCAATAGAGGCAATATTGTCTCCAATTTCTTCGTAAGTGTGTTCTGAGTGAGGTAATATTGTCTAGAGCTCATTTGTAAAGATGCTTACATCTACTGACTCAAGGTGCTACAAGACGTAATGATCTGGGTAGTTTAATCCTTCAGTGAAATCAGAATGTCCATGAATAGCAGAATCTAGAGAAATTCAAATTTTAAGTAATATAGGGAGATAAATATTTGGATGTGCAAAGGTAAGTGGAGATGAATCATAACTGAGGTTATGTCAGATGATTGTAATTAGGTTTATGTAGTCAGGTAAAGATTTGGCTGCTTTCTGTGATTGAATCATATAAAAAGTTTGACTAGATAAACTTTGGCAGACACGAAGAGCGCTGTGCAGTTGTATTAAGAATTTTAGTACTTGCCTATGAACAAAAGTACTATTTCCATCAACAATGAGGGAAGCAGGCATCAATGCTCGTGAGTTCTCTATTAACTCATGAGATGAGAACATGCCATGACATACTTCTGCTTATTTATTTTAAGATAGAACATTTATGAGTTGGAGTTAGCTCTTTATTAAGATGAAAAGACTGTGATACTATATTAAAATCTATTTACTGGTTCTGTGTCTAAGGTTAATGTTTAATTGAGAAAGGAAATCTATAGCTTAAGGAGAATACTTAATTTACTGGGAGTTACACCATACAAGGGATTTGAATATGTGCTTCCAATCAACTTCAGAAAGAAGCTGTTCTTAGAATGATAGTCGTATGACACTAATATGCCTATTTAGTAATATCTTCAAATGATCTTGACATGAATAAATTCCACGGACATTTTGTCACTCAGTTACAGGCAGTATTTTAAAGGAATTTGATTATTTCTGACAATGAGAGTTGTACCTTAAAAGCAAGTTGTAGCATATAAGCAAACTGCCAAACCTATTTAAAAACAACTTTAGTCAATGATATAATAAAATTTATTTGTTTTATTTTTAAAATCAAAGGCAAGAAAACAGTATTTAAATATTGAGATATGCTGCATTTCAGAATATCTGAAAGCACAGGATCTTCTGATGGTGTCATTATGCTGTGTAAAACATTTAGTTCAGTAACTCATTTAATTAGTCTTCTCATACATCAGTACATTGTTCATTAGGGTTTATATTTATGTCCTGGATAATGTTTGTGGGAATAAGCAGTATATTTTAGTGCATGAAAATTACTAAGTTTGGGGGTGGGGGCCCAGGGGGGTGATGGAAAGTAATCTTTCTGTCGTGTAATCCTGCCTTCTGGTCTGAAACAGAAATTATGTGTTAATGCTATGACAGGACCAAGTTTACTTTGATTTTATCAGGTAATTTCAAAGGAAAGTAGGTTTGACACTAATGGAATAAATACTCCCTGGGTTTGTATCCATGGAGGTTTCAGCTTGTCTTTGACTATAAATATTATTATAGAAGATCAGTAGCTGGCAGTTTTGTTTGGATATTGATATTGTATTATTTTGAATTATGCTCTGTATTAATTTGTGTTTGGTCAGAGCTGATGTTATTCCACTCAGTCAGGAGTCCAGAGGAAGACAGAAGATCTGACTCACAGTTCACAGCCAGAGGAATGGAGAGGTAAACAAAATTACTATTTTTTATTGCGTTTATTCACAGTTTATGATCATTCTCCAGTCTGTGAAAGTAAGGTAGGACACTTAGCTAAAAATAATTTGTCAGTTTTAAAAAGATGCTTTTAATTTTCCTCTCAGAAGTTCAGGATATTACTCCCATGTTGTATGTTCTGTCAGTTATGGGAGGTGTTTTCCAATAGACATCTTGAGTAGCTGGAAATATTTTAATATTAGTTTCTTGCCTTTGATCCAACCAAGACGATAAAAGCAGATAGAAGAGAGATGCAAAGAAAGAAGGAAATAATTTGGCTTCATTTCAGGCTATTAAATATTTGGCTTCACGCCAAATAGTTTAATTTTGGATGGGCTAATATACTTCATCTCCACTAAAGGAAAGGCACATTTAAATAAGAGAAAGGCAAAATTTAGTGTAAGATTACCTCCTTTTTGTTTAGTTTTTCATCAGAACAAAGACTGGAGCGTTGCCAGGGATGTCTTAGGTATTTTGATTCATCAGCTGAGATGGTCTGGCAAGCAATGACCTCTGAGATGTTCAGAGCTGAATGTTTGCCTCCACTGTTTGTGTATCTGCCTCCTACTTTTTGCTGTGAAGAACAGGAAGCTCAGGCAGCGCTGTGTATATCACACTGTTACAGTCTGAAACAGCTCAGTTTGGCTTGGGGGCTCTCATGCAAATTCCTTCATTACATTTGTTGAGGGAGTGCGAGTTTACATCCAAAACTACAACCTTTGAATACAAGTTTAGGGCTTGAATAAATTCAAACTCTTTAGGCACAGCTTGTTCATAACTGTGAAGTTTCACTTTGCTCCCAAACCGTGTAGAACTGTGAGTTGTGTATGACTACAAGGCAGCAATAGGAACCATGAATAATTTGCTCCAGTTTTATGAGTCTTTCAAGATTATAGATGTGAGGCTTTTGTTGGCTATGATGTGCTTTTTATAGTTTCCGGGTCTGTTCCAAGCTGTCCATTTGAAAAGGCATGGCTTGAGATCAGTATAAATTTCTAAAAGACAAAGATCTGTGTCAGTTCTAGCTACCTTTAAGCACACTGTATGATTCCTTCCTACAGGAGGAATGCAGTCAGATCTGTGAAGAAGATCCCATTCAAGGGGACAGATTCTCCTTGGAAGCACTTGTCTCCATGGTCTGGAACCAGGTGCCTTAGTGTCGCTGGATAGCTGGGATGCTGCACACAGTTGCAGGTTATTTTCAATCAGATCTTTAACAGGAAGATTCATTTGTCAATAATTATTAAATGCAGAAAATTGCAGCTGGACCACTGGTGTCTGATGGAGGATCTCCCACTACGGTCAGTGAAGCACTTGTGCATCCTCTGGCATAGGAAGACTCTGGTTTCTTTATCAGAAATTGTAGGTTTTCCTATTGCCTTACAGTATTAGTGACCTCTGAAAGCTAAATAGAAACCAATACTAATTCACACATAGCTAATCTCTTGTAAGATATAAAGAAAGTATCTTCAGCTAAATAGGGGAAACTTTTTGAATTATATTAGTTATTAGGAGAAAAATATATGCAAAAATGATGTTAATGGGAGGCATTTTAAATTTAAATTTAGCTTTTTGGACCTTGCCAAGTATTTTCTTCTCCAATCAATTACATGGATATGAACAATTTTTCTGTTTTCCATTTCAAGATCATATGATCTCATAGGTTTTGACAACTCTACCTCAGGTTAGTAAATGTCTCTTGTTTCCAAAAATATATTCACAACCAGGAGCATAAAAGAAAGAGTTCATTGCAGAGATTAATTCCAGAAGGAGACAACAAAGGTGATGTTACTAAATATTTTTGATTACTGGAAATGTATTTTGAAAACTTTATCAGCTTTAACCATTTGATTTTGGCTTTGTCTACAAACCCAGATGGCCTATTTGGGGCAGCCAAACAGAGCAATTGGTTGTGAATTGTAATTTTGCAAACTTGTTAAATATGGGAATATTTTTTCAGGGCTGGCTGCAGCTGCAGTGAAAAATTGCAAAATTGTTTGACAGTTATTATGTGTTGCAGATGGGAGCCTGAATTCTTGCAGCTTCACAGTTCCCAGTCAGAGAAATATGGAACATTTCCTTAACCTTTCATTTATGACAGTACCAACACCATGTTTTATTTTCATTTAGCAAGTAAATATATGGTTTAGAGTCCACTGCCATTAGGAAAAGAAGTCTGTTACCTTGGCGTGAGAACCTTAGTTCATGTCATTGAGGACCAGCCTCCTCTGAGTTAGGACAACTAACTTAATTTGTTCCATGTAACTCAGGTGAAGGATGTTCATAATCCAGGGATGAAGCACTCTTTGGTGAACCAGTGCAAAGCACAGGCATGGTGACATTATACAGAAGCACTGAGCTGTTGTGGTTTTGAACTCTGTATAAGAACTCCTATAGATTAGGATAGAAAAATATAAGGATTGGCAGATGTGCCATGCTTATGGTTTGCATAGGAATTACAATTTAAAAGAACTAAGAAAAAAATATGCATTTAGCTTATGGTCATTAGGTGGATACTACTTCAGAAATGTTTTTCATTTGTATACTGTCTATTGCTATATTTATTTCTAGCTGTATTTTAGCATACTGCTAAAATCCTGTATAATCTGTATATTATTAGTGGGGTGCTGCTTTTAAGAAAAGGATAAAACCAGTTTTAAATTTTCGGTGCTTCTGAGTACTCTGTTCATTGTGAAGTTGGAACACAAAATGTCCATTCTGCTTTGATCAAGAATGTCATGTTGTCTCTATATATATATTGTCTATTTTGTTGTTGTTTGGATTTTTTTTTCTGTATGTAGTTACCTCCAGGGTAGTAAAGACAGTAGTAGACAGTTGGCAACCATCAAAGAAATAATGAAGCATTTCCTTTAGAGGCTGCAGAGCTGCTCAGAATATCACTTCAAGGCTAAGAATAGCACAGAGAATTTAAATTACAGTGCAGTGTTGAATTTTTGTGCTCTGCCTCTACAGTTTTCTTTCCTTGGTTTAGGAGGATCCTGTGGTTATTTGAATCTATAGGCTGCTGGAAAACAGTTACTGAAGTATGAACTCAAGATAATGTTATTTGGGGACAAGGAAGAATAAAGGCCCCAGGAATCAGAAAGACAATGTTTCTCTCTCATTATTTTGGGTCACTGAAGATTACATTTGAAAAGGATAATCTCAGATAGGTATTTCTAGGCTCACATATGGAGAAGTAGGACAAGAGATTATTTAACAGCTCAACACAAAATTTGTTGGTTAGGGTAGCTGGTGCCAAATACTCAGTGTGCTTGGCAATAAATTGCTTTTTATTTAGCTTGAGCTCTTTGCTAAAAACTAGTATAACTAATGCATACTCAAAAAAAAAAAGAAAAAAAAAAGGAAATGTTCTTTCTTGGATGAAAACTGATTAAAAATAACATCTCTTCCTAGATTCTGGAGTCAGGAAAGCAGGAAACCAGAGGACAGGGCTCTATAAAGGCCTCTGCTTTTTCAGGGTCAAAAAGTTCTCCAGGACTTTGTAAGGCCCTGTTGTTTCAGTAAATGAAAAGTCAGCTAATAAACATGCCAGTTCACTTCAATAACACCCTTATTCCTGTAGGCAAAACAACAGTGTTAAAAAACATACATTTGTGAAGAAATGTATCTTGAGATTTAAGAATTAATATGTCATTGGCTCAATGAGAGGCATTTTAAGAAAAGTAATTTGTCATCCAAAACAGTACTGATGTTGCCTCTGGAAGTGTTTTGTAATAGGCTTGTAGTTAGAGTGATACCTAGGTTTGTGCCAGCACAGCATAAAAGACAATAGCCTCAGATATCTGGCCTTGAATCTCATACAATAATAGATTCATGTGACTTTAATATGTTTTATGTTAAAAGGTCCTGTAGAGTTAACCAAAATACTCTAGAACTCAGTGACTGCATAATAGAAATTATGTGCTCTTTTATATTTTGACATGTATGAAGATAGTTAAAAGATGTAGTGCTGTGCAAACCAGACTAACAAGGAATAAGAAAATATTCAGCAAATTTAACAAATAACATTCTATAGATTCTGTAGGTGTTCTGTTGTATTTACTTAATATGATATATTCAAAATTTTTCCTTGAAAACAGTAAACAGATCTATCCCAAATGTCCTTGAAATCAAAGTGTAAGTTCTCTCAACTTTTGCTATGCAGTCTTCCTGAAATGGTAGAAACTGGTGTGCAGTACAAAGCCAAAAGGTTAGCCAAAAGCCTCAGTAGGCTGTTGGACAGCCCCACTTCCAGCAGCTGGCATATTTTTAACAAAAAAGAATTTCAGTGGGATTTTTTTTTCATTAGTGCTTTTGTCCTGGCAAACAAAGAAGTAAATTGTGTAGTGACTCACCCTGCAGCTTGATAACCTATGAATGAGGTGTGAGGTCATGTTCTGCCATCCTTAAAGTCAATACTTCACCTCATAGGCATTTATTTGCTCTCTAAAGGTGATTATGATCTGCATTATAACACCAACACTGCTGGTTTTAAAACAGCAAATTTAATTATTAATTTATTATATATGTGTAAAAAACTCATTACTCAGTCTGTCCAAAAAGAGAGCACTTCAGGAGCTCAGATATTTCAACTAAAGATGATATGTGCAACTTCCTGCATCTTTAGTTTAAAAAAGCAGCTTTTGAAGCAGTTTTAATAGAGTCACAGTTGTATGAAAGATTCAGAGAAAAGTTTTATAATTTGCAAGTCTTAAATGCCTGGAAAATGTATCTGGAGCTTACAGGCATCTCCATGATGAATACTCAAGCTGAAAGGAGATTTTCGTCTCCCTGTGGCACGCATAGAGCTGTGATTCTCACTGAATATTTGTTGTCCTGCTTTCATTTTGTTTGGAAGGGTGTGGATGGATAGCAAAACAATGTTCCAAAATTAAAAGCTCAGAAGACCTTACACTGACCTCTTAAGTCCACATAATAACAAAGCAACATTGAAGGCCTGACCTCACAAACTCAGAAAGCACAAGTGCCAAATAATCTCGTACAGTATAGGAAAGCCAAAATATTGAACCTTATTTTAGCTCTGCTCTGACAGATGCATTGCAGCCTTAGGCTCAGGAGCTTTATGTGCTTTTCTGCTCATGAGTAACATTCAGCTCAAGCTTGTGGAAAAAAAAAAGAAAAGAATCCTGCATGTCCACAAGTGGAGGTCCCCTTGCTGCAGGGGAGTGCAGACCCTTGTACAGCTGGGGCAGAAGATGCAGATTGCATTGCCCTTTGGGTTTTTGCTTTGCTTGCTTGGAAAAGGATGTCAGGAACTAGATAAATTCGAGTAGTGAAGTGGCAGTCCAGGAAACACCAGTGCTTTGCTGGTGAAGGCTAACAAGAGGTCCATGCCCCTCCTCTGGTGTTTGTTGTTTACAAGTGTGGGTGGAAGTCTTTCACTTCAAGTAACTGGTTCTACGTGAGTTGTGTGGGTGCAAGGTTATATACAGTGAAGTAGAAAATAGAAACTTGTATTAGACCTAGAGGAAAAGATCTATGAGAGTTTAATTCCCGTTCCCTTCAGACAAAGGTCCTTTTTAGCTCAGCCCTGAGTCTGGGTACCATGGTACGATCTACTCTCAGCACAAATGTAACTGCTAGAAAAATTTCTTTCAGATTTAGATATATTTGGTGAATTGCTAAGGCCATGTTCTGAACTATGAAGTCAGTCCTAAGGACTGTGTTTGATTACCTAAATGCACATTTGTCTCTCTCAGATGGATATTAAATGCTCCAGACCAAGTTATCTGCAGAGAACTTCATCCGAGTGCTGTCTCTTCATTTTGAGGATACTTGACTTGCAATGAGTCTTTGTACCAAAGTGTTAACTGCAAAGAGTGTTTGTAGTGACATAAATATGTCTGTTTAGGGCTCTAACGTGGGAAATATTCCTACTCAGAAAAGCTCGTATGCTAGGAAGTTTGTGTTCTGACAATGTGGTGCTTTTATGAGGACAAAAGTGCAATGGGAACACTTGGCTGCTCCTCTGTATGTTATGCAGCATGCATAATGCTTTTATTGTAAAATATTACATTTTTCTTCTTGTAATAAAATGGCTGAAAGGTTAAGTCAGCAGATGCAATAGAAGTGATGAAAATGAACTGTTTAGTCTTCTGTCTTGTCAGTCCATGTATAACTTTCTGCTTTACATTTTGCAGTTGGATTGCTGTTTATTTAGTTAAAGGGTATGTGTAAGTTTGGAGTGGAGGGTGATGTTTTGTTCTTATGAAATTGAGGAAATAATATAAAAGCTCAAAACCATCTAAATAATGAAATGGGGATGCTTAAGTTAAAAAATGCACACATATTTGGAAATCAGATGTCAGAAATTTATCTAGAGTTTCATATTGGCATTAAAAATTGTCACAATGACAAATTACAAATATGTTATGCAGGACTCTAGTATATCTTCTATGTGATGAAATTCAAATGCAATTACTTCAGGATACCTTTGAAATTTGTCAGGAAGTTTGTGGGACAGAGCAAGAAGAAGATTTGCATTCCTTTTGGAGTGAAGATGGATTATAATGCCTGGTGGGATTTTTATCCAGAGACACTTGGAGTCATTAGCCTTGTCAGGATTTTTTTTTAATCTGAGTATCAGGAACTGTGGCTAACAGTGTATACAGTTACTAACAACATTATGATGGCAGAACTAGGTGCTGTCAGTATTATCTCTTATAATACAGATATTTCTTAAGCTGTGGGTACAGAGGGTGGTGTGTGATCGATGAAGGATGAGATGACCTGAGAGGGATGTGGATTTTTTTTCAGTTGAGGCAGGGAGACATCTCCTCCTAGATCTTCCATACTGTCTGTGATTGTTTTCCCTAGGTTTTTGGCACAGCCTTGTCCAGGCAGCAGAACCATTTGCACCATGAAGAACTGAAAGGGCTTGGCATTATCACGGTGTTTGTTGAGGCAAAAGTCACTGCCACTTTGTCTGGGTATAGCACAGAGCCTGTTAAAGGTGGCCCCAGATAAGGTGAACTGATGAGAAGCCGAGAGCTCATCTGTTCCCACACACATCTGAAATTCTGGGAATGTTATATTGGTGTGCTCTACCTTGCTTGAGAGGGCAGCAGCTAGAGGAAATGTTGCAGAATTTGTTAAAATTATGAAAGGATACATGGAGTTTCAATGGTGTACAGCTTTATCTTTTCATGTTCTTGTGAAAGAGTAACTTGCAGTGCTAGGAGACTTCAGGCCTGGGGCATTACATAAAATACTTGACAAAGAATGTTAATACATGTCTTTTCTGCTCTGGTCAGTTGTCCTTAAAGTAACTCCTGCAGACTCCATCTGGCCATCCTTATGTGACTTTGAAAAAGTCAGCGCTATAAACTTCATCTGACTGTTAATTTATTGTGGTGTTTTTTTTTTTTTCTTTTCCAGACAGATGGAATAGTAAGAAAATTCCCTTTGCTGCCAAGAAACAAGAAAAACGATGATATCATATTCAGGTGAATATTCCTCTACTCAATTTATTCTGCATTGCAATGATGTTATGAAGGGAAGGGTAAACACACATATTCTCTGCCAAAGTTTCCCTGCATGTGGAAGAATGAAGAAAGGCAGGGAAACAAAAAGTGCTGGAGGGTTTTTTTTTTTTTTTTCAGAGGGCTGCTTTAGCAGGACTTTCATATGTAAGATGCAAAGCTGGTTGTTCTGTTATTCTTGTTGTATGTGACTGTTCAGATGGACAAATATGTTGTAGGTGGATCTTCCAACAAGAAGGAAGGAATAACCATGTTAAGTGATCAGCATGTAGGTATCTCTTCCTAGTCTTTTTAAGTGGGATGATACTTTCTTTATGGTAGGATAATCTTCCATTTCTTATGATTTTTTGAGGTGACAAAGCTGCTGTCTTCCATAATATATATTTCTGCATATCTGAGAAAGTAGCCATCAGGCTTCCATTCATGAGCTTGAGACCTGAGTGTTAATTGCAGTTAGTTAAAAAAGATTAAATCCATGGACTGGAAAAACCTGCGCAAGACATACAAGGAGTTAAACACACATGAATGTTATTATGAATGTTAGCCACATGTGGACATGCTGGTAGATTTGAGAAGTTTGGATTTTGCACAAAGCCTCAACTCTGCTTGAGGCAAGAATAATTTCCAATTTTTGTGAAAGGATGATCTTTTTAGCATTTCATATTGAGTTAGTTACTTCCAAATTAGATATATCCATATATATTTATTTAGATCAACTCTCAACTCTGTTCTGAGGCTCTTTATGGGACTGCTACAGATGGAAAATCAATGTAACCAGCTTCCTGCCTGTGCCCCTTGTATCCCAACAAAGAATGGAATAGCAATAGCAAAGGAAAGTTGTCAGAAACTACATGTTCAGGAAATCCCGGTAGCTGCCACTACTTCTTGAGAGCCAGTACAGTCAGCTGCAGCTCAGGAGAGCCATCATTTAACACCAAACACTTATCCAGAGAGGGTGTTTCTGAAAAAAAATTTATCTAAATTAAAATATTGGTGACTTATTTTGACTAATGCAAACTAGTTAGGCTTGTTCTTTATGCCCTTGATAGTAATTATAACCCAGTGTTCAATCCACGATTGCATTTTAAAAAAATACCCTCATTGTCTTGTATATGACTTAACACCCTCCTTTATTGTCTTCTTTTAAGGAAGTGGTTTCTCAACAATTTTTCATTCCATCTGAAGAAGAATAATTTCCTAAAGGTACCCACTGACTTAATTTAGATTTTTAGGATCACTCCTCCCACAACTAAACTGGAATTGTGATCTCTGTTTATCAGAAGGTTGGCAAGCAAGAAATACAGGCAAGTATATAAGAATAAAATGTAAAATATGAACACCAAATTACATTCAGTAATACATGAATAGATTTGGAAATGCCAAAACGATCTGATGTGTTTAAGCATTCCTATCCCACTTCATTGAGCATTTTAGAAAAAGTTTCCAAAATCTTCCACTGATGAAAATCCCAGACTTTTCATTAGAATTATATTCCATATTTATATTAGAAAGTTTGTGTAATAGGTCACTTTTTCTTCTTTGAATCTTGTCCTCAGTAAACTTGGAGACTAACACATCTGTACTTTTCTGATGTCTTCTTTAAAACATCACTTATCACTTAGGACTGAAGTAATTTTTTATTATTATTTTTTATATATGTCTTGTTTTCTTGACTCCATCGGAATTTTCTCAATATCTTTTTTTTTAGATATGTGGCCTATGGCTGGACCCTGAAATCATACCTTACCACACTTGGAAGGATTACTTCATCAATCCTGCATATAACATTCCTATTTATACACTTATTTGCTTTTTTCCCCCACGTGAGATGGTGGCAACACTGATTTATGTTTAGCTTTGATTTATTCAGATATTGGTGGGGTTTTTTACTTTCTTTTTTCTTTTTCTTTTTCAGAACTGCTGTCTCTTCATTTACTTTCAATCTTATATTTGCCATGGCAGTTTCTGCCAAAATGTTATATATGCTGTTTGTCCTAAACTAAACTGTAACCTCTTTCTAGCTGTTTCTGCAGTTTGTCTGGGTATTTTACAATTCTCAAAATTGTGTTCTCCAAAGCATTTTCAGCCTTTCATAGAATAATAGAATTTTTAAAGTTGGGAAAAACCTCATTGAGTCCAGCCATTGACCCAGCTCTGTCCCGTTTACCACTGAGTTGTCCCCGAGTGCCACACCCACTTTTATTTTTTAACTCTTCCAGGGATGCTTACTCCACCATGTCCCTGGGCAACCTGTTGCAATGGTTAACCTCTAAAGATATTCTGTGGTTCATCATCTCTGTCTTTGATGAAAATATTTAGCAAGGTCCAAGCCCACAACAGAACACAAACTTTCACAACAAACTATTTGTAGCTATTGAGGACATTTTTTGGTTTACTCATAAAAATATTGGGTCATACAGTTTCAGACTGCTAACTGAATTCACAAGCTCTATTTTCCCACTGGCATAAGTTGCTTACCTGTTCGTTTCTTAAGTACCTAGAAATAATATAAATAAATACTTATTTGGATGATCTTTTCCTGTATTATTCCCTGGGAACTCAGTTACAGATCACTGAGTCTAAATCTCCTAATTTCTTGCTACACCATAGTAATGATAATTTATTTTTTTTTTTGTCTTCGGGTTCATCTAGATTCCATTGTTTAATGCAGTCTTCATCTTCTGGAATTTCCCAGTCTCCCTTATGCAGAAATTCAGAAGAGAACTGAAATTGTTCTGCATGGCCTTGAAATACAGGGATCTACATTTTTGATGCTATCCCTGTTCATTCCAGACTGAAACGTGTTTTGGCTCCAGATAAGATTAAATATACCTAGCCTGTCTCCAGTTGTTGTTTATCCTATAATGTTTTGAAAGCAGTCACTGAAGACCCTACTATTTTCCTAGTTAACCAGTCCTAGTGCTGAAATATAAGTCTGGATGAAAATTTTTCCTAATGTCCTGTGCAGATTTCTGTTTTTTAAAACAAAGGATTTACTCCCTGCCTGGCCTTTGATTGACATGGGGGACAATTGAATTGTTTTACTTTTCTGCATGTTTGAACTTTACTGTAATGCTCTCCCTAGTCTTGCCTAAACTATGGAAACCTGAATCCTTCTTTTTGTGTTCTGTAAATCAAGCCTCTTGACTGTTGCTGGTCTTTCCTGTGTTCTCTTTAGCTTGTCTAATAGATGGTGACCAAAACTGGATGGAGCACTTCAGCTGAAATTATGCATTTTTTGTAAGTGGTACAAAAGGAAAAACAAGTCAATACTATGCACTGTACTCTTTTTTATTACTTTGTAGATTGGCAGTTCTTTGCAGCCAGACTGTATACTTACATAGGCTTTAAAAATGCATTACAAGATGTTTCCTTAGACCTGTTTTATTAATGTGTTAGAAGTTCTCTTCACTGACAAAGTGTAATTCCATGAAAACAGTGTGAGATGTCAAGGAAGGCAAAAACTCTTCATCCAATGTAATCAGTTTGAAAGAATGAAAAAATAAAAAGCATAGCAATAAAAACCAAAACCCCTAATTTTAAGCTCTACAAAGACAGCTTGGTTAAATCAAATTTTTTCTTTCCTGATGTACTCACAAAATGGCTGGCTAGCCCACGGCTTTTCAGAATTTAATTTGCTGCACCTAACATGAAGGGAAATTCCCTCTGTGGCAATTTGACTTCCCAAACAATACAAGCAGAACCTTATTTCCCTGCTAGAATTAAGCACTAGTGCTCTCCAGTTTGCAGTCTGGATTACAAGCCACTCCTCCCCTTGGTATAACAAGTCTCCACATTTTCACAGTGAAGCTTCCCAATGTTGAATAAAAAGGACGAGTGTGTAAGGTGGAGGCAAGCACAAAGCAGTGTTGGCTACTCAGGGAGGAGAGGTTAGCTGCTCATTTCAAGGATCTTCCTACAGCCAACATTAGTGTGCTTCTGTAGACAACCAGTTGCCTGCTTTGCCCATACCTAAAGCTATCCCCTTTTCAAGTGAAGTTACTGGGAATTCTGCTCAGTGCTTCCCCTTGTGCCTTATGCCAAAGCTTAGATATTTGTGTGATGCTCCAAACCTATCCTTCCTGGTCTGTCCCATGATTCTGAAGTATAATTTGTAGGACTCTATCTACAGCTTAAAAAAAAAGTAAATTTTTGTTTGAATGTTAATAACAGTTGGAAGTCTCCTAAATCAAGATTTTGATTCTTTCCTCTTTCTCACTCTTTATGTGAAGACGAGTGATTTGGTAATCCATGATAAGGTATCTGTCACATAAGCTGCCAAAAGCAGGACTGTGTCTGATTTAGCACACTGACACAGGGGCAATGCCAGAGTTCAGACAATATCCTCAGCAGGCCTGGCCAGCTGTGTCATATGTGAAGTGCAAGGTCCCCCAAGCAGGAGAACTTAATTTCTATCCTCAGCAGTACAAATAAATAATAAACAAGAGACACAGGCTTGTCGGGGAAATTTAGTCCCTTTAACACCTGAGCCTCACTAAGCACAAATGTGAGCACCCTGCTCAATCATTGAGCACCCTGTTTCACAGATGTGTTGTGAGTTTGTAGCAAGGGACTGGAGGAGATCATGGTGCTACAGCCTAGGTACCCATCCCACCCATGTTTTAGCAAGAGGCCTCCAGAAAATTGAAGCTACAAATAGGTTTGTTTATGGAGAGGTTGTACAGAAAGTGGAAACCTGTAGCAGAGGCAGCCTGGTCATGTTGAAGGAGGTCTGCTGTCAGTGGTCCCTACTTAGCAAGGACGTGTGAGCACGAGGGACTGTAGTCACTTCACTTCCTTAGCTATTTTCCCTGGCACTGTGGCTTTTCTCTGCTATGTCCACCACTACTTCCACTGGTGCAAGTGAGAGGCTTTGGTTTTTGTGCCCTATGTCAGATTTGTTTTGCCTCTGCAAAATTCTGATGACTGAAATCTGAAATAACAGCTGGGGCCAGACTCAGTGTCAGACTCTTATAATGTTTTGAGTATAGAAGAAGAACTTGGAATCCTCCTTCAAAAATTCTGCTCTTTGTCTGCTCTTTGTGCTCAGAAAAATGCCTGCTTTTTGCTAGAGATAACTGGCAGACCTCTTTTAATATTTAGTACAGGTACTCAGTATGAAGTTGTTGGTTCAGGTGACACACAAATGGTCAAATAGTCCTGATAACTATAATTTCCCTGACTAGATGAATTACATGATTTTATTAATAAGTATATTTTCCTTCTATGATTGGTTGTTATTGCTATGCATATGTGAAGTATAGGTAAACTAATAAATAATTTTAATTTTTTTTTACACTGAGAATGCACTAGAACAGACTGGTAGTCTACTCAGCTTAGTATCATTGCTCTTGGTCAGTAGCAGATGGTTAGGGAAAACTGAGAAATTCTACAAGTTGTAAATTATTCTTCCTCTCATGATTTTCTCAGGCACTAGCAGTCAGTATTTTAAGAAAATTCCTGAAGGTTCCATCTGTTGTGTTATATTTATGTACTCATTAACTCCTGAAGTCAATTAACATACTTTTAAAATCTAGAACTTATTTGCACTGTTATGATCAGTGACATCTCATGGCAATGAATATAATAGTAGAAAAAGTAATAATAATAATAATAATGATAACAACCCCTTGAAAATGATTCTAAAATCTCCTTTTGTTTTAAACCCACAACCCCAAAATCTCATAGTGGAAAACTGTTTTTCACAGTTAATTTTCAGTGACATTAGCGGTATGACAGCTAGACCATAACTCAGTCATCTCTTTTCCTATGAAGAGCTTCTGCCTACTTACCTCACATAGAAGTTACTCATATGTTGTCCTGTACACATTACTCACTACCCACTCAAAACCTTGGTTTTCTCCTAAAAAAAAAATCAGTTTTTGCCTCAGGGAAAGTCATGAATATGATCTAACTAGAGATAAAACGTCATGAAACTGGGAAATTGCCATTTTAAGAAGCTCACTGGGTTGAAAGCCTGCTAGACTTTTTGCCTGGCTCTTGGGATACTTGTTGTTCCACGGTAAAAACAATGAATAAGTGTATTGGCCAATGACAAAGGAGAAAATGCATGCACCCTCATCAGCCAGCATCAGAATCCTTCAGACGTAAGCTTAACCTAGGTCTGAGTTTTGAAGATTTCATTTCCTTGGGTGACCGGTCCTTAAGTGAAACAATGAGATAATGTTTTTCCGCTCACCATGCAAATCTGGCTGACCAAGGGCAATATGGAACAATGAGGGTAGGAAGGAAGCAGGCAACCTGCCACTGTCATGCTGATGAGTCTGAAATCTCCTGATTCTAATTAGTTTCTTAGACTCATTAGCTTTAGCAAATTCTGAAGAGTGAGTATATACTACTTTTTAAAACAACCATTAGAAGCATTATAACATAGGAGGTTAATGACCTAACATTCGATTGAGCTAAAATTACTTTTTTTTTGAAAGGAGATGATGGCCATATTTCCTGACTGACCTTTAGAGCCATGACCAGAATATTTGTCTGGCTGGGAGCCTCATCACCTTCTCCAGTGAAGAAGAGAGCCAAGGAGATGGAGAGCTCCAGGAATAGCAGGATATGATAACAGTTCTACCACTGCATTGCATGTAAGTGAGTCATATAACAGTATCACTCTGAGCATTTTTGCTGCTTTGCTTTATGCCATAACTGAGATTTTGGCTACCTAACCACTACTTCTTGGCTACAATTTTACTGGGACACCTGGCCCAAGCGGGGCAGCTTGACTGGGTCTGTATCTACCTGCTTGTAGATAAGCTCAGGCAGCCAGCTGAGTGCACCTACATCACAAACTGACTGAACTGCAAACAGAATAATCTGAGTAGCCTTTATGGAGCAATACAGTGGTCAGGGCACTAGCGCAGGCTAGGTTCAACACCAGTGTTCAAACCCATGATTTGGAAAAAACTCATGTTTGAAATGGCAGATACATACGTGGTCATCTCTCCCTATGTGAGGGCACAGCTAATAGAAGAATAATAAGTAATCTGTTACATATCAGATGGTTTGTTCTTAGATTTCTTAACTCCTAGATAAATATCATATCCTTACATATCTATAAAATATTTTATAATTGTGCTCATGCAAATATTGCTGGAAGGGTAGAGGAGATAGATGCATCTTTCATGCAGTGGGAAAGAGGACTTTCTAAGGGATAGGACACTATTCAGACAAGTACTTAACGTAAAATCTACATCTGGAGCTCAGCTGCTGGAAACTGCAGGTCATAATAATGGCTTTCTTCTGATGTCATCAGAAGAAAGCCATTATTATGACCTGCAGTTATATACTATGTTATATACTTCAGTTATATATTATGACCTGCAGGTAATACCATCATTCTTTCTTCTAGCATCTTGAAATTGTTCTCATTTTAGTCAAGACTGTTTCCACTTCTACTGGAGTCTAAAGTTCAGTTAGCTATTGAATTTCATTACCATATTTTGCAAATTGCTGCTGTTGATTATTTAAGTTATAAATTGTTCAGGATATATAACTACTTACTATTATGAAAAGGTCCATTTCTGACATCTAATTCCAGTTTATCAGCCAAACCAGTGAACTGATGGCCCTGGTCAGCACAATAGGATGATAAAACCCAGCTTTGAAGTATATAATCCTCTTACTAGTTATGTAAGACAGGCTAGCAGGAAATTTCCCAAATGAGGTCTTAGACTGTGTTGTTTTCCAGTTATTTCAAACCATCCTAGATTCTCAGCAATGCCATTTCAAATGTACCTTTGGGTGCAAGGGAATCATCGTAATTTTTGGCATATTTTATTACTCAGAAATCATCTCATCCTTTCTGTTCCCTCTGATTTTTCAGTTGATTATATATATTTTCTATTTCCTGCCAGTTCTATCTGCAATCATTCTTTAATAATTCTATTCAACACTGAGGCCTTAAAAAGTTAGTTTTTTCTTTTCCCATGAACATTGTTTTCAGTGGGAAGAGGGGCTGAGAAAGCATTAGGAATATACTCACCAGCACCTTTGTTCCTTCCTTAGTTTTTTGTATGTACTTCAAAGACAGAAACTCTATGGCAGTGTACTGAGTGTGCTCCTAGTTTACATAAAATTGTTGGATTTAGCTGTTAGAGAGCTCTGTTCTCTCATTTAGTGTTCTAAATATGTGACATATTTTAATTCACAGAAGGGTCATGCTGATTTAGCTGATAATGGTTTCTATTAATTCCACATGCTGTACCAATTAAAATCTGGGCATGCAAATTAAAATGTTTATTCTGGATGAATGGGAGATAGGGGAGGTTATAAACCCCAAATGCTTCTTTGAAGCATGGTTCTATTTGAACAGAAAGAGCGTCTAAGTATTATACTCTGGGAGTCTGTGTGTATTGTGTCTCAATCAATCCTTATCAAATGCTCCCAGGTTACAATAAACAAGGTTTTTATTTCCTTAGCTGCCAGCTTTGACAAGCCGATGCAGTCTGTCAGAGTCAGACTGGGATCTTTCCATCACACATTACATGACCACTAAGAAAGATCCTGTGAGTCGAAATCTGTCCTCAGTTGCACTCCAGCAATCCTGTTACCTCTGTAGCATGTCCTCAGTGACACCAGAGCAAATCCCTCCCATTCAAGGGAGCTCTTCAGTGGAAGATGCAGGAAGGGTGTTAGAGGTAGCAAAGAGATTCCAGGAGGCAACTGGTAGATTTTCCCTTTGCGAAGTTTGTTCTTTATCAGTTATTTTAAAACATGCATTTGTATTGAAAATGTAAGCCCTTTCTACTGGACATCGGAGCTGAAAAATTTTCATAGAATCACAGAATATGCTGAGTTGGAAGGGAGCCACAAGGGAGCCACATTGAGTCCAGCACCTGGCCCTGCACAGAACAAAGCCAAGAACTCCACCATGTGTCTTCCTGTGTCCAAACACTTGAGCTCTGTCAGGCTTGATGCTGTGACCACTTCCCTGGGGAGCCTGTTTCAGTGCTCAGCCACCCTCTGGGTGAAAAATCTTTTCCTGATACCCAGCCTAAACCTCCCTGACGCAGCTTCATGCCATTCCTTCTTCAATACCCTAGACCTAATGAATGTTTAGTGAACAATTTTATAGAAGATAAGATGAACCAGAAGAGCCAGAACACAAGTTCATCCCTTGGTTTCTCTCTCTGAGCAATGTTCTTTGTATTTCTATTGTTTTATTAAATTAAAAATTACTTTTAGAAAAAAAAAATAATTGTATTCTAACATCAGATTTACAATAACAGATGTTCTACTTTCTTTATGGAATACATTATATATATTCCCCAATTAGTTTCTTGATATAAACAAAGAACTTTTACAGTAACAGCTTTTGTCCTGTAGTTTTGACAAGTGCTGATTAGTTAGCACATTGGACATATTCATTTACTCCATTTATGTTATGGAATCATAGAATGGTTTGGGTTTGAAGGAACCTTAAAATCACCAACCCACCTGCCATAGGCAAGGACACCTTTCACTGGACGAGGTTACTGAGACCTCCAGCCAAACTGACCTTGAACACTTCCAGGGATGCAGCATGGGCATTCCACAATGCTGCTCTGGGCAACCAGTTCCAGTGCCTGACCACTCTCACAGTAAAAGATTTCTACCTAACATCACCTCCTTTCTTTCAGTTTGAAACCATTTCCCCTTGTCTTGTCACTACAGGCCCTTGGAAATAGTTTCCCTTCATATTCCTTGGAAGTTCCCTTCAGGTACTGGAAGGACACCATCAGGGCACCCTGAAGCCTTCTCTTCTCATGACTGAACAAACCCAGTCCTCTCAGCCTTTCCTTATAGGAGAGATTCTCCATCCCTCTGATCATCTTGGTAGCCTCTGGACTGGCTCCAACAGGTCCATGTCTTTCCTATGCTGGGAGCGAGCTCTGGATGCAATGCTCCAGATGGGTCTCAGCAGAGCAGAGCAGAGGGGCAGAATCCCCTCCCTCCCCTGCTGCCCACGGGGCTCTGGATGCAGCCCAGGACACGTTTGGCTCTCTGGGCTGGGAGTGCCGTGGCCAGGGCATGTGCAGCCTCTCAGCCAGCAGCACCCCCAGGTCCTTCTGGGCAGGGCTGCTCTGGGGCTGTTCGTGCCCAGCCCATGCTGATAACAAGCCCATTACTGTGACCTGGGTGCAACACTTTACGTTCAGCTTTGTTGAACCTCTTGAGATTCCCATGGACGTGCTTCTCCAGCTTGTCCAGGTCCCTCTGGATGTCATCTCATCCTTCAGGCATGTCAGCTGCACCACTCAGCTTGGTGTCATCTTCAAATTTGCTGAGAGTGCGCTCAATCTCAATCTCTATGTCATGAATGAAGTTATTAAAAACACTTGTCCCAGTACAGACCTCTGAGGGACACCACTTGTCACTAATGTCCATCAGGAATCTGGTTGGTCTGATTGACCACTACCCTCTAGATGTGACCCTTCAACCATTTTCTTATTCATCTAATAGTTCACCCATGAAATCCAGCTCTCTCTGTAATACATTGTGAAAAAGCTAGACTTGTATGTTTAACTTAAAAACAGGCCTTGGTGGTGATTCATATAATTTACTTTTAAAAGGGGATGTTGTTTCTATAAAATGTGGTAGTTTGAAAGAGTTGCTGCTGTAGGAGAAAAAGAAATTTTTCTTGAAGTAAATTCACTGTTCTTTTAAATTACAGAAATTAAAAGGAAGATTGCATTAAAGAAAATCTAATTAGAGATTCTGTGGTGTCATCAAACACCAGCAAATCCAGCAGACACAAAGAGCCTTCTGGTGTGCATATGCCTAGGATATCATATAAACACATCACTTGCACTCAGCTGGTGACATTTTTAAGTCATGTCTTCAGTTGTTTGTATGTCAAAAATTACCTAGTTTTGATCACTATATGGTAAGTGTTACATGTCTGAAGCCATACATTGTTGCATTCTTAATATACTGACAGTATTGTCACCTGATAATAATTTTAATTATTTTTGTATTACTGTGTCTAATGCTTTTTGGCCACTCTTTGATGACTTCCTAAAAATCCTCATCTCAACATCCTGTGTTTATAACTATTTTTGAACTTTGCACTTATTACAGCTGTACAGAATAAAGCCTTTCAGCACTTGGAGTCTGATAGTTTGGCAAAATTTAGAAAAAAAAAATGGCTTTTTAAAACAGGAAAGGAGTGGCCTTTTAAAGAAAATTCTTTCTCATTTAAAGAACAAATAGACATTAATTGGTCAGGAATAAACTTGGAAATCCAGAGGTTTGTATTTGCTAGAGTCTGGAATTTCTTCTAGTGAATTGTCAGGCTGAACTCAAACTCTTTCTGAATGGAAGGATGATAAGCAGTTGCCTGAAAACAGAAGATCTGAGTGAGCCCAAAGTCTTTTCATTTGAAGATCCTTACAGACCTGCTGGCACCTATGTATTCAAACTGAAAAATCTTGCTGCTAAATGTCAACATTCAACCAAGTTAAAACATGCTGTCTACACTTGTGTACAGAGGGTTTTTATTCATCCTCTAATATACATTCAGAAATTAAAGGTGACTTCCTGTTTCTTGATATCCTTCCAGTGTTTCACTTCAATAATCTTGTGATGAGCTTGGATTCTGAAAGTTTGTGTGAAAACAGAGAAAACAACAGGTAGGTTTAGTTGTTCATAGGTTTTAGTTTTGGGGTTTTTTTTCTTTTATCTGGCTGTGTCCTACTTTCACTGTTTAATGTCTGTCTAGATGGAGACAAAGTTAAATGGTTTTCAGTTCAGTAATATGCTTACCTAAGAGCATTCAAGCCTAAAATTTATGAATAAGATAATAAGGCATACTTAGAATTTCCTTGTATTTTAGATCTAGAAAAGTGGTACATATCTGTTTCTCTGCTGTAGAATTAGTCTGGAGCCATGTGACTGAAAATAACCGAAGCTATTTTCTTAAAGTTTGCTTGGAACAGGTTCATTTAAAGCAAATAAGCTGTCTTATATCTTGCCTTTTGGCTGGAGTATTTGTCCACTGCTTCTGCTATCTTGCACTTTCAAATAGCTTAATCTGCACGAAAAAAAATATGGCCTTAGCCAGCGGAAGGTAATTTAGAAAACAAAAGAACATCCAACCTCCACCTGAAAGAAATCAAAAGAAACCACCCCTTTTTCTGTCTTTGTATTTGTCCATAGCTGGCCGTCTACATGCCACTTAGAAGTATTCAAGATACTTGCTTGCCTCCCCTGAATATCTGTAATTCAGAAGTATAAACAAAGTCAGTACTTCTGAAAATCATAAAGATTCATAAAGATACTGTTGGTGACAGTTCCTCCTCCTGACGGAAACTGTGTGAAAGAGAGGAAGAATTTTATATTACAAAATTCAGCGCTGTTCAACGTTTTCCTGGAAAGATGTTTTTAAAAGATTTCTCCTTTCCTTTATGTCGACTATGAATAAAGCTAAAAGTCTGTTAGTGCTGTTAAAAAAACAGCTTTCTAAAACTTGGGGCAAGGGTACTGATCATTTTATGTAATGACATTCCTGCCAGTTCCAGAATTTAGATACTAAAGAGGGAAGTTACAAAAAAGCATAAGAAAATCTAAATTCTCTTTTTTCAGCCCTGTTTAGAAACTTAGCAGGATAACTCTGATTAAACACTTGGAAGAAGAAAAATGGGCATGTCTAGGTGCAAAGTAGCTGTATGTTTGCCATGAATCACTTCAAAGGCCTTTTAAGTTGGGGACTCATTTTTCCTCACATGCATATACACAGCTGCTGAAAGCTAGATGCTCAGAGGCCTTACCATAGCTGACTGAGATGGGAAACAGCAAAAAAAGCTATCCACAAACCTCAAAAGGACACATGCATTTTGGAAGAACAATTGAAATACATTTTTTGTGCTTGCAATTACTGTGACAGTCTGTGTAATTGTGAAAGAGTAGTGTCGCGATAAGTATTTTCCAAAGTAAGCAAAGCATTCATGCACCATGCACTTTTTTTTTTGGTGTTGTTTTTTTTCTCCCCTATTTCAGGATTAAGTGCTTGACACTACACTTAGATGTAGGGAAGGCTTACAGTTTGATTTATAAATTCGAATTGGCAGTCATCCTGCTTGATGCAATTGAGAGGAGCCAGTGCGCCCACCCACAGACCTCTATGATTTCGTCTCCAGCCTGTGATGTGAGTGCAGCAGACTGCACTGGCCTTCAGGAATGGCTGGGGAACCCAAGGCTGACCTGGCTCACCTGGCACTTGCAGCTCATGCCTTTATCTGTCCACTCTCTGTATCAAATACCTGACTTGCCTTTCCCAGTAGCTAATTCAAGCAAGGATTAGAAAAGAATGTTGCTGTCTAGACTCCACATGACTCCCAGTGCTACCACCTCTTCTAAGGTGAGCTTACCAGAAGTGGGTGGGAGCAGTGGTAAATCTGGTAACATATAAAAATGTATCTTGGATTTAAGCTTTATTCTTAATTACAAGGAAAAAAAGGTAACTATCTAAGCAGAATGAAGTTTTTCAGCTTTGTTTGGAAGTTGTTTCTTAGGGTGTCCCAGCAGACAGCCCCGTGGCGTGAAGTGCATCCTGGCAGTCTGCTGCAGCACACCAGGCCATCCTGCCTCCTCTCCTCTCTTCAATACAACAACTTTGCTCAAAATATGAAAAGTAAAATGCCTTTTTTTTCACTCTATGGTTTTCTCCAATTTAATTTTCTATTATCTATCAGCAGTGATTTATGATTACTTTTCAGGTTACTCTGAATCCAGACAAAATTGAAATGGCTTTTATTTTAGGAGGTTCAGCTGATAAATAGCTACTCCCCTTATTCCCAATGCATTCTTACTGAACTCCTAGTATATTTTCTAGACTCTTTCCTGCTTTTTTCCTTTCCACAATTGGAACAAGCGCCTTCATCCTACACGATAAAAGAACTTCCTGTAATAGCCACTTTCCTATGAAGCTGCAATGACGTGAAACACAATGCCTCAAACTAAAAGTGGTAAAGAACAAAACACTCAATAGGATTAGACTCTCAAATCAGAGTTAATAAAGTCTAAGGAAGGAAGAAAAAAATACCAGGGAGCACCTGGTATAGGTATAGAAGGGAACATGACTTAGAGGCTGCTGTAGAAAATGGAATTTAACATCAGGTACAATATTCCAGGAAGTGTCACAATCAGTCAAGTAGCTGATGTAAAATTTAAAAAACCCCTTTAAATAACTAAAAAATCTCCACTGTTTTCTTTTTCCTGTTATTGTTGTATCTGTTAGCACTTTTCTGTTGAGAAGGATGATTTAAAAAATCCAAACTACTGATTGTTACTTCTTATTATTTTAATGTGCTCAGAATTTTATTAAGCAGTTTTGAAATTATATCTTTGAGAAAATATCTCTGCCCTGATTGCCTCCTTCAGATACATTTATCACAGTAAATATGACAACAGCATGGAATTGCTTTACATCTCCTTTCACCTCTCCAGGTTCTTAGCCTTGTAAAGGTCCCAGCCATCTCCACTTAACTTGAAGTTTTATTTGTCTGACTAACTCCCTGCATTCTTACATTTCTGCAACACATTAATACTCTGTCCCTTCCTCTCCATGTGGTCCCTTCCCTTGCAGAGGATAGCGTCAGCAAGGTCAGTTTTACTACAAAGAAGTTGCTGTGCTCTTACGAGCAAACTAATATCAGCACCTGGAGCTGCAGTTCCGAGAGATGACTCCCCTACGCTGCAATTACTGTTCTTAACGGGGTGCTTGGCATTATATTATTGCATACCGACCCAAAAGGTGTTTTAATGTCTAGATTTTGTCAGCTATCCAGATTCAATCTATTGCAAATGTTACTGACTCCCATGGTACAGTAAAGTGTATGTAAATAACAACACTCTTGAGCCCTCATTACATTAAAATAATTTACTAATGCTGTGTAGGTTGTGTAGGAGGACAAGAGGAGGAAAGAAAAGTGGGAATTAAATTGTGTGGCACTAGAAAGATTTTAAATTACAGTTTCAGATTCAGGTCTTGCAATGCATGGATACCAAGCTAACTGAATGTATTAGTCAAGAGCAGAATTTGCAGGTATGTACTCCTGCTTTTTTTAAAACTAACTCTTGTCTGGATCCTTCTTACATGATTTAGGGGGCAGGATTTCTGGCTGCAACTATAGAGTCTCAGTGTTTTAGAAGAGATTGCTTGTGCCTGTGACAACCTCCTGTTGCTGTCATTTTTATCTGAGAAATTTTACCCTCTGCCAAACCTGATACCCTTTAATGACCTATCACAGACTAACATAAGCATTGAAATTGGGCTTGTTGGTTTAGGTTGTTCTGGGTTTTTTGTGTTGTATAAGTGCATATGCATTATCCTTCAATGAGTCAAGTTATTTAAATTTCAGATCAGATTGGGGATATAGCGAGTGTGATGGTTCTATATTCCTCTACCATCTGTCACTGAGAAGCTTCTTAAAGTTGCAGCCTCGGTTAGAAGAACAGCTTGGTCCTATAATCTCTTTGCTGCTGTTTCTAAACAAAGACTAGACAGGTTTCTCATTTACTGAGAACAGTTGTTTTGAGTGAAACCTAGTGGAGACACTAAGGCTATGAGGAATATTCAGAGAGTTGTGGTGATGCTACAAATATGTGTACCTCAGTGGTTCAGATCACCAGCTCACCTCACAAAGCACTAATTTAATGGAAATCCCTAGTGCTGAGGCAAAGTAGGTGAGTGGTCTAAGTTGCACTCCCACAGGGAAGTGAGGCATCTGCTGTTGCTGTTTTTATTCCTTTTCGTATCTCTCAGTCAGATTAGACACCACTTGCTGAAGCAGTGGAGTTGCTAAATAATTTTGGGAGAGGAACAGGACTGACCAATACGGACACTCTGCAGAGATGCTCTGAGTACTTCAGCCCTAGAGCCTCTTTTTGGAATTTGGATGACAGCCTGGAATTTGGATGACAGTCAGGATTATTTTCTGAGTGTTTTTTCTTGTCATGTTTTTGTTCTGAATATATGATACTTTAATCAAGGCTGTTGGGTGTTGATTCAGGCTGCCCTTAGTCTCAGAAGACAGTCTTTTTGCAGGCACTGAGTTAAGTCTTGGTCATGTGGATTTTAGTGAACTGCAGCCATTAGTTAGGAGAAAGAGCAGGGACAAGCTGGAGGCCTGCAGCCAAGGTGGAACATCCTTAGGGAGCCCCTGATGGCACCAGAGGCAGGAGTGCGGGTGCTGACAGCAAGCAAAGATGCTTGATGTAAGGAAAGGAACTGGCCTTCAATTAGTCCTGTGTTACCACAGGAGTACAGAAAGTACAGAAAGACTTCTTTTTTTTCCCCCTGAAAGCACCTATAATACTTCAAGTCTTCTGCATGTTATCTGTTTGAGTAGTGCTGGTATTGCTCAGCAAGGGGCCCAAGGGCATAGCTGATAAGGGCTCAGGAGACAGTCCCATGTGTCCTGCCAAGAACATTAATGTTTTCTGCTATCCCATTTTCTGTCATGTAGTTAGTAAGGTCTCCAGGAAATCTCTTGCATAAGGCACCTGGGTGTTTATTAAGGCTTTTGTGAAAAACAAACCAAAACCAAACAGACTTTGTCAGTGGTTTATGTCTAAAGGATTGTATAGGTGTAATTGAACCTTTATATAGCTTTGTCCTGCCGAATTAAGAATGGCAAACCAGATATATAATTTACAAATTTGTATTTTATAATTTATAAATTTATAATTTATAAACATATACATTATGATAAGGATTAGACAAAAATATTTTAATCTGAATTATTTGCAACAGAGTACAGGAGCTATAACTACTATTATACTGCAATATGAACAATATTGAAGCAATTATATTTAAAAAAATGTATTAAAGCTAGAAAAAACAATTATTAAGTAGAGATTGATATCACCCAACCATACTGATGACTTTGGGCAAATCTCTTTTGCTCAGCCTCAAGGAGTAACCTTGAGGGACAGTGAGATGTCAGGACAAATGACACACATCAACTCTAACTGTAGGCTACTATGTATGTGAAGAAGTCACGAGCAAAAATTGAATTAAACATGATATTTGGTAACAAGGAGGTCTTGGAGTACTGACATGACCTGATATGAAAAAGCAGAACCCTGAACGAAGTCATAATCTTCCTCTTACAAACAAATTCATGATACGGACAAAATAGATTCCACTTTCTCTTCTCCAGCCTTACTCATGTCTCAATAAAGTTTGAATAATTTTTGCCTTTGCATTTCTACTTGGCTTCAATCTGCTGTTGAAATTCTGTCATCATATGAAGGTTGTTAACTATTTGCTGTGAAACTTGTCCTGAATTGTTAAAACATTTTCATGTTTGTAAGCCTTTGGCTTCTTTCATTCTTCAGATGATTTTCTTCTCTTCAAAATTAATTTGCTCAGTAATATTGACTTCCCAACGAAATGATGTTTTCTGCAGAACAAGTAGTTCATCAATGCTGTAATTGAATATATGTCACTAATCACAATTGTGATTTCACTGCTGGTATTGAAAATTAATAACATTTTAAATTACTTTTTCACTTTGCTGTTCAATTTCAAAATATAATCTCTAGCATATCAATATTTTCTGTTAGTAAACTTGTATTTCTGGAAATTATGAGATGAAAAATAGGTGCTAGATTGCAGTCTTGCACAGTGAACATGACTTAAATCATGTACATCAGAATTTTTTGTGTCAGACTGAATATATACATTGACAAAATTAAGTCACGGAGAAAAAGGAGATTATTGGAATACTCTAAATGCAAGACTGTTTTTTTTCAAAGGTACTACTTACCATTGAGATAAATAAATTAAACTCCATTATAGCTACCATAATGCAGTTTTACCTAAAATTCTGTTAGTTCTTAGTACTACTTAGTGTAGAAAGTACTGAATACAATTATATATAGTTATTTGTAAAATCTATGTAGTGCTCCAACATGACAAACAACCCTTGCTGGGCTTTGAAACAGAACCTTGAACAGCCTGGCTTAATAGAGAAGAAAGGGTGTTATTGCTGTGTGAAGTGAAAGAAGGATGGCGTAAATTTCTGAGATGATTACAGAATTGTAAAGGAAATTTCAAAAGTATGAAACACTATATGAAGGCGACTCTAGGAACAGATTAAAACATAAGAGGGGGGAAGTGAAATATGTGTGATTATTGAAAATCTGCCTGCTGCGCATTTGGGGTGAATATTATCTGCCATTTGCCTTGGGCAATGCAAAATTGCAGATTTTAAATGCCTCATAAAAGTGCCATTGCCCCCAGTCCTACCTGCTGTGGCAGACACCTGCACTCTGGGAATCTGCCTTCCTAACAAAAAAGGCAGCCAACAGTGATATAAAGAGTTACCTCACCTACCCTGCTGCAGTGCAAATGCATTCAGGTCAATGTTACACAGGGGTTGTTTTTATAGTTTAAAGAACTTTAAAGAAGCAGTATGGATGCTCACACAAATGACTGCTGCAGTGTGCTCAAGCCATCCAGATCTGCTCTATGTTCCTTGCCAAAGCAGAGACCTGGCAGTCTCCACTGCTCTCAGAGCAGCAGGACAGCTCTCTAAGGCACAAAGTAGTGCCTTCCTCTCTGCCTGCAGTGCTGACATTGCTCTGAGGCAGCAAGATTTCTGCACCTAGAAATAATCTAGCTGCATCTCAAGAATGATGATGATGATGATGTCATGTATATGACCCAAATGTTTCCCAAACCTGTTTCTGAATCTTCCAGCAGCTGTAGAGAAAGGGGTGCTACGTGCTACCCCTTTTTAAAAGACAAGGAGATGGAGGTTTTGGAAAAATGAATTAATTCAGTCCTAATGGGAGAAATTATGTAGCTGCTGCACTTTCTTGTTTGTTCATCCAGATCTACCTTCAACAACTGTCTCGTGTAGTGCTTCCATTTCAGTTTAATTCTCTTAACTTTGTTGAACTGACACAGCTGTAGGAAAAAGCTGTGGCCTCTGTGCCTCCTGAGTGCCATTAGCATAACTTCTTATTGAGGTCATGTCCATCACAAGGTAAGCATTGGGGCTGCATTACTGCCCTCAAGGGATATTTTGAGGGCAATGCTCAACAAGGGCAAAGCCCAGCTTGACTTTCTTAGGCATAGAGAAAAACAACCCCAGTTTATTTTACTCACAGATTTAATAAAAATTTGAAGATTTACGCAGATGATGACAATGGTAAACTAATACCTGTTTTTCAGAGCAGGTTCATGATAACCAGGTAAATGCTTTCATGATAACCAGGTACATGTCTATTTCTCCCCTGAGATTTAAGAAAGAGAGTGACGGACAAAAAGGCAAAGAGTTACAGGAGAATTGACACAGAAACAATTTGTCTGAAGTTAGACAGTGAGTGGGTCAAAACCCAGGTGAAACTCACTTTTTTTCCTAACAAAAAATGTCCTTGTGATACATGGTTCAGTGGCTCTGCCCATCATATGATACTCACCTTGCTGTATGGAGCTAATAATCCTAAACTCCTACTAAAGATATTAGGGAGAAGTAAGTATATTCAGAGCACAGTCCTAAAGCAGATGTCTAAATCAGATAACTCATGCCCTAAAAGTTCCTGTGCATGCCCTAATGACTGAAAATCAGACTGGTATTTTGGACTTTTCTGAAATTTTTTCTTGCATTTGGAAAATGAACTCTCTCCCCCTCCCTCCTCCTCTTCTCTCTTGTCTCTTCTCCTTTCCCTGTCCTTAAGTAAAGTAGTCATACACGTAGAGTTGCTAGGAAGTGTCCTCTTTTGGAAATTTTATGTGGGCAATTTTTTTGCTAGTTATCCAGTATTTCTTACTGTAGATTTCAGACTGATGACAGCTTTAAATGATCAAGACAAATGCACTACATATGTGGAAAAACTAATATCCATCATGCATGAATCTCCATGAGTGTGCAAATTCAACAGAAATATGGTAGCCCTCATCTCATTCAAGTGCTAAAAACGGAAGTGGAAAAGAGGTAATGAGTGCATGGATAAGAAAGTGAAGATAAAAGGGAGCAATAGACTAGGCTGGTGGAAAGCAGGATATTTTCATACCTGAAAGTACTGACCTCATCATCATGTTCAGATAAGTTTTGAGTTACAAGTTTTATATGTAAGCTAAATCAGTTTTTTGTTGCTGAGCTCTTTAAACAGAGGTGCAAGTTACCTCTATGTTCACACTGTCTGTCATCACTGTGGCGCTGGGTAAGATTAATACCCTAACCTAGCCTGACACTTGGGCACAGACCCTGCTGCTTCCCAGCAGCATCCTCTGCCAGCCTGGCAGCAAAGCCTTGTCCAGTACTCTGTGAGCCCTGAGGCTCCCTCTCCATCATGTTGTCCAATTTTGCACTTATTTTGCCCTATTTTCCTTTCTTTTCCCTACCATTGTATAATCCTTCTCCTTCTCCTCTTTCTTACCATCTCTAGGTAAGTTTTAATCTGAGTGCTGGTAACTATTTCTTTATTTTGCGACACAGCAGGTTTTTAAGTATTTTAAAAAGTAGTTGAGTGTTGCCTGTATCTTGAAAAAGGTAAGGTGACTTCCCATACCTGTGAGGGGAATGATGAGAATTAGCACTTACTTTAGGGGCATTTCTATTTCCTTCTGTCCCACTGTTTGCTGACTCCCTTTAGCCATCTGCCCTTTCAGTATGCAGTTGAGGAGCACTGGCTATTGCATATCTTTTGTGACTATACTGCCATTTCACAACATGTCTCTGGCTGCAGTGATAACGCTGATTTTGAGGAAGAATGCTCATATTTGTCCAAGTCCTCTTCTCCTTTTCACTCCAGTTTCCTTCCCTTCTGATTGCCTTTCCCTTAGCTGTGTTGTTACGGGTGTTTGCGGGGCTCTACACCAAAAGTTATCAGTGAACTGAAATGCTTGAAAAAAGTAAATCTCATTTGTGTCATCAAGTAGAGAGTACAATAAACAATGGTGCAAGGGAAAAGCAGCAGACAGGAAAGTAAAATTGGCCTGCCCACCAAAGGAGGGCTTTACAATGAGTACATTCTGTATTACCCAAGATGTGCTTGGGCCAGGATGACCGATTCACTGTAAATATTTCTGTAATGAAATTGTATGGAAATACAATTCGCAGCTCAGCTTTGCCAGTAATCAGCTTGCCTTCCTCTGAGCATGAGTGAAGACTCCTCTCATGAAATTTGTGCAGTGGCTGGGGGAAGGTTAAACCTGTGCATCCCTTCTATGCACCAGCTGCTCGTGGAGATGGAGAAATTTTAATGCCTTAGCTATTCACAAATTCTTTCTGAGCTTCTTCTCAGACAAAAACTGTTCATACTGTCCTCAAGAAATGATGTCAGCTTAGTCAGGCTATGGTTTTCAAAGACATCTAAGTTTTTTGGGCACCCAGTTTATTTGAAATTAGAAGTATACATTCGAGTTTAAATGGTTTTGAAAAGTCCCAGCTGGAGTCTGCTTACTGGTAGAGAGGGGGCAGATCGATAAAGCAACCTTGGCCATGACACTGAAACATGACTCAGTACTATAACACAGCACATAGTCTCTATTGCATTTAACAGTATTTATTCATTACTTTTCCTAAAATTTTCTTCTTTCTTCCTTCCTTCCACTTGTATACCAGAGACAGATTTCTTTCAGATCTAGTTTAGAGAGCATTTCTTTCAAAGATACATGCAGAGTTGCTAGGAAGTGTCCTTTTTCGGAGGAGTTGTTTGTACAAAGCTGATCAAAAACTGCAAAACTGAATAAAAAAATATAAAGTTCTCTATTTAATACGGAAAACACTAATAGCAAACTTTCACAATAACAAACCAAACTGCAAGTGAGACATACAGCCTTTTAAGAATAATTTCTTTAATGCATGGGTTACTTTTCAGCACTGCAGACTGTCTTATTCTGAACCACAGTGGCTGAGAAGCAGCAGTCTTTGTTGTGAGTGAAAAGGTGATATTATACTTCTTTTAGGAGGGTGATTTGTTTGAGTGTCTGGTGGGTCTGCAGTGCACAATGCTGTGTGGCACAGAGACATCTGGGCTTGTTCCACATGCAATACTCCTGCTGTCAGAAGTGGAGTAGCTGGGAGTTCACACAGGTGCATTTGTTCTAGTTTTCACTGTTCAGTCATCTGCAATGCAGGCTTGCTTTATGAATCGTAGAACAAAATGTTCTACCTCCCTGCTTCCAGCCTATATTATCAGATAAAACCTTTACAAATACTCTGTGAACTTGTTCATGCCATTTGTTAACAAATTTCTGCCTCTTTACTCTAGTGAACAACTTAATGTTGCAAAACCAAACCCTAGAAGATGAGTTTTCCAAAAAATAAAGCAATTCCATACTGTATGTTAGGTACATGTGGCATTATACTCTGCACGGCAATGAAAGCTATTGAGAATGCAACTGGCATAATCTAGGTCTTCTCAACCTCTAGTTCAATTTCTGGGGTTTATTTTGAAACTACCTAATAATTTTTTAAGCATCCAAGTAATTACTTCACAAAGATATTAAACAGCATATCATTCTTTAACCTAAAATTTTCCTATGGACTTCACGTTTTTGTTAGACTCAGTTGCATAGGAGGCTGTAACTTTCATATGGGTGCGTTTGATTGAATTAGTTCTTTTGTTATATGCACTTGTGTCTGCTCTGAATGGCAGACCAGAATGGCAGCTGATCCAAAAGAGTATTTGCCTATTGCATCCAAAGGAAGTACTTGAATTTTCATCCTCTGATGATTGGGAGCTCTAGTTATATTGTTAGTGCCTATATAGAAATCCAGAACTCAAATCCAAATGATGAGTGAAAACCTGAGTATTGGAAGAAATCACAGTTTATACTCTGCAGTCTGAGTGTCTTCACTTCATCATGTGGTTGGTGACTTCATGCTTCCTGCAATCTACCACAGGCTGGAAAGAAAAGCCATTTTATGGCACCTATAAATCCAACAGTCATCTTTTTAAGATTTTTTTTCTTAATTTATTTCTGCTTTTTCTGGTTTCCTGAGGCCTCCTGAAAATCTTTTGGATGTAACCAGAGTGTTTTTTGCATTTTCCATGGTGCACAACAAGAACAAAGGACTGAATAATTTGTATACGAATTTTAAAGTACATAGGGAGACTTTTAAAAAGTACTCATATCCTCTCTTCTTGTTAGCAGAAGAAAAATTGCAAGACTTTCTTAGGTACTTAGTTAATCATGTTATTCTTAAAATGTATCTCTCTTTGAACCCTGCTACGATAAGTGTTTGTGCACACAGCGCCGCAGTATCCACCAGAACCCCTCCTACAGCAGTGCTTAACTGTAACCTGGAGGTGCTGAACGGTGTCCGAACACCGTGTGTCAGATCCCTGGTCATTCCCAGTGAGACTTTGCATAAAATGGATCAAGCAAGGATCAGGGATGGGCTGGATTTACTCCACCCACTCTGCACAGCAAATTGAAAAGTCGGGGGCAGACTCTCCCTACTCTGCTCTACGTGGGTGCTCTGGGGTGCAGCCTTGGGCTGTGTTCAGCTTTTCTCCAAGATCCTTCAACTTAAGACTAAAGAGAAGATATTTCTCAATTCTTAAATTGATTTTCTCTTTGCTGCAACAGTAGCCTAGTTTGTGCTGCTCAGGGTACATGAGAATGTTGGTTGAGGCTATATCTGATTGGGATAGAGACTAGTAAATTTTTGAGCTATCATGTGGGTGAATTTTTGTGAAATTACTGTGTTAGAAATCCTTTGATAGAACCATTTAGAGAATATGATGTTATACACTTGCACATCCATATTTCTTTCCTCCATTAGCCAAAGTGTTAACAATTCTCTCTCAATAAAGAAAAAAAACACACTTGAAAAGGGTATGGAACAAACTCATATGGACTTTTAAAAATGGTCTCTGCAATAAATGACTGGCTTTGCAGTTATTCAAGTCTGAGCAAATTAGGACTTTTTAATCATGGGGTTTCTTTTGAGTTTGCATCTTCTCATCTTGAACTAATGCTACCTACATCTTGCTGTCAGTGTCAGTATGTCAGCAATTAATGGTAGTTTCTTGATAATTTCTAAACCATTTCTTGATAGTTAGCCACAAAAATTACAGTTCTGCATTCCCTCTATTTAAACTTCTTCAGCTCTACAGATCAGTAAGCTCAACAATGTTGAAATGCTGTTCAGCAAGGCTGCAGAGCTAAGGCGGATTTGCAAGCCCTGTGGCAATATTGAGCAACTTGGATGTTTTCCTGTAGTCAGTAAGCAAATTACTCTTCCTTTCAAGTCTGCTGCATTTGATGTTTCCAATGTTTACATTTCCAATATTTTCATTAATATTAGTATATGCTTCTAATTTACATGAAGATTGTGAAGGTGTAAATTTTCTGCATTTACACGTTATGAATGAGTTTTGGCTGCCAAGCTCTTGGTTATATTAGTTGCAATTGAGGCTTAGGGGTTTGTAGACCCTGCAGCCAGCCAGTGGCAGTGGGCATCGTATTTTAACACTTGCATGTGTGCAGAGCCAAATTTTTCTCACTCTTCTTTGTATAGATGCAAATACATAAGACAGCAGAGTACATATTTATTGCTTTTTAGATCCATTGTTTGTCCTAATAATCTAGACATGACTTATTTTAAAAGTAAGCACTCAGGCAAGGTGTCCTGAAAGCAGTACAAGGATTTTCTCACTTGAACAAAGTGCTATTATTTTCTGTGTTTCTATGCATGCAGATGATGTTTTCCCAATATGCTTCTCAGAAGAAGGATCTTTGAGATTATCCAGTGATGCCAGCCTTGTTGTCACTGCACACATGGTATTCTCCAGGGCCTGCTCCAGCTACCACTGGTGTGTGAAGCTCCAGCTGGCACAGCAGAGGCTTCCCTAAATGCTTACAGGTGCTGTGCAAAGCCATCCTCACTGGGGCCTGTAACAGCTGAGCTCTTCACAGCTGGTACAGCCTTCCTGTGACCAGAGCTGAATTTCTCTGGGTTTCATTGTTGATGGTGGTGGTGGGTTTGCTGTGTGGTTTTATCTCATTTGGAGCCCATATGTGTATGTGGGGTTTTTTTTTCCTAGATAGGGCCTCAAAGAAGAAAAAGGCAGCTAATTTGAGAGGGAGCCCAGTGAGTGAAGGTTCGATCACATGCCAGGAGAGGAACCAAAGCAATTATTTTCTAAGCAAATATCCTACAGCATGTCAGCATAGCATATTACACTATTTATCTGGATTATGAAAAGTTACATTTCATCCAAATGTTGCATTTTTCTCAGGAGACAAAAATAACTGCACCAATGGCTATGTAGAACCTTCTAAGTTCTGGTTTGCTATGAGAATAAACTTAATATTTTTTAGCAAAATTGTTTTCCTGCTTACTTTTCTTAGTCTGTAAACAAGCTCTCATTTTTGACTGGCTGAATGATTAGGTGACAGTGGAAATTTTATGTCCATGAATGAAAAATAATTCATTAAAAGAAAATTTCTTAGTAACACCTTAAAAAACAACAGAAACTGAATGGATATTAATATTCACGGATACTTTTTAAAATTACAGATGTTTTGCAGAAGCATGACCTCATTACCTAATAAGACTTAACTGCCCTGCAACACCTAAAAATGTTATAAATGACCAGGAAAAAAACCCTGAAATTCTAATTTTACTGGTCTATGATTCCATGATATGTCTGAGCCTTCAAGAAAGTATGCAATTCTGATCTTACCAACTTAGAAAAAATGTCACGGAAGAGGGAAAGATTTAGAGAGGAACAATATGGACGAACAAGTTACAGAGGGATAGTCATACGTGGCAAGCACACAAGGACATTTTTTAAATTATGAGAAGTGCTGGTCTATAGACTCATAAGTGACCATGAAAAGATGGTTTGGGAAAAACTGGAAGTTGATTATTGGACTATGGATGGCTTTGATTTGAGCTAATACAATTGTTCTTTTGGAAGAACAAAGGGCCTCAGTCATGATAGTTTAAAAGACATAAATTTTCTGGTTTAATACACTGTTTCAAACTGTTTGGAAATTTGAGTAAAATTTGATTTTTGATAAGACTTTTCAAATTGCTGCAAAATTCTTCACAAACGGCAAATTGTCTTCCAAAGCACCAAGAGAAAAAGTTGCTTTCATTTTCTTTACCTTCTTTGTGGGTAGCATTGACCTCAGTAAAAGTTTGCCATAAATTTTGGTAGTGCCTGGATTTCTCCCCTTAGTCCTTTCAGATTCTGGTATGAAGAGCTTCAGCTATGAAGCTGTCATTGAACGTTGATATTGAACACTTCTTTTTCCACATATTTCTGAGTGGTAATTAATCAGCATGATCTGATGCTTCCAATTCTGTCTCTAATATGCTAAGTCCCAAGAAAGAGGGGAAAGGGTAAAGAGCTGGAGGCTAGGGAGAAACTTCCACTTACTTTCTATAATGAATGAAAAAGTGGATGAGTGTTGTCTGATCGCAAACGTTAGCAGTCAAAGGGTATTCTGTCTGTCTAAGAAGAGAAGGGTAGGAAATTTTAAATCCCAGTTAAAGGTTGCAATCACATCTACAGAGGCAGTCTCACAGAAGGGGAAGTTGAGTTAAAACCTTACTGCTCTATCCGTGTGCAAGAGTAATAGCTTGCTAGAGTGATGCCAATTATGAAGTGGGTTCTATTTCAAAATCATTCTTCAGAGGGCATTTTGGATTATGATAGTACTTCACAGAAATAATCCAATCAACTCTGTATATTTCAACATTTAGAGACTTTTTGAAGCTTTTTCTACAAGTAAATTAGAGCTACTGACTTTCATGCCTATTGCTAAATCAGCCTGGAAGGACAGGAGTGAGTGATCAGGATTCATTACTGTACTTATCCTAGTATTCCAATGATTGCAATTGATTGCAACCAGAGTGGGACATCACAAGATAACTGGTTTAATAGTGAGTAAACAGTTTTTGTGAAGTGTCAGCTGACCATCAGGATCACCTCAGATATCAACATGGTTTCTCATCCCTCTTCTCTGTGACACCTTCCCTATGCGGTGCAGAGTTCTCTTCTTGCCTCCTTTCTGTTCTTTTTTCTATTGTTGTTTAATAAATCAAATTCCCCCAAGACATCCTTTCCCCATTACACAAATGTGCAGTTTCTCAGGGATAAATTAGCCACAGGATAAAGACTCCTGTCCAGAGCACAAATAATAAATTAATAAAAATTAGTTAATTAAACTTTAGATGAGAGTAAGTAACACTTTTCCATGTGCTTGACCTCCTTTACCTGACAGGTTTGTGTTTTTATCCTTCCTTGGGGTAGCTCTGCCTTGGTGTAGTCAGCAAGGCAGATAGTTCAGGGAATTTGAAGACCTTCTTTCATGATGTTTTATATTGGCATGAAACATTTGCATTTAATTTCATATGCATTTAATTTTCTACCCCATAAAAAAGAGACAATGAGAAGAATTAAGTATAGTTTACACGTTTTTATTGAACTTTTTAAAAAGTATTTGTTCTGTGTACATCACTGAATAAAATAAATCCATGGAACACACAAAAAAAGGTAATATTTGGTCAGCACAAGAAATAATCTTTCTACAACCCAATTCCACTCAGGTAATTTACATAAAAATATAAGAGCACTATTTCTGAATTAAGGCAAGGCAAATAATCTTCCCTTTGAGAGAAGTCACAAGATACCTCAATTTTCATCTATTGCTTAATATATTAAATCTTTCTAAAAACTAATAAAGTTTCACAAAAATGTCTCAGTTCTAGAATGTGACAATCCTCACTGTATATATTTTCATACAAACAGAGAGGAGAAAGTCCAACAATGAAACACCAATATTAAAGTACCACCACCCATAAGAGTAATAAAGTGTGTGAGCAGTGGGAGAAGCCTGTGCACAGGCACTTCTGCCTCTGGGCATAGCAGAGGCCATATCACTGCCAAGTGCCTTTCCAGACTTGTTCGTTCTGGTTCTGTGGGTGCAGGGTGAAAATGCAGCTGTTGGATCCTGCACCTCCACAGCCGTGGTGTGCAGCCTTTCTTTGGTGAATTCCTAGATATTTTCCAGTGGAGACATAGGCCACTCTTCCATGTGTTTGACCTCCTTCACCTTACAGACTTGTGTTTTCATCCTTCCTTGGGGTAATTCTGCCTCAGTGTAGTCAGCAAGACAGACTGGATGCTCCAGCTTTGGCTGCATAGGGCTAATTTCTTGTGCACGGGACAAATACTTGCTTCTATACCTTAGTGAAGTTCCTGTGCCACACACTTGCCAAAGCCAGTGTACTGTAAGGGTGGAGATACTCCCTACAAATGCTGGTGAGCAACTGATTCAAATTATCCGTGGCCCCAGAATTTCTCAGTTTGGATATTGGCAACAAGGCAAAGTTTATCTCTAGGAAGTAGATCTTCCTCTGTATGCAGCAGAATTAAAAATAAAAAATCCCTTTTCATTGTGTAGATTTCATATGAAGCAGACATACTACTTTTTTCTGAGCTTTTAGTAAAACCTTGCTATATTAAGTTAAAGGTTGAATGAAGACATCAACAGTAAATATTTTTTCAAGCACTCATTTTCAAATAAAGCTCATAGAAATTTATCTCTATTTATTATAATAAAAAGGGAAAAAATGCAGAGTGAAATAGCAAGGATTGTTTTATTAAGTTCTGTGGGGAAATATTGACTAGTGTTTGCATAAAGCTTCCTCTTTCTAACACTGACTCTAACAGATAGGTGGATAAGCAGAGAAACAGTTCTCTGAAATGTGTGTGTTAGAAGCGTCTGCCATCTCAAAGACTTTCTGTCTATACTTTGCTAGCCATAAATTTTAAAAATAAGCTTTTATCTCTATCTCTAACTCTCCCATAGACTGCTAAGCAGACAACATGTTGTCAAAGATTCAAAACCTATAGATAGTCTTCTGTTTCCCTGGCATGCCAGAGAAGAAAGTAAATCTCTGAATACTGAGCTGACACTTCCATCAAATACTTGTTTGTGGTAATGTTCAGATAAAAAAATCTCTTCTAATAAGTCATCAGCTTTCATCTCCAGGCTACTATGGAGCTCATTATAAACAAATTCTTTTGAAGTGCATTGCTGAGAAATAAATTCTACTGCATTTTTAAAATTTGAACTCCCAGTTACCTTGCTGATAGTTACATCATCTAGTCTGGTACTTGAAAAAAAAAATCCATGTCTCAGGTCAGTGATATTCTCCTCTGTAACAAAACTGACTGGGCTTGCTTTTGTTGTTTTATAAACCATTAAGATTGTCAGGAGGTTCCATGGGTTATTTATTTGGGGAAAGGAAGAGCAGAAATTTTGGGAAATTCAGTGAGCTGTTTTTGCAATTATTCTTCAGTGTGCTTTTTGTGCAGTTACAGATGAGAAAGTAGAAAAAAGACTGTAGAAAATAAAAGACAGCTTGATTTACCAAGATTTGACCAATATATGTGAGATGTAAACATGAAAAAACATTTTATTTTTGTAGCCAATTTTTATGACTCTTGTTATAGAGTTTATGGTTCTTGTTTGATTTCTTATTACCTGAATGAGACTTAAAGAATAATAGGAAAAAAAATCAAAGATCTTTTTTATTCTCCTTCATCTGACTTTCTTCATTCTCCATTTCTGATATCATGTATTTTGATAAGTTACAATGGGCTGTAATTCACTGGCACATTTAAAACAGGTTAGATAGTTATTTGTTGTAGAATTAATGAAATTGCATATGAAATATCCACATTGTCAGTGAATATGTCACCCTCAACTAAAGTGTTTATTGTTCAGACTCTTGTTCTTCAATTTAAACTGTAACACACAAGCTTTTGGTATAAAAAAATTTTTAAAAATATAAGATTTCTGAGTTTTAAGAATACAAAAAAAATACAAAGCTTGGATGGCAAGAAAGCTATTACAGCATGACAAACAGAAATGCATGGATGGCCAAAAAATGAATGAGAGGAACATCAGCATGACAAAAACCCTCTGCATGCCTTGCACTATGCCCTATTTTATGCTAGTAAGAAAGGATCCAAACCAAGTGCAACCATTGTTGCACTATTGTGCAGAAAAGTGAGACAGTGCTTAATGGGCCAATGACTAAACTTTATAATAATATTCAACTTTATAATATGCATTTTATAATTGTAATAATAATAAAATATGTTTTTAATATGCTCTTTTATATGATTTTTATTCTTTATGTCTTCTAAATTTATACATGCATTCTAGACATGAAGGAAATATTAATACATAAGTATTAAGTCCAGGCCTCTGAACTTGAGTTTTGTAGGTGCTTTATTCCATACTGAAAATATACAGGTGCAGAGAAACGCCTGGTAGACATCTGTGGATGCACCTGTCCTCTTATAAATTTACTTAGCTCATCCACTCATTAGTGCTGTCCAAGGCTCAGCCTCCTTTAATGAAAACACTTAATTTCTAATTACAGGTACAACTGTTATTTTTCTGGTCTTTCAATTCACTGTAAGCTAATGTATTTATAATTAATTGCTGTGTAAAGTCCTGAATAACAAACTCTTTTTGTATCAGCTGTGGGGCTGGCCCACAAATAACTAATAATAACTATGTGCTTAGAACAAGATTACTATTTAGATAGAAAAATCAGATTCCCAGAAGTAAAGAAATTCTCCTTTCACTATTGTCCATCTAAACATTCATCTGTTTGTTTCTGCTGTTGTGCAAAAGCAAGTGGATGAAGTTCAACTGGCACAGCAAAGCAAATTTTCACTATTTTAAGTGCAGAGTCTCAGCTATTTTGAGTGGCCATTTTGAGTCACCTTGCCTCACTAAAATCTTTCACGGAGAGCAAGCAACAGAAGGGAATCACTGTTTTTACCTCCCTTCAAACCATCCTGCAAAATTTGAGTGAAATTGCATAGCATAAATTTAAATAACATGTTACTGCCTGACTATTTTCTACTGCTGATTTTTAAAGGATGGCAAACCCACTGGCCTTCAGTACAATTCTCAAAGTAAATTTTCCTACTGCAGTGGAAAGTACCCTCTGCAGTGGAAATTATCAAGTGTTTTAAATGTTATAAAGACTCCCTTTAAAAAAGGGATGATTAATACTTATGACTGAATTGAGAAAATGGTATCCAGATTTACAGGTTTCATTTGAAATCCCATAAATTGAGGGATGGCAGTATCAGCCTTTGAACCTGATAATATTTTTAACTTCTAGGAAGTATTAGGATATTATTTATATATTTGTGGTCTTCTCCCTAGCAATATGTTGTAATAGGATTAAATGTCTAACTTGAATCAAAAGCTTTTTTTCTTATTCATGGTGCCTTTTCTCCGCCTGTCAGCCGTCATATCCACCATGTAAAATCTAGGATATGCTACTGTCCTTTGTTTGCAAATATGCATGGACCTTGCTGTGGACCAGGAATCCATAGTGCCAAGGGGTGTATGAACACACAGCACCAAAAAGGGGCTGCTCTGTAGAGACTTTCTGCTTTTACTGTGTGTTGTGTTTGTCTCTGCAATAACTTGAGTGCCTTCCAGTCGTGCACTGAGCACTGCAACTACCATCTGGCATGTGTTTGTTTGCTCACTGTCTCCCCAGGGGAAGAAGTGTGTGCAGTGGAGTGTTATGTTTCTGAATTTTCATACATAGATACTGACACGTGCTTACACTGGAAATGACAAGGTCAGACTACATGCCTTGCACTGGGAATGAAAAATGGTGATATTTTGAATGTTCCTTAGTTAGTTCTCGTATATCTCTCGAACGAGATCTCCCTGTTGCATAAGAAGAGGCATTTTTAATTTAATGCAGCATTTTCCCTTCTCGCGTAGCCTCTAGTCACCCTCTGCCTTCAGCAGGGAGTTGCCAAGGGGCTTCCATCCCTTTCTCCAGATGGTGCCGGGAGCTGAAGGCAAGAAAAGGGAAGAGGAAAAGTTAAATTTAAAAGTGTTCATGCTCACAGAAATGAAATCTGTTCTTCCTGAGACGAGAAAAAGTCATGACACAACAAATTCCCCACTCATTCACATCCTGTGCAATTCCACTGAATACAAGATGCTGTTCCATGTGTAAATACATGCACCGGTGGATCATTATTGATGCACTGGTTCCTCCAAAACCTAGAATCAAGCATCATTTTTACATGTAGAGTATTTGCTGAAACTAAACAAAATATTCTTCATGATGATTCAAACAGGCTCAAAATGGATAGAATAATAATTGAAAAATGAGTTGCTCAAAGGATGAAGGTTTTTTAATGTCCCAGATTCTTACATGTAAAGATAGTCTGTCACACTGTTGCATTAGCCTAGCTGAAATGCCAGTGATGAGTATTTCTGATAAGACAGGGATTTGTTTTTCTTCAGTTATTTCATAACACAGAATGGTGTCACGTGGATTATGGGTACTTATGCTTGAAAAGAAAAAGAAACCTCCTGCGTACAGATTTTTTCCCAAAGGAAATTTTCAAAAGATTTCTGAGGAAGTCAACGTAAGTTCACTTGTAATTATTCAGTAGCCCCTAGATGTGCTGCAATCAAGAGATCTCTTCCTTCTGTGTATTTAAATAGATGGAATCACTATCAGTTCCCTAATTCTTTTCCTCCATAGTTATTTTTTACTCTTCCTCAGCCTTTCTGTGGAAGCTGCCTACTTGGCTGCGCTCTTCCAAAATTCTCCTATTGCAACATTTTTTTTTCCCTGTAGATTTTTTTTAATGAATGAAGCAGCATAAATTGATGATTAACTCCTTAGTAACAGTTTGGGAGTGAAGAGATTATGATTAAAAACTATGATACAAGGGACAGAGCAGGTCACTGAGGAACAATACTTTGAAATTCAGGCCTGAATTCTACTAGTAATTTCCTACGGGGTTTTAAACATGTTGCTGAACTCCTTTGTGGCTGAATTCACTCATCTGTTCATAAAACATATAACTTTATCCAGCAGAGATGCTACAACATTTAATTTTTAAATTAACTTGCACACTTTTGGTTCTATAAATGATGGTTTCCTCTTAAATCTTTGCTGGGCTTTTAAAGCGGAAATTAATTTGGAATAGTTTTTGCATTGCTTTTGCGGCTCATGGTATAAGCTAGTAGCAACCCTTGCCAAAAGTCATTAAAAATGCCTTCAGTTTACTGTGTAATTTAAACTTTTGATGTTCAAAATCTCACATAAAAGCTCTTGAACTTTTCATCTGTGCTTGTATTTAATGGTGGTATAAACTAGAAAGAATATTAATAACTTTCCTATGTCACAGAATATGCCTTTTCTGTAAACTTTTATATGAATTGCACAAGATCATAGTTGATTCCAATTTAATCCCATAAAATTATCTTTGTGTTTTTTATTATTCATGTGAGTGTCTTTCTAAGTGCATGACTTCTTACTTATGCTATGGAAATAAAATTATTTTTAATAATGCATGACAGAATGTATTTCACAGTACTATTTATGAGTAGTGTTATTTCTAATTTAGGTGGTTATGACAGATCAGTTGAACAAAATTCTGAATTTTTTCTGTTTTATTTTAATTGATTGCTGTAGATTTTTTTTTTCTGGCAAATATAGTTTCGTCACGTGTGTATTTTGCTCCTGTCATGATGTTTTTTGCAGGACTAATGGATTCTGCTGCTTATCTTCTGATTGGCCTGGATGCATCATGAAATGCCAGTCTAGGGCTAGAATAATGCCCATTTCACATAGTAAACCAAACAGAGATGCCTATATAGGCACTGGTAGAATCAATGATTAGAATAGCTTTTTTCAGTGTTTGAACCTCTGTGTTTCTCTTCTACTAGGGGCAAAATTTAGGCAATGGCATCCTTTGTGTGCTGTGCAGTTTTGCAAAATCAAAGTACATAAATTTAAACTGAATTTTGAATGTGTAGTACCCATATACAATTGCCAATATCAATTACAGAATCAACAAAGTCTGCACTGAAACTCCATCCTCTGTTCTTTCCCCTTGGAGTTCTAATCCACCACCTCCTACATAAGTGTATTGCACACATCTTGGGAGTTTAATTTCCTTTATGTAGTAAGACCTTATTACAGGTGTAGTTGGTTTGTTTCTTAAGTATAGAGGTATCCAGCACACGAGATAGCCAGGGGCTTGGGAATCTTTCACTGTCCTGGGACTTCTGTCTTAGGAAAGTTTGGCAGACCCTCTGGTACCCAAGCAATTAGATGTGGGAAGTGAAAAGATTTCTGCTCCTGAAATCTGTAGTTCATTGAGTGATTTACTTAAACCCTGTTGCAAAGAAAACTGGATAATCCAGTAAAAATCACAGTTGGTCTTATCTTAAACTATCACTGCAGAGAAGAATGGTGGCTTAAAGACGCAGCCAAAAAAAAAAGAAGATTACAAGACAATTTCATTCTAAGTAGGGTTATCTGAAGTTCATGGACAGTGGTAGAAGGTGCTGGAGAGAGGTGACAAGATGCTGGACTGCTTACTGTCTTCCTGTGTTTCATGATTTTCATCAGTGATTCTGGGATTCCCATGTTGCAGCATATTCCAGTGTCTTCCAGGAAGACTGTTCCTCAGCCATTGCTCATAATTTTGAATATAAAGTTTTACACAATTCTATATTCTTTCAATTTTATATAGACATTTCTAAAATGGTACAGAGGAATTTTCATCTGGTTCTCTAGATGTATCATATCTGGGTATTGCTAATTCAGAGCAGACTTTGTTATTCAAATGAAAGTGTTATGAAAATCATGGAATAATGCTGCCAGCTATGCCATTTTAAGCATAAAACATGGTTTTCTTTTAAAATTAATGCAAACCTTCCCTAATACTATTACACTTGTGGGAATATTTGTCAGAGAGAACACAAGCCAGTTAGATGTTTCTTTGTAATGATCCATTACAGTTCATTCTAAATCAGCTATAAATATTGTTCCATTAAAATTGTTATCTAGTGCTGTCAGTCTGGGTCTTTCACAGAGGAATCTTATCAGAATAAAGAGCTGACAGTACTTTTTAAAATGAACTATGCAAGTCAGGGTTGCAGTCCATAACTTCCAGTGTCCTCCCATACCCTTAATATCTGCTGGGTGAAAACTGTTACTTAATTTGACACTTTTGTCCATTTTCACTCTTGAAGGGGATAAGTAGAACTCAACTTTGAGTCAGAGGAGATAAAACTGAATATGTAGCCTAGAAAATCTTGACAAAAGTGTATGTGAGCTTTATTTCAAAAAATAAAAAATAAACATTTCCAATTTGTTTAAAATACCTGAATGACTTATATATGGAAGAATGCTATGACAAGAGAAGTAATTGAGGTAAGAGCTGTGTTGTGCTCAGCACTTATGGTGGTGTCCAGATAAACTAATGCTCTTTTCTGCTTTTTGAAGAGTGCCTAATGGGAAATGATCAGTGACTGGTGGCCTCTAAAGTCCTATTAAGTCTCATATGCTCTACAGAATGCAATGATTTCTAATATTGACAGTCCTCAGCTTTTAAAATGGAATTAAGCGTGTTAAGTGTAATTATTTTTCTATGCTTTAGCTGCTCTACTAAAGATCACGCAACTTTTGTTTTGTCCAGAAAAATGAATTTGTTCACAATTTTGTCAGTTTTTCTAATTGTAAATCACTTTCCATTTACGTTTTTTGGGGGTTTTTTTAAGCCAAGGCAATGTAAAGCAAGAAATTAAAAAGTGATGGCACCAGACACATGGAGTCGTGCCAAGTGTTAAGGCAAGAGAGCCAACAGAAACTCCTTCTCCTCTCTCTTCCTCTGCTGCTTTTAGCCTTTTCCCCCTATGGCCCTCAGTTCTCAGCTAAACAATACATGGGCATGGGTCCAAGCCACCAGGTGGGAAATGTATTGGCTTTTCTCCAAAATATAGGCTGGCCAAGTTCGTAGGGAGAATTGGTTTCTAACATTTGCCAAATTTGTGTGAATGGTTGCCAGTCTGACAAAGAGAGGAAAGAAGAAGAGAAGAAAATGTCTAGATAGTACCTAGTCATGCATCAGAGAGAAGTGTTAACTCCATACTGTTTAATAGTCATTGGATTAATACAACTGGCCGAAATGCTTCAGTCTGAATGAGCCCTTATAACTTTACTGCTTGGTACTTGCACTGCTTCCAAAAGGTTGCATTTGCTGCTGGCCCAAATTAAACAGAGAATTGCATTTAAAGATTCTTTGTAGTAGATGTGGATTTGTTAGTCTGAAGAGGGGACTAAATTTGCCTTTCTGATGTACTACTTCAAATAGCGCATCGCACAAGTAGTACACTTTATCATACTTGCTTAGGAGTCCACAGTGACATCTTTTTTTAAAAAAATAAACCAAAAAATTATGCAGCAGTGAATGGGGAATAAAAAATGTTTGCTTGAAAGGCAAGGTTTGTTAGATTCCACTAATAGGTCTGGTAGGATTTCTGAAGAAGGTCAGAACACCACTGTGAAGTCAGTAAGTCACACAAAGTGCCTACAGTCATGTGAAGATGATTCTGTACTCCCAGGCTGGAAGCCACGTGCCCATCTTTCTCATTTCCTCCCTGTATTGAGAATCTTTCTCCCCAAGTATGGTATCAGTACACAGAAACTGAAATATCACACTTCCTATCAGAACAGACTGGATACAAAAAGCTGTTGACCATGCAGACATCACAGGGTTAGGGAAGGCAGGTAGGCAGCAGAAATCTGTGAATTCTCAAAGCAGGCAAGTAAGATCAGGAATATCACCTCTGCAATTACACTTTTGTCTTCATAGTGCCTTGAAATTTTCTGTTTAGTGTTGCCAAGCACTTCAGCAAATTAAGAAGCTAGTTTTTATTTTTCTTTTCCATAGGACTAGTTAGGCTAATTTTCAGCTACCTGTAAGCAATAAATAATTTACAATTCTATAGACACATGCCTTTTGCTGCTTGACTAGTCACTTGACAACTTGTTAAGTGGGAGCTGAGTAATTGGGAGCTGAGAAGATCCTATGGTAGCAGCAAAAAATTATATAATTTGAAAGAAGCTTATGAAAAGGTGAGGAAAAAAGTTATAGATTTAATATCCTTCAAGAATAGTTGGAAGGAAAAAATCTGCTCTCTGTGTTGGTACAGGGGACTCAGATTATAGTTTTGGCAGTGAGAGTGGTAAGTGTACTCTTAAAAAATAGCTTGTTGATCCAGATAACCAAAATGAAAATAGTCATAAATAAGAGAGGTATTTAGTCATAAATAGGAGAGTTATTTAACTCCACATAGTTGCAGCATAATTAGCAAAATATATAACATACTTTTGGGCAACAACTTAATCCAGTCAAATACACTAGCTGCAAAATGAAACATCTATATCTATGATAAGGAGATCTGTTTGTTCCGTGTTCTGTAACAGGCATTTACAAATAGTGTTGAATGCAAGAATCAATATTTAATCAGAACCTCCAACAGTTTGTCTTCAAGTTTCAGAAGTCATGATCCAATTTCAGAAAATGCAATTTGAGGCCCTCTGACACTCCAGAAAATAGGAAATACTGTACACAATCAAGGCTGTCAAATGAGAAAAACAGTAAGTGTGATTAGTTAATTGTGCTATTGGAATACTGGCTTTAATGATACATCTGGCTGCTTTGTCTCCTTCCTAAGGAAATAGAGGAAATATCTAATCTGACCAAAGTTCATTTTGAAGACTCAGCTATCACTGTGCTGGAACAGCACCCCACAGCCTATCTCCAGTAAAAGGCAGCATTTGACTACCTTGGTGAAATGACCTAGAAACAGAGCAGACCCAGATTAGCTCCCAGCTTGGTTGTTGGCTTCTTCTCTCAGTATTGCTCATTCCTTTCCCTGTGCTAATTCTTCCATATCATCACTCCCTTCCCTGAGCTGATGCTCCATATTACCCAGGGTTGCCATGCATCTGACAGGACAGACGTGTGTATTTGACTCCTCACATCTGTTGAAGTGTGTGTAAAATTATCCTGTTTTTCTTTGCTGGGTACTGAAGCAGGACTGGTTCCTACATCCTGTTGTTCTTTGTGCAAGATTTGGGAGAGCTTTATGTCTCCAGTGATGCTGAAAACCCTCCTGCTGAGAGGAGCACTCGCAGGGCAGAAATTGAGATTCCTCATCTGTTGTGATGAGTCTGTGCTGAAGGCTGAGCTGTGTTGGTTTCATCAAGAACTGCTTCACACTCATAAACACTCAGTGAGGATTTTTGCTACATGGGACATGTCAGAGATTTGTGCTTAGATTAGATTAGTGTCTTGCTGGTTGCTAAGGTGCATGGGCAGCTCTAATTCTTTCAAAAGCATCTTCTAAAAACATTTTGGTAGGACTTGGATGAAATGAGACACAGATCTTAAAATGGTGAGTGAGAGAAAGGTCAACACAGTTTGAAATCTGAATTACTAGAATTTAACATACAGTTGTCATCTCTATTGTCATGTAACTTGTCAATAAGTTTGTTTTGAGGCATCTACAAATTACAGAGAATGTATTTACTTATATGCAGCAGATTAAAATGGCTGTGATTGTTGAGGATTTTCTGAATTAATTTTTTTCAGTGGATTTAAAAAATTAGGGGAAAATGAGAAATGAGGATGTGGCAAGGGAAACAAGAATCAATGTGAGAGCTGAAATGCTGGAAGAGAGAGGTGAGGAAATGAGAGAGCAAGCAGATCATGGAAAGGGATCAGGATGAAAGGGTAAACACAGGTAAAAATGGCAGATGGTCAGAAGAGAAAAAGAGGGTGATTTCCAAAGTGAGATTTTCAGACAAATTTCCAAGTTGCCATGCCAAGATTTGGAAGGCTGATCTGATAGGCCACTGTCACATCAAGCAGCAGGTTATCTCCTCTTCACAGAATCAGAGAATCACAGGATCACAGAATTAGTCCGGCTGGAAGGGCCCACAGTGGTCTGGTCCAGCCTCCCTGCTCAGGCAGGGCCATCCCAGAGCACACGGCACACAGGATTGTGTGCCAGATGGTTCTTGAAAATCTCCAGTGTGGGCAACTCCACGATATTTTTGGGCTGTCTGTTCCAGTCCATTGTCACCCACACAGTAAAGAAGTCCTTCCTCCTGTTCCTCAGTTCCTGTCCCTTGTCTCTTGTCCTGTTGCTCAGCACCACCGAGCAGAGCCTGGTCCCTGCTCTGACCCCTCCCTGCTGTCACTGACAGACACTCATGGGGTCCTCTCTCAGTTGTTTCTTCTCAGGGCTGAACAGGCCCAATTCTCTCATAAGAGATGCTGCAATCTCTTTATCTTATTGCTCTCCACTGGACCTGCTCCAGGAGTTCCATGTCTCTTTGGTGCTGAAGAGCCCAGAACTTGGCACGGTTCTCCACGTGTGCCTCACCAGGGCTCAGTAGAGGGGCAGAATCACCTTTCTGATCTGCTGGCAATGCTCTTCCTGATGCAGCCCAGGTTCCCATTGTTCTTCTTGGCCACAAGGACACACTGCTGGCTCATGGACACCAGGACCCCCAGGTCCTTCTCCTCTGAGCTGCTTCCCAGCAGGTCAGCCCCTGGCCTGTACAGGTGCATGGGATCGTTCCCGCTCAGGTGCAAGAACCTGGATTTTCCCATGCTGAATTTCAGATTGTTCTCTGTCCATCTCTCCAGCCTGCTGAGGTCCCTCTGAAGGGCTGCAGAGCTCTCTGGGGTACTGGCCACTCCTCTCAGCTTTGTGTCACCAGTGAAGGTGCTGAGGAGCCATCTGCCCTTGATCCAAGCCATTGATGAATAAGTTAAACAATACTGGTCCCTGTATTAACCCCTGAGGGGACCACTAGTGACAGGCCTCCGACTAGATCTCGTGCCACTGATAGTCCTCAATCCACCTCACTGTCCCTTCATCCAGTCCACTCTTCCTGTTTTCCTATAAATTGTGATGGAGGCAGTGTCAGAAGCCTTGCTGAAGGAAATAGTAGACAATATCCACTGCTCTCCCCTCATTCATCCAGGCAGTTTTTCATCACACAAGGCAAACAGGTTGGTTGGATGTGATTTACCTTTAGTGCTGACTATTTGTGATCACCTTCTTGTCTTGCGCATCCTCCACAAAGGAGGACAGGTGTCCTCCATGATGAGGAACTCGATCAGCTCTCCAGGGAAGTTGAAACTGTAGCTCCCTGGGTCTTCCTTGCAATTTTTAAAGATGGAGGTGACATTTTCTTTCTTCCAGTTCTCAGGCACTGCTCCTGATCACCACAACTCCTCAAAGATAGTCATGAGCAGCCCCATAATCGTGTCTACCAACTCTCTCAGCACTTGTAAATGCATCCCATCATGTCCACGGCTTTCTTATCTCTCTATCCTTCTCCCCGTAAATTTTATGCCCATCTCTGTCATGTACTGTGGCCACTCATGACTGCTCTAGTGCATACTCATCTCCTCCATGGCTTCTCACAAATTTGGCAGAAAAATAATCTAGAAAAATACAGTGTACTCTTCTGCTGAGGTGAGTTCTGCTTCTTCTACTGCAGAAAAGTTCAGTCAGACCCTTAGCAGGCTCAAGAGACAATATCACTTGGAATGGGTATGAGGAGTGAGGGAATGAAGAAAGAGGAAGGGATGGGATGAGGTGGGATGGGAATAATGTTTCTCTCCTTTTAGCGGTAGTAAGCCACGTGGTAGACTTAACCATGTGCAGAGATGTAGTCTGAGTCCACTTTATGTCTACAATAACTTGTAGGAAAGCTGGGTTACCACAGTTTTCCATTGAAGATGAAACATAAAGCAATCTGAAAACATATCAGTGGAAATCACAGCTCATGACACTGCTGCAGTATTTGCCAAAGCAAGGTCTGTTAGAGGGAAAGTGTGCTTTCTTGCATGATGATAGCTGTTCAGCAGAACCCAAGAGGCACTGATGCTGTGTAAGGAGTACCTGTCTATTTTCCCATTCATTTTCTTCTCTGCAATTCCCACCACCAATAAACTCAGTGAAAGGTCTTGCACTTGTTCAGATGGAGCCCCTAAATCATTTGTATTGTGCTTCCCCCCTAGCAATCATGAAGACAGAAGTCTGTACAAGACTTTTGCAAGACATAAATACTCTATTTTTGCTGAGCTAGGAACAAGCCGTATTTCTGTGTGTGTGTTATTTATTAGTTTGAATTACTTGACTTTCTCCTTAGGATTTGGATTCATAGCTTTACTGGTTTCAGTCACAGACTGAAAAAAAAATCAGCTTCTGCTTATTTCATCCCCAAGACAAATCTTGCAAATGTATTTTCAGTTCTCAGTAATTCTTCAGTAAGTGTGCTGAATTACAGGCCTGTTGCTTGTCTGCAATTAGGAAAGCTATTAGTGAAGCATAAACCAAATTACTACAAATTATCTAATTGAAGTCGATTTGTCAGTTCTATACTGGTATAAATAATATTTCCTTTGTATTTGTATATCTGTGATGTACCCATCTGATACCTCCAAAGCATGACAACTCTCCTGCTTGGGAGTAGGACTGTCTGGGGCATATTCTCAGCAAATCGTAGAAAACTTCACTTAAGAACTGCCACAGAAAGACTGTTTGTTAATATTGTGGTTTGTTAGCAATGGGAAGCATGCTTTCCGGAGTTGGATCTAGGTGAGTCACAAAAAGATTTTGTTTACAATGACTCTGGGCAGAAGGGCCATGGAAATGAGAAGAGTTCCTCTTGTGTGGGATCAGGTAGACAAGAACTTCTGAAAGAATTGAAGTTGGGCACATGAATTGGTTTCCTGTCTGTAGTTTCTCCTGTTTCTGCTCTTTCTCTTGTACATATCTGCTGCTACCTGTGTGTCTCAGTTAATTTATACTATTTCTATCTTCTTCTGTAGATTAAACACTTGCAACAATCCTGCAATTACTGTTGCCATCTCAAGTAGGCAAAATCAATTATTAGGATGGGATATACACAGGTGGATTGTATGTATCTATAGAAATGGCCTTATTTGAGGTGATCTTGAAGTACAGTTTTAAGTGATCAAGGCTGGTGATTAATTAAATGTCAGTCTCTATATTTCTGCTTTATTATTCCATATTAATTTTTTCCATTTCAGCTCATGTTGCTGAGGTTTGATCTACTTTTTATTTACTGTACTGATGTGGTAAATTAAAGCAAGAATACCCATCCCCATCCTGGTAGAACATCACCTTAAAATGGCTGAACAGAGCATGAAAAAATGATGATTGAATAACTAGTGATTTCTTCTGAGAAAAGGATAGAAAATTCCTATCTGAACATGTGGGATCACTACCTCTTGTATTTGAATCCATTTTCTAGAATCACAGAAAATTCCCTCTGAAACTAGGGAAGTTGCTTTTTCTTTTTCTAGCACTATGGAATTTATTTTCTGCTATGCGTCTGTTATGGTGACTTTTTGCTCAGTGTCTTGGGGCATATCTCATCGCATCATCAACTGTCAAGCCTTTTAATAGGCTTGGCCAAGTTCTGCTCTGGACTAGTGAAAACCTGAAGTAACACCAGTGAAATTATACGATTTGTGAGGTTCAAATGCTTTCAGGATTTGCCTCTTTTACAACCAAATTATAATAAATTTGGAGGTCCTGTACCATTGATAGGTAATATTGATAGGCTAGGAGAAAAACATCTCTCAGACATTATGAGAGTTATCATCCTGATAGAGGAGCTTTGGATATATCTTTGCATAGGTCAGGTTTTCTGAGTATGGAATAACATTCTTTGTCTCATAAGCCTCTACACTTATGTGAAAGAAAACAGGTTAAAATAAACCTTGAAAACCTGTGATACATGCCTCTTATGCAATTGTTCCTTCAAAAGAGTCACATTCCCAAATACAGTATTAAGGGACAAGCCCAAATGCTTCCTCAGAGCAGGAAGAGAGGTCCTCTGCAGTAGGACTGTGTCACTGAAATCAAAGAGCGTGATCCAGGATCTGTACAGGAAGGAGATGCAAAGTTACTTTGTCCTGATTTTGTAAGGTCTTTTGAGGTAACATCTGAGAAGTAGAATTGAGCCTATTCAGCCACTGGAAGAGAATTCCTACTGCTTTCCAGCACTTTCATCTTCTATTACTTTCCTAAGTAGGCTATTCCAGAATAAAGTAGAGAGTGTAATAGAAGGTTTAAGAGCCTGTAAAAAGTCTGCCAGCTTTCAGTTAAGTTTTAGAATTCCTGGAGTGATACTCAGAGAAACCATTGCATGGGGATTTCTACAGTGGCATGAGGGCTATGCTTCACTTCTTTCCTTAGCACCTTGGTTCATGAGGTTGGAAGCAGACCTTCCCACATTCACTGATGCAGGGGATGAGGGCACATAAAGTAAATGTTTCTTCCTTTAACTATGTTTTCTCATTGCACTTCAAAGAAGAAGGAAGCTAGCAAAGAATAAGGGTTCCATATGACGCAACTTTTCACTGACATCCTCCAGGGGAATCACAGCATCTGGGGCTGGACTTCTCATGTCACACTCTTTATTCCTCTTGTGCTCCTATTACATTCCTTCATGCATTATTAGCAGTAGAGTGCTAAGTAGGAGGTTTTCTTCAGATTAGAGAGCATGGAGAGTCAAGTCTGAGCCTTGAACATCCTAGGAATGATTGCCTGGGGACTCTACTCTGCATCCCAACATTTGTAAAAGTTAATTATAGTTGGTTTTAATTTTCATGTCTGTTATTCCAACAACACTAAAGGGGGTAGCTGTCATTTTGTGTATGCATCTCTGACAGTTTGTCATATAGTTTGCTTTTATCAACTACAGTATATTTGCTGTAGCAGAATTCATTACTGTGTTAAAAAAAATCAAGCATTTCTCTCAGGTTATCAAAGCAAAAAAATGCTAAACCCCACTGCCCCATAACAGATAAAATAATTTAAAATTAAGGATGAGAGTGGCCATATGACTTCAATGTGAGGAACTTCTATGTGACCTACTTTCTTCAGAGTACTTTTTACTCTAAAGTAATCTTTACACTGTCAGTTTCTCAACATTATCAGTGTCATTAATGCACCCTTCCCAGCAGCAATGCAGTAAAGGATTTTGCTGATGATGCTGCTTCTCAGAGCTCCCAATGATTCCTTGTCTGAAATCTTCTGAAAAATGAACACACCATACCCAAACCCCCTTCCTGTAAGTAACCTCAGTCCAGTCCCAGCACTGGACCTTGTCACATGGTGTGTGGAGAACAGATGATTGTATATTTAGTTAGACAAGAAATTTTGGTAGACTAGACAGAGGCATGTAAAATTTTGCCATTTATTTCTTCATTGTTGTCTCTAAATTTGGTGAAACTTTGACTTCTTTATATCTACCATCTCTGTTATACTCTGTATTTAAAAAATATCTTCTACCTGTCAAAAATTCCTTCCTTTACCATTCATTTTGAACCTACTGGCAGCTAACATTTATCTTCAGTTCTTCGATGATCAATATAAACCTGCTGCCCTTGAATCAGTCTGTTAACCTGAAATATTTGCTTCTTTTCTGTGCATTTTATTCAACTTCATCATTTTCCAGTCAGTTTACAAGCAAGTATCTGTAAACCAATTAGTTTGAACAACTCATCTGAATCCAGGGGCTATGGTAGCCTTAATCTATAAAAGTGTGACCCAAGTACCTGTGTTGATAAATTAAATATAAAATATTGATTTGTCAATATAAAACCTATATTGATAAATTAATCTCAGGAAGGCTGTTTCTGCAATAAGGCTTTAGCTAGTAGAAGAGTAGAGAGCATCATGTGACTTGCAAGAGATTTTGTATCTCGCACTATAAATACTTCAGATAAAGTATCTTAACTAGTGACACTTTGATGTGGAAATCTGTTCAGTTACATCCTCACAGACTACTGCTCTCACTTCTGAGATTATTACTTTTAAATGAAAATGGTAGAGAGAGCCTAATGAGGCTTTACAGCTCAGCTCCCTAGCAAATGAAAGATTATTTTTGGACCTCTGACTACTTTATTGATAATTTAACCATTGAGATTTCTAGATAACACTGAAACTGTTTAGTTCAGCGCAAATTCTAGGATTAACCTAGGCTTTGAAGACCAAGAAAAACACAACCTTCATTCTTTGTTAAGGAGAAATATAAAAACTATGGCAAGGAGCTTCACTGCAGCACTAGTCACTGAGAATGTTNGTCAGTTACCTCATTATCTTCTAGTAACAACCCATATTGATTAGGAAAGCAAGCTGAGTCTAAAGGAAAAGAGATTAATAAGAGGACTTTCTATTAATAGTAACATAGCAGTAATAATAGGAATAAGACTATCTTTAGATTTTTTTATGTATAAATTGTTGCTGAAGTCCAGTTAGAACAGTCTTTTTATTTTTAAAATAATTTTTCTGCTCTCAATGTATCACTGTATTTACTGTTCTCATACCATGTATGCATAGAGTAGTTTGAATTGTATTTTTTTCCTATGGCATCAAAATACTAATAAACATGATGATAGAGGAAATATCTACCATCCATGAGGAGAGTCAAAAATCCAGACATGCTTCTGTATTTGCTAGACTACATTTTTGTGCTTTTTAGTGTTGAACTAAGAATAGAGGGAAATTCTGTCACGTGAGCAAAATCCTGTGACCATTATGAACTTGTTTTGACAGGCCCATATTAATCTTCATTTTCCTTGCAATTTTCATTAACCAAACTTAAAAAGATTATAAAGCCAAATATGTAGCATGTACACTTTTAGTATAATTTAGAACATAATACAACATACTTATTTTGTAGCACTGTTCAAACTTACTAAAAATATTTCCCAGTGCATTGTTCAAATGAAGAAAGTAAATACAAGAATTAAGCTGTGCACAATAAGGTGATGTTAAAAAAAATGTTTCTGCTGAATTTGAGTTTGTTGGTGGTACATTTCAGAGGTGAGTCTGGCTCCTGATAGTACATATATTCAATTATATATGTGCTGGAAAACACAATCCACACATTCCTTACTAGCAAATTGAAAAATACTGGCAGAATTGAAAAGCAGTATCTGTAAGTATAGAATAGACTGTGATATAGAATATAAATGACATAAGTATATTGTAGAATATGTGACTTAGAATCAGAAGGCAACTGGATATGGCAATAATGTATAAGGTATGTATATCTCTGGATTTGGGATAGTAATAATAGTAATAATCCTCAAAAGGAGAAGAATTGTAGAAGGAATAATACTATGTAATTTCACTAATATTGGAAACAGCTTTAAAGTCTATTTGTATCAGAAGCCACTATTGAATTTAATCTGGGATTTTAGTATTTACATACATATCCAAATACATGTGTGTGCATGTGTACATATGTGTAGATTTTTTGTGTATTTTTGTGGCGTTTTTTCATTTGTGTAGACATGTGCACAGTTCAAAAGCTGATGTAACAGCTGAATATTGGTGATATTTCTGTTGAGTTGATTTTTCGTAATCTAGGCGTTTGAAATGGGGACTTCCTCATTAATTAAAAAGAAGAAAATCGTGTTTCTTTAAAGCAACTAAAGACTAGACATGATTTTGCAATAGTCATCAAAGATGAAAATAATTTCAAATGGACAGTCCAAAACCCTTGATCATCTAGATCTGAACTGAATGTTCATCATCAACAGCTAAAATTTGGAAAAGATGACATAAATTGCCCTGCCAATTGTCTCTGTGCCATGTTAATGCATTTTACCAATCTGCTGTCATTTTTATTATTGATCTACAGGAGGTATTTTTACACCTTAGGTTCCTAATTTTCAGCAAATACCATATACTGTCTATTAATTTAGTTCAGTTTTTTATCACTTCTTGAGTGAGAATGAAGCAGACCCTACACTGTTATTTAACTTTGCTTATCTTCCCATTGCTGTTGGCCATTTATTTACTGTGTTTTACGTTTTTACTTATTTATGTGCCAGCATTTACATATCTGTGTTATTTCCTACAGTATTAAATATGTTTTGGACACATTCAAGACCTGCCTTGTAGCAAATTTACAAAATATTTGTGTATGGGAATATTTAGAAGACCACATAAGTTAAACTTTTTTTTATCAGCTAAACTAACCTTCTACAAATTAGTTGATGAACTCTTAGTCTAACACTGTCTGGGGCCAAACATGTATTTATTTAGTACAAACAATATATGGTATCATAGTATCTTTCACTCTGCAGAAATTGTTCTAACACTAGTTAAGAATCACTCTGTGTGGATTAATCCTAAGTATTAATAATTAGAAATACTAATAATGACAGCAATGTCTGATGGGACAGGGAGAGGATGCTAACAGGTGGTGACTAGAATAAAAAAAGAATAATTTTTTTCCCTAAGATTCTGTGCACTTTTCTTTCAAATGCCTGTATCAAAACATCCTTGAGTAGAGTCCTGAAATGAGAAAACTTGCTCCCATAATTTCCACTTTTCATGATATCTACAGAACTAATTGCCATCTACTTGAAAAGGTTTGCTCTTTTGTGTGTATCCCAAATCTTACTAAAATCAAAACAAATCATATCAGCTGTTCCTAGCTGAGTAGCTGATGCTACAGCATTGTAATATAACCATGCACATGTTAGTTCTTTTGCACCAGTTTTTCCTTGCATAATCTCCTCACTGAACTTTTTGTCTGTTGAAGATTCGCTGGATAATATTCCAGTTTCTGAAATATAAACAGCCTTTCACAAGACAAGCTGATTCTGTTTAAAGACATTTTCTGTAGAAATTGTTGTCCCCAGCGAACGAAGAGCTGCAAAATTTGCAAAAGCACAAAACCAAATAATGGACACCACAGAATCACAGGATGGTTGGGGCTGGAAGGCAGCTCTGGAGATAACTGGTCCAATTTGCTGCTTCAAGGAGGGCCACCTAGAGCAGGTTGATCAGAGATCTCTCCAATTGGGTTTCTTTCTCTTCACAACTTCTCTGGGCAACCATTTCATGTGTTTCACTCCTCTTACCATTAAAAAAAAAATTTTCTTTTTAAATAGAGTTTCAGGTGACTCTGTTCATGCCCATTCCTTGTTGACCAGTAGCTGGGCATCACTAAGAATAGTCTGGGTCTACCATCACTGAAGTTAGTTCAGTCTAGACTGCTGAAAGATTGCCCAGCAGCTTCTGTTAGCCAGCAGCATCATTAAACATTGTTAAAGCCATAGAATTACTACATCTGGAAACAAACATCGTACACTGGTGTGACATTTTCACTGCCTAGACAGATTGTATATGAGCCTCTAGACAGATGTTTTGTTCAGTAATAAATAACCATCTGTCCAAATATATTTTGGGATAGCTGACCTTCATACAGCAAAACTGCTCATGTTATCTACACAGTGCCACCAACCAGACTACCCACCCCTTCCTATTTAAACAGCTGAGTCAGCAATTACTAGTTATTTTCCTGCTGCCTCAGTGAGGATGTTCAGATCCTCCTCTCCTCAACAAATTTCTTCTTCAGCTTCTTAATCCTCTTACTAGCACTGTTTGGATGTCTGTTGTGGCAATATCAGCAGGGAGTGAGAGATGGCACCTACTGGGATGCTCCTAGGTTGTAGGAACATAAAGTAGCTGGTTAATTTCTACAGAATTTGTGCAATGGTTACTCTTTTCCTACATTGCATGGAACTAAATGCAGAAGAAAGATTGAAAGAATAACTCAAACTTACATGATACCAGCCAGGAAAACCCAGTCAATACGTGCCTGGCATCTCTTTTGTCTACCCTGTGATTTTGCTTGTTGGTCTTTGTAGCCATTAAGTCACCTACTACGAGATGTAAACCTGAAATTACTTTATGAAGTACAGCTAGCACCAAATAAATGCTGATGAAGTCTGAAGAAGGTGCTAGAAATTTTAATGTCAGGCACTCAGCCTGATTCTGCATGGCTGGAAGATCTCACTGCCAAGTTAGAATGCCTGCACACATCTGAGGTTAATGTTATTAGGAGAAGTTTAAAAAGAGTGCAAACTACATAATGCATTTGCATAACTACAAACTGCAAACTACATAGTGCATAATGCTGATTTTGTCCAACAGAAAGAAATCAATTGGTGTGAATTTCATAATTTCTCTCTGCTAAATTACTATGTGACCATCTTTAGGAATTATTTGGAAGGTGAAGTCCCTTTTTAGATTGTAGTAAACTGGCCGTCTTGAGAAAATTCGACAGCAATACTTAATCCACTTTTGGACATTCATTTTTCTCCCCTGTACGTCCAGAAGCACCAATATTTTTGAATGAGATTTTAATATTTACATTTGTGATTAATCAAAAAATCTTATCATCATATATGGAGTAAGACATTTACTTTTCCATTTGTTTGACAAATACATTTGCCAAATTTTGGCCACCACTGCCAAGATACTACTGTTTCATATTTGCCATTGATGAGAATGTGTCTCTGCAGCTAAAAATACTGCTTTATTGCAAAAGTTAGCAAGTAATCAAGAGAAAAGAATGGAAGGAGGTGAGCACACTGAAGAAATGAGGTGGGTTGTTATTATAAGTACACATCTCACTATCTGGTGATTGGAGCTGTCCTATGCTTTGGGTTTAAGCAGAAGGTTTAGGATGAATACTCTTAAATGGAGGATCTACACTCTAATCCCCATGTTCCATTTTATCTCTTTTTGCTTTCATTCAATGCATGAGAAGAGATACTGATTTGCCCCTTGTAAGGATGCAAGTGTGCACTGTTAAGAAATTGAGGATGACAAACATTTTTTCATAACTCTGTAAGTAGCAAAGGGATTTACAGGGGTTTCCAGAGCTTTTGTCCAGTTGAAAGAAATTAATTTGTTGACTGTTGAGAAATTTACATCTAGTAAGTGTTTCTACAAAGAAATGCCCAATGCTGTTCTGACTATGTTTCTGTACGTCTATGAAAGACAGCTCATATAATAGAAAGTTAGAAAACCTTTTAATAATGCTAACACTTTCAAGTCAGTGATGAAATGTCTGTAGATTAAACAATAATCATCAAATATGAAAAATATCCTCTCATATATTTTAGCAGAGTAAAAAATAAATCTGAAATGAGTGCAATTTTTACTTCTGCTTGTCATTTCTGATGTCACATGAAACTGAGGAGACTCTGTGTGGGAGTACTAGATGCCTTCCATGAGCAGAGTTATCTCTTCCCCTCTTCACAGGAGGGATTGCAGACACATGCCTGTTCTCTTTTCCATCCTCCAGGGTAATGTTTCTTCAGGGACCATATTTTGAAGGGCCTATTTTGGTCTTACCTTCATGCTATATTTGTTGATGCTGTCTGAGTGAGTAGGCCAAAAGATTTCTGATGTATCTAAGATACTCAGTAAAATCAGGAAGACCAGAAATGTATCTCCTAGATAGACTTTTCTAAAATAAAAATAAATGTATCTCCCTTCATGAAATGAAAAAAAAAAAAATATATATTAATGAATTGGGCTATATTTTGTTTTACCATACTGTAAAATTAAATTACTAGCTAGAAATGCAGTAAACCTTAACATTTCAAAATTACAACAAAAAGCTACATGTAGAGTGGGTGCTAGTGAATACATCCATAACAATTTATGTTATACTTTTACACCTACACCCTCAATTCTAGCAAGAGTTTTCTGCTTAAAAGGATATTTAACAATGACAGTTCAGAACTTGTAAATGTGAGTACTCGTAGCCTTACCTTTACTAATATTGCACTGTACAAGAAATAAACTTGTGGGCTACCAGTGACCTATGTGCTCTGTTTCTCCTACACTATAATGTTAGTACTGATAAAGCAACTAGAATTATGGCTACATATGCCTACTAGAAAAATGCCTACAATTGTTCCTTCAAATCACCCCCTTTACTGAAAGTTATTCTTATGGATGCTTAAAATTTTTTTGCTGTCATCTCAATAGTAATGCTGCAGAAATGTTTATTTTAAAAGAGAGTCAATCTCAGCCTTTTAAATGGACTACTTTATTTAGTGTCATGATTTTTTTTTTTTTTTTTGAAAACATTTCCTTTGCTTTTTTTGTGAATCCCACTCCATTTTCTAAGCTTATACATATTTTAAAAGATGTTCTCATCTCATGGACATGTATTGTCAATGTCCATGGCTCACCTCACATCAAACAAGCATCAACTGTCCCTACAGAAGATCCTGTCCTGTCACTGCAGGGGAAGTAGTGCAGTAGTACAGAAATAGGATACACCAAATGGAAGTGGCCACAGGCCGTATGGAAGAGGTCTTAGAGGGACACATCTGAAGCTGTTTTAATCAGCTACAACATCTTAGCTTTAAAGGGGGGTATGTCATTCTACACTGACTAAGAATCTACTTCAGAATGAGACATGGCTGGGAATTTCCTTTAAAACAGTATTCATCCATAATACATATAGCTGTATCACTGCCAGTTAAGTAATATGCAATTAAAGTGACTAGAATAAATAGTTAATTAAAAAGTTAAAAGCTAATTACTTTTCTTTATAACTTTGGGGGGGTTTTATTTCATCAGATAACTTGTTAGTTTACAGACAGACATAATATTTTACTTCCTTTCCCCTTAGTATCCCTACACCATGTGATACAGTGCCATGCACAGATATTTGACCTAGCTGTGAGCAAGGTTTCTTGGGTACTGGCAGCAGCATGGCCATTTTCCGATCTGAGCTGCCTTGGAGTGGAAAATTAGCCCCCCGGCATTATTCCACTAGGCTGCCAATATTGCTTCCACAAGGAAGCTAGTATCTGCACAGCCCTTTTCTACTATTGACCACGTTCAGATCAGGAGCTACAAGATTTCGAGAAGCATCTACATCTCTCTGTATTTCTTGAGGTCAGTAATAGAAACTTCTGTCACTGAAGCTTTAGATTAGTGATAAATAGTAATAAAAAATCCTTTTGGAAAAAAGAGAAACATCTGTTCCAGTCTCTGCTTTTTCTCTTTTGTGTCACAGCAGTAGTGACCCCATTGCTGGTTATATTTCAGAGTGGCATTAATTTAATACAACAATTTATAGTTAACATCTGGTCTCTTTTCTTCTTGTCTGTCACAGACCATTCTGACCTAAGAGCATTGCCCTGGTGGGTGGTAAACAAGTACAAGAAAAAGTAAAGCATACCATCTGCCTCCTTTTGTGTTTGCCCATAATTTGGTTTTGAGTCATTTATTCACTAAGCAGAGACAAGAGCTTAAGTGTGGTCAAAAACGTATAGCAAGATAGATTTGATTAATGGCACAACTTCCATAAACACAGTCTTACAAACTGCAGAGTAGTCCTGATGCTAGGCAGAATGGTCTAGGAAAAAAACACCTGTATCACAGCTTTTAGTCTGTCTGGGAACCTAGTTGGAGGCTTATTTTAAATAGCTCCATGCCATTATGGAAATGGAAGGGGAACTCAATGCAATTCCGTAAGGGTTGCTCTGACCCTGCTGCCATTCAGTGGTTTTGTAAATGACCAGGTGCTACTAGAAGGTGCAAAGACCCAGAAACAGTCTTGTGGTACACTCGCTGGGAGAGTTTAAAATTACATTATGTGGAGAAATTGCAAAAATAGTATGGAAAACACAAATTTGCGTTTGACATGGGCACATGTTAAGTCCCAGCCTTGGCAGGTATAAAGAGCGAGGCAGCTGCAGGACCTAGTATTGGCATTGTAGCTGACCACGGGTTCAGAGTTGTCTGGACTGTAAATGGAATGTGAGGCAGGCCTGATACCTTACAAGGTAAATATCATCCTGGAAATCAGAATAATTTGAGATAACCTTGTCCTATGCAAAATGAGTAACACGTTAGTACAGAGTCAGTTACTTCACCCTGAGAGAGACTTGGATCACTTGAAGGCAGTACACAACTCCTAGTATGTTGAACACAGTAGGACACAACTCCTAGGCATGCAGAAAGTATTTTCTACAGAAAGACTTAGAGATTCAAGGTTGTTTAGACTGAAGAAGAAATTGTGGAGGAGATGTAAGTGAAAGGAATCTCAGCTTTGTAAGAGAAAAAGTAGAAGAATTTTATTGATGCAATGAAGATTCTGAGCAGGTGTCAGGGAAAATTTTGTGACCTGAAAAGTTGTCAACCTCTGTATAGAGCCCTTGGGTAGAGTAATGTCCATACTTATCTGTGTAAGTAAGGACAGCTTTCGTAGACAAATAAATGCTGAAGTATGGTGGTAAGGCTGGTCTTATTTCGTCTGTATGAATGGACGAATCTCCCTACATCTTGTAGGAATCCTTCTAGCTTAATGTTCCAAGACCCTGACAGCAAATTAGCTTTCACATATTATTCAAAAATGGTTCCTTTATTAAACAAACACAGAGTAAACATAAAGGTGTAGACAGCTGTGTTAACCTTTTTGTTCCTTTGCTTTCACTGTGTCAACTACTCTAAGCTGTTAGTTTACTTAAATACAATTCTTCCATTACTAAACTATGCATCAGACTGTACATGTCTTACAATGCTGTCACTTGCCAGTATCTCTCTATATTTATGTTCATCATGACTGATAAGACAATTATTCTTCCTAGAAAATTAAGACTGAGAAGACTGTGGTTTAAACTAAAACACAGCAGATTAATGACAGTCTTGGTGGTAAATTTTAGGTGGTTTAAAATTATAGAAGAAAACTGTTGATCCTTTAATGAGTTTAGAAAAAGGCTAAGATGCATACATTGCTTCAGTGAAAATTTTCCATGAAGATAATAATTGTAATGAAACAAAGTGAATCTAGTTATCAATGAAACACACATATGTAAAGATTAATCAGCCACACTCAGTTATTTAGTGTTTACCAAAAGTACAGCATTGTCTTATTCTACCTGCAAACTTTAAAAACATCTAGATCCTATGAATGTGGCAATTTGTTTAGATGTCTCCTCTCTCTGGTACGAGGGCAATGACTCTGCAGCTTTTGCTGAAATTTGCTCTGACATTCACATGAATTATTGCCTTGCAGGAAGTGAGCTATGTCTTTTGTGACTGAGAGAGGTTTTATCTATTCAGTTTTGCATCTGAAACACCTCCCCAACAGCTCGGGAAGGCACACCAGCCCTGGAGCAGCCAACTTTATTAGATCAGTCTCTATGTATTTGTGTGGGTGCATCAAACAGTGCTCTAATAGTGCACAGTGTGGAATGCAAATGGCAACAATAACCTAGAGAATTTATAGGCTATTTAAATTCCTCAAAATAGACTGGAAAGCTCTTCAAGCTATGGAATAATGCTCATGCAAGATCAAAATCATTATAGAGTTTGAGATTATTTTAAATTTTTTCTTTTTTCTTTTTTTCCTCCATTTTTTTTGCCTGCAGTTACATTTGCTGTTAGAAGTAAGTGCTTTCAGTAAATACATCAAATTTTATTTTTCCCTAAAATGACATATTTTTTAAATATCATTAAAATTTAATTTCTTTGCAAGTCTGCAGCATACATCTGAGTCAGAAGATGCAGATAGGAATATTGAGGTAATTAAATAAAGTGCTTTTAATACTCTTTTCACCCCCTAAGTTATTACAGTCCTATTCAGTTTTTCTCTAAAATGATAAATTATTTAACTTCATTTGGCTTAATATAGAAATATTATAGGAATGCTATTTTTTTAAAGAGCCTTTTAAAAATACATCTGATAAATTCAGTGGGTTGTTCAGAGGTTTTGGAAAGTAATATAACTCAAAGAAATCATATTAATCCAATAATATAATTTCTAGAGAAATAACTTTATCCATTAATTCTCCCTGTGAAGACTTGTCAAAGAAATATTTCATTTTTCACACTATCTTACAAATTCTCAGTTTGTTAAAGGAAAAACAAAATATTAATTCATAATGTTAGGTAAATTCTAAATTACATATGGATTTTTTTTGGCTTATTGAAACTAGTATAATTTTAAATATAGCCAAAACTGCATAGAAAAAGATGTCAGGTATCAGAAAAACAATTCTGATTTTTAGAAATTTATTATTATATGAATTTATTGAATAAGTTTCAGTAGCTTTGGATTCTATATAGAGAACATTTCTTACAGACAGCATGTTTTATAAAGTCAGTTTTATGTTCAGAAATGACTTATGTTTCTATGGAAGAAGAGCCATTTTTGAACCATTTCTAAAATATGTTCATCAAGAAATGATGTATTGCTCCTTTGACATATATTCCATTCCACTTCAGAGTGAAAACCAAAAATAATGAAGCTCTTGCAGAAACTGTTTTTTCAGGCTTATCAAAATGAAATGCTTTGGGTTGCAACATTAAATTTATTGAATCTATTCCATTTAATTATAATGTGATTTCAAAACTGTTGCTTATGACCTCTCTCCTCTTCCCAGTCTCTCTTCTAAGTGTACAGCTCTGGCAAATGTTCCCAGGGCAGAGGCACAGGGTGTGGATGGTCCAT